>CM024243.1:19174802-19230291 GCA_013421045.1 Propylea japonica | reverse complement strand
TTTTTTGACCTTTGACCTTGAATTAAAATTTTTCCTTACAGGGGAATGATGGGGAACTTTTAGACATTGTTTATGTTTTGAACAACTTCACAGAAATTCAGCTTGTTGGGACTTTATGTAACTTCACTCTCATTTTGGTATAAATAGACCGGTTCTAGTTCTATTATCATACAGACTCCAGAAGTAATCAAGTAATCAAGAGCACCAGAAAAATATTCCTATTGTCAAACAAAAATTCATTTTCACGGGTTTGTAAACGGATAATGTATTTTTCTCATATGTTCTACAATTGAATATTAACTATTACTTCCCTCTGATAGAAAAGTTATTGGTGTATGACCCCTAGAAGAAAATAATTTTCTATTCTCAAATTGCATCTTATCCTTGAGTAATATGTAATTTTGAGTGAAGCTTAAGAACACAATCTCCTTCGATTTTCTCAATAATTACTTCATCATTCCAGTATACAGCGAATCGAGACATGCGATTTAATTGCTCATGTCCACTCGGTACCACCTTCTTACTAGTTAATTATATACAGTATAACCACATGTGCATAAGTAACACAACTACCTGTTATGTAAGATCGATAATTTGTTGCTACACATCTTTCGGTGCAATTTAAATTTATATTGGTGAGTTCATGATAAAAATTTGTCAATATACAGGGTGATTAATTAAGAGATATCACGGAAACCGTTTTCCTATAACATCGCACAAAAATCTTATTGCAAAATCGGCTCAAATTAAATGAACAATAGTATATTATGCAACGAGCGAATAATGATAGCTATTATTCACGAGGTGAAGTTAAGGCTACGTGCCGTGGGCGATTAGCCCAAATCACCGATACCAGTGAATAATAGCCTTTATACGCGAGTAGCATACTATACTTTATTCACGACTACTCAATATATTTCTCGAAGATTTCAACATTTGGCGACCGCGACAAGAACCTTCTATGACAAGCGTGGAAAAGTCAAGTTGACACATGAGAAATTTTTTGGAGAACTGGTCATTGTAGATTTTGTAATAGAAATGCTTCAATTGATATAATGAAAGTAGATTCGACCCTCGATGACAAGGATTACCCTAATTGTTAGTGGGAAAACGCTTTAGAATATTGAAGAATACCAATTTAAGCAATATTATATCAAAGCTAAATCTATGAAGCATTTGACAGCAGTGATTAATATTTCATTGATCACTTGTGATTAATGGATATTATTTTGCTGAGCACACAGAAGTAAAATGGCTAGATTAAATAGTAATCGTGGATGAGAATATTTCAAGTTCGTATTTCTCCAGTAGAGGGTGCGATCTACCACTTTTGTATTTTTTTCAAGAAATATAATTGAACTAACAATTATGAATACTAATAAAATAACATACTCTTTATTCTAGTTTTCTCCTTTAATTCAGTAGGTTTTCAATTTTCTATTCTCACTAACTTCATGCGTGAACCGATTTCTTACATTTTGTTTTTTTTTTGGGGCCATTGAAAGCAGATTCCATAAACATATGTTAACAATATACCGAGAGTTTTCTATTTAATTAGAGGGTGTCTTGTGTCACTTCATCCCATTTATGCTATTTGCTAGAGGATTTCGAATGCAATGCTATAATTCTTACCAACTGAGAATAAGCCAAGCAGCATCTCTATTGACCTGTCGAAACCGCATTGAAAACATTTCCAAAACTAACAATAATGATTAAATGATACAAAATATGAGTATTTACCTACTAAACTTATTCATACATGAAAAACTTTTTGAGAACTACGAGTATCTTAATTCTTATAGGTAACAGAATATACATATATATTTTATAATTACCTTCTTGCATCTCGATTTTCACATCCAATAACACAGCACGTCTTCACTCTTGCAGGCATATCGAAATTTAATTATATTTCAAAAAGAACGCGTCAAACCACTCCTTGTGTCAGTTGAACAATTCAAAGGTTTTTGATAATAATGATTTTACATACTTACTATTTTCTCGATAGGATTTCCATGATTGCAACGACATCTAACTATCAAATTGAAATAATTTTTTCGTGTATTAGTCCTCCTCCTCCGACAGATGGCGCGGAATATACGAGTGGCTCATCTAATTTTTAGTTTGTCTATGTATGGATGTCAGTGTTGTGTGTCTGAAAATTGTTCAAAGTTGATATTTGATAGCGGAGAAATTTTTGCTTGCATTATTAGGTCCCTAACGCCCTAATTTACATTCATCTTGCGGCCACGAATAATTCGCCGTCAATCGAAACAACCCTAGCGTCCCATAAAAACGTGTTGCCCCTCAATTAACTAATTGGGCAAAAGACCCCCCTCCCCCCCAGAGGCGAGTCATAGCGCGTCAATTATGCGTGTGTATTGTGTGTATTTTACATGCTGGGTCGTATTTTCAGGGAGCGTCGCGACGTCAGGGCGTGCCTGGATCGAAGGGAGGGTGTGGTCGTCCGTCCCTTCAGAGGCGCCTTCTTTCGATCCCTCGGGAATAAAGGGATTACCTGTTGGTCGGGATAAAGATACGAAGCGAGGTTAGGCAAATATTTACGGGAAGTCTACTTATCCTCGATGGGTTTGCATAGGGGTCATGTTTCCGGTCTTGCCATCCATCGACTTCATGAGGGTAGTGTCCCGTATACAGGGTGTCCCATTACTCGACGTCAACCCGAACCGGGTGAAAATGCAAGTAGTGCTGGTTGTCAGAAAATATAAAAAAATCTAAGTTGAATCATTTTGAAATATGGCATTTGAAAAAACACGCAAATTCCACACTCTGTGACAGTCTTTTCGCTCCTGTTGGCCGCAAATGTCAACTTTTTCCAACTTTTTTTTTTGCTGTGTAACCTTGAATAATGCTTGTCTAAACTGTAATCAAAATTTTGATACCAGCTGCTCTAGGTTTCATAAAAATAAGGCTTGCTTCTCAGAAAAAAATTCAAAATAAACAATTGCCTAGTTTCAACTGACTGTATTGGAAAAAAAATGTACAACGCAAGTTTGGCATGTTTTGTCAAAAGTTGGGCGCATTAAGTGAGGATTCAAAATGGGTATAATACTTGTTTAACTGTAGCTGCCGGTAGTTCAAATTTATTTTCGGTTGCCTTTGAATACACTTTTTCTTAAACCTGCTTCCAGTAAAAAGTGCAATGGATTCAAGTCAGGTGAAACGGGCCGGACACCAGATTGGAGCAGAACGTCCGATCCATCTTCCGGGAAAAATGTTACCAGAAACAAAAATTCCAGAGAAATTTTCCTCCGAAAAATTTTTTCTGGAAAAATTATTTTCTCTGGAAATTTTTTTCTGGTAACATTTTTTCCCGGAAGATGGATCGACGTTCTGGGTGCAATCTCGTGGCCGGCCTTTTCACCGGACTTGAATCCATTGGACTTTTTTACTGGGAGCAGTTTAGGAAAAGTGTATTCAAAGGCAATCGAAAATAATTTGAACTACGGCAGCTACAGTTTACAAGTATTATACCATTTTGGAATCCTTACTAAATGCGCCAACTTTTGACAAAACATGCCAAACTTGCGTAGTACATTTTTTTTTCAATACAGCAGTTGAAACTAGGCAATTGTTTATTTTGAATTTTTTTTCTGAAAAGCAAGCCTTATTTTATGAAACCTAGAGCAGCTGGTGTCAAAATTTGATTACAGTTTAGACAAGCATTATTCAAGGTACACAGCAAAAAAAAAGTTGGAAAAAGTTGACATTTGTGGCACCAGGAGCGAAAAGACTGTCACAGAGTTTGGAATTTTGCGTTTTTTTTCAAATGCCCATTATTTCAAAATGATTCAACTTAGATTTTTTTTTTATATTTTTCTGACAACCAGCATTACTTGCATTTTCACCCGGTACCGGGTTTGACGTCGAGTAATGGGACACCCTGTATACGTGTTCGCTTGACAATGCAGAATTTCGAATATAATTGATTCTAATTGACAAGTGTTTGGGTTTGATTGTTGAGTTGGTATTGAATTATATTTGTCTATGAATGTGGTGTTTTCTATAGGCCGATTCATCAAGATGACTGTACTAGTATTCTTTTTACCCACTCTAACTGAGATTAACTGAGAAACTAATGTCATGATTCAAATTTTGAACTCAACTGTCAACAGTGTCTCAGTTAGTCTTAGTTGAAGTGTGTAAAAAGAATCCTACTTATAGGCCGTATCTCGAAAACGTTTATCATTATATCTTCTGGAAAAAAATCGGCTCAAACTTATATTACCTCAAAAGTTTATACCAAATATTCAAATGCAGAATCTCAGCACAATTGAAATTAAATTCTGAAAATTATTCAAAAAATGAAATATGGTAAAAGTAAATTTACAAAAATTAAATTCTATGGTTCTGATGATGCGATCCACTTTGCATGAACATTCAGTAGAGTAGTTTTATTCTCAAAATTAATTTCATTCGAATCGGATATTCTGATATGGAAATATAAAAATTCTTCTTTCAATATTCCAATTGAATTTCCTATAGTTCTGTTAAAACACACAATTTTGCATGAAAATTCAGTATATAAATCTTAATTCACTCGAATCGGATATCATGTAATGAAATATAAAAATTTTTCTTTTCGATATTCCAATTATATTTTCTATGGTTCTATCACTATGGCCACGAAATTTTGGATGAACATTCAGAAAATCGATTTCCTTCACAAAAAAATTCACCAGAATCGGTTTTTTATGGAAATATGAAGTTTCCTCCTTTTTCAATATCCGATTGAATTTTTGATTTTGCATGAGGCTTTTTATCAGCAACTTGCATTTGCCCGTAACATTTCATTTCGATGGTTTCGTATTTTCTGAGATATTGAAGAACAAAATTTTGAATGGCCATCTTTTATGGAACACCCTGTACGATTTGGCTGGTAACGAACTCAACCGAGCCATTTGGGATCCGACTCATCCTGATAAGTTCAATTCTTTAGACAATCCCTTCGAAAGTTATTGTGCTAACGGACGTACGGACGGCACCACGAACAGAATTGAATCTGATCACGAATTCGTCATCAGAAAGTCTAACCCTATCGTTTGAATACCATTTTCGGCTTGAAATTCGAAAATTACAGACATTTGAGCGCTGAAAAACACATTCACACTTTTTATAGAATTACCAGTTTTACGAAATACATGACCATGAATTTTCGAAAATAGGTATTTCTAGCGATAGTTCAATTTATTAAAAATCACTGTGTCAATATTCCTATCCTTATTAGCCAACCCAAATTGATGTTTTTCATTTTTATTTATTCACTCATTTAATTTTTCATAGTCAATAACTGAGGTATTAAACTGAAAAATATATCTTGAAATTTTCCAAAACGAGATACTCTTCAAAGAAAACAGTTCAATTCATTCATTCTAAGGCGACAATTTCAATGATGCAGAGACTCGTTTCAAACACCTAAAGATCGAAAATAACTAACGTAACTTGTGCGGAATGTCCGGTAAGAATTTAATGTCTATATTTTTAACCTGAGATAAAAAGTTGAAGCTTCTCGTGGAACGGTGAAGGGGAGAATACAAAAATAATAGGTACTAGATTGTTCAACAAAAATTTGGAGAAAAAAGCCGCCCTGACGTAGTGTCAGAAGCGTCCGTTTCTTCATTTGTGAAAACGATAAATCAAATTTTGATGTTTTGTGTTCTTCAGAGCTATTGGTTCAATTCGACTTTCCTCTTCAATTTCTAGAAAACTTTTTGGGTTTTCACTCCCAGTTTCTGAACAGAAATAATTTAAAAAAATTTAATTAAGATGAAATTGTTCTGAGTAAATCCTTGCATTAATTTGTCAGGAGCAAATTGGTTTCGAAAAAATTGTTGCCTAACTGTAAACTAAAAAAGAATGAATGAAAAGGATAATGTAACGTTTTCGATGTCTATATCAAACTCCTGCTTCAGACAAACTTGTAAATCTTTGGAATTCTGTATTTTTTTCGTTTGCAGTCTAATTGACAATACATTGAAAGTTGTCAACCACGCATAGAGATGTTGATTTATTTAATTTTGAAAGGATCCCGCACATTTTCTATGGGAACTGGCTCCCGGTGGATTTGGCTGAAAATTTGATATGTTTCTACTAATCCTTCTGATCAAATGTCTAAACAGTCACGAAGCTGAAAAATGCATACTTCTAGGAGTTTTTAGCGACTTTTTGTAACCATTATGGCTTATGTATTACCGTTCACACAGAATGTTTGTGAATATTTCGTGATTATTGAAAGCAGATTTTGTCATTATGTCATTCACGAAATATTTTCAAACATTTCTGTGTGAACGGTAATACATAAACCATAATGGATACAAAAAATCCATTTTTCAGCTTCGTGACTGTTTAGACATTTGATCAGAAGGATTAGTAGAACATCATATCAAATTTTCAGCCAAATCCACCGGGAGCCAATTCTCATAGAAAATGTGCGGGGTCCTTTCCTGATATAATTTCTTTCTTCAATAAATCAATCCAAGTACGATTTATTCCAACAGAACAATTAGCCAAAGTATCTACTTCATCTAACAAAACACATATGGATTCCTTAATTTTCCTTTTGTAATTATCAGGTTCCGTCATTAGGATCTTTGTGTTTTTCCAGTTTATCATATGATCTCCGCCATTTGAACATAGATGATCAGCGATTTGTGATCTTGTAATGTCTCTATTTTTGATGTTGTTCTTATGTTCGCATTTTCTTACCCGTAAAGGTCTTGATGTCTCTCCTGTATAAGATTTTCCACATATACAGGAAATATTGTAAACACAATTTTTTGATTTTTGTGTCTCATTCATAGATTTCGTCCTGGTTAGAATGGATCCCAAATCATTTTGTGTTTTGAGAACAGTTCTAATGTTGAATTTGGAACCGATTCTTCTCATTTTTTCTGAAATGCCGGGAATATAAGGGACGGTTTTCTGTTTGTACCTGATCATCATTAGAATTTTGATGAGATATTTTTCATTCTGAATTTGAAATTGTTCTTTCTATGAAATTTGGTGGGTTATTATCAAGTAGAAGCTCTTCAATGAAGGCAATTTAATTATTTCCAAATTCAGGTGTAGATGAAATCAAAAGGCCCTATCATAAGGTGACCTGGGCGGGGACATTTTTGAAGGAAGATTGGTATATCTCGAAAACTGTGCATACTAACTTTTTCAATTTTGTGGTAATATTTAGGAGCCATGGCAGCTAAAAACCGCATATACGCCATTTACTTGCGACTTAAGGGGGCCAGGAGGAGGGCATCTATGAATGAAGATTGGGATATCTCGAAAACTGTTCATAGGAACTCTTTTATATTTTGTGGTAATATTTAGGAGCCATGGCAACCAGAAACTGCATTTACGCCATTTACTTGCACCTCGAGGGGGCCTGGAGGGGGGCATTCATCAATGAAAAATTTGATATCAAAAAAACTGTACATACACACTTTTTCAAATTTTGTGGCAATATAGAGGATCCATAGCAGTCAAAAACTGCAATTACGCCTAATACCTTTGTAGGCAAAACCTAAGCATCACGTCAGCGCTTTTATCAATTTTTTCATCCTGTGCTCTTGTTACATGCTTAAAAATTTTTAGTGTCCTGTTTTTACTTCTTCTGTAGTACTGATGGGAATAGTTGTTTTAATTTATAAAAAAATTGTAGAGCTCTCATTCAAGAGAAGCATTATATGAATTTGCCACACATATACTGAAATAATAAACTTTCAGTTATTGAAGCGTATTAATTTACTCATAAAACTGTACTTCATTTTCCAATAATGTCAAGTTCTTCAATCACGGAAAAACTATCAGTGGAAGAACACTGTTAATGAAATAGTTGAATAACTATACTTATTGTTCACTGTTTTCAAATAACTATAATTACGTGGTTATTGCGATTGCTGTACCATTATCATGTGCGGCAATAGTAATTGAAACACAGCACGATATTATGTATACCTAACCTTTTTGATCGATCGTTCTACTTAAACGAGCGCTATATCGCTTTGCCTAAATGTCTGTATTTTCGAATTTTGAGCAGAAAATGGTCTCAAACGATAGATACTCCCTGATGACGAATTCGTGATCAAATTGAATTCTTTTCGGGGGCCGTCCGGCCGGCCGTTAGCACAATAATACATTCGATGGAATTGTCTTTAGAGACTTGAGATTTTCAAGGTGAGTTCGGGTTCCCAAATGCCTCGGTTAGGTTCGTAAACCAGCCAAATCGTACAGGTGTTCCATAAAATTGTGGTGATTTATCTGTTCCCACAACAGATTACAGATCACTGCCTAAGGCCATGGTGGCGCTGCCAACCATGTTAGCGCTAACCCCCCCACCAGGGAGCGCCACAAGTACCAGTACACTACAGTGACTCTACAGTACACCACCAGGGGTTAACACTACGGACAGTAGCGAATAGATGGCTCCTCGGACTGGACAACGCTAGGAGCTGACTCCTTAAATATGTAAATTTCGTGTTTTGTCGAACTACATTCAGGGGAGATAGAGTAGTGTTATTTTGTAGTATATTTGTGATTTAACTATACAGGGTGTCCCGAAAACAATGGATAAGCCTGCAACTATAGATAGACACTGTCGTGGTCTAACTTATTCCAAATTTTGACCTTAATGAAAATTCCACGGTTTCGGAGTTATTCATGGTTTTCGTATTTTTAGAAAATTTCCAAGTGCGATTAGTTTTCGAGTGCTATTTCTACAAATGGAGAGGTATTTCGTTATGGTTTTTTTAATTTCACATCAGATAGTTTAGCTATCGGAAACAAAGACTTAAATTCATCAAACTCGTTAATTACAAAGAAAAAGTGATAACTAAATGAAATTTCCTTCAAGTTTGATGAGCTACAGTGTAAAAAAATTGTAGGATGCCCCTGGTAGACATCATCTTAAAAACTTGCTCAGTTATTGCAGATTCCAAAAAGATTCCAGATAGGCATTAGCACAGTTCTGTGATATTAGTTAAGTAGGTTTCAGAGATAGGCGTTGAATACTCCATATTCATCCAAAATGCTCTCGTTTCCGATAAATTTGTATTTTTCTCACAGCTCTTGCTTCAATGTAGTCCGCATCGCACATTTTCTATTTTCAGGACAATTCCTGCAATGGAAACTTAACTTTAAACATCGTCATTCAAATGGAATTACATAAAAAACGATTTCAAGCCTTTCCTCAACTTAAAAAAAAACATGAATGTCACTTTTGCCATATTTTGTCAGAATGCCAAATACTGGATCATGAAAATTTTGTTGAAAGGGGGCCAAAAAGGATGTTCAAATGAGTTTGATGTCACTACCCCTAACAGCTTTTATTTTTGAATAGAAAAAGGGGTCGAGCAGCACACCTTGTTGGAAACGCAATTCAATTTCCTGCAGGAGTGTAATTTTTTCACAAAGTAAATCGTGCGCATTCCTTTAAATTGAAATAATTGCTGTTAGGGGGTAGCGACTAGAGGGTTAGTGACATCAAACTCATTTCAACACAATAACATGTCCTCCTGTAAATAAAATTTGACTTGTTCCAATCGAAATGAATTGTTGCAGCCACATGTAAGATGCTCATACTAACCCTCATGCAAAATTTCGTGGCTATAGTGTATGCAGAACCAGAGAAAATTCAATTGGAATATTAAATATTATTGAAAGAAGAAAGAAAAGATATCCGATTCAAGTGAAATTTATTTTGTGAATGTAGTTTGATATTCTGAAGTTTCATGCAAAATTTTCTGGGCATAGTGTTCATAAAACCATAAAAAATCTAATTGGAGTATTGAAAAGAAGAATTTTTTTTATTTCCATAACAGGATATCTGATAAGAGTGAAATTCTTCTGGTAATGAGGACTGATCCACTGAATTTTAATGCAAAATTTTGTGGTCGTAGTGTTACCAGAACCATAGAAAATTCAACTGAAATATTTATAAGAAGAATATATTTATGTTTCTGTCACAAGATATCCGATTGAAGTGAAATTTATTTTGTGAATGGAGACTGATATACTTCATGCAAATTCTAGAAGGATCGCATCATCAGAACCATAGAATTTAATTCTTATTTATTATATATTTTTTAAATATTTCATTTTCTGAATAATTCTCAGAATACAGAATAATATTCCGATTGTGCTAAGATTCTGCATTTATATATCTCAAGTCTCATATAAAATTTTTAGTTAATAGTCTCATTACTCCACCAATAAACGAGCGCTCAAAATCTCCTGATCATGGCATTTCCTAAATTGTTTAATCGCAATTCGCAATACAATGAAAAAAGCTGCAGTCATAGTGTTATTCTTCACCGAATTCCGTAACTCGACTATGGCTTGTTCTAGAATATGGTCTATTCGTACAAAAAGAACCTATTTTCGAGACGTGTTACTTAAATTTTTGTATATGCATTACATCGCGGCAAACTGATCCAATCTGGGAACGTCACCATCATTGGTGACGATTAAATCTTCGAAAAATCCAGTTCTCTGATTAACTTTCTCCGAGTCCACATTTCTAGAGCAGAAGACGTTTTTCACACGGACATCAGGAAGAAGTTGACAATCTTGGTTTGAACGATGCATTATTTATGAGTCAGTTGTCGATCGAAACACACAATATACCTGTTTTTCGACTTCTTCGTTCAATACCAGACGCTCCGAATTGAAAGTGGAGATGATTCACTAGTATCTTTTATGATCCTAATTATTCAAAACCTGAAATACTTAAAAACTTGACAGTTAAGAAAAAAATTCTATGGTTTTGTTGACGCGATCCTTTTAAATTTTGCATGAACATTCAGCATGAATTTCACTCGAATCGGATATCTTGTTATGGAAATAAAAATTCTTTCTTCTCAATATACCAATTGAATTTCTATGGTTCAGATAATGCTATCTCTCTTGAATTTTTGTTATGACATTTATTATATCTTCGTTCCAAAAAAATATTTCACTTGAATCGAATATCTTGTTATCTAAAAATTATTGTTTCTTTTCAGTATTGAATTTTATTGTCTGTTCACACCATGAACAAAATTTTGAATGGGGGCTATTATGAGCATCTTGCATGTGGCCGCAAAATTTCAGGTTTCGTTTTGTCAGAGATATTGAGGAGCAAAAACGTTGAACGGCCATATTTTATAGAAAATCCTGTACGATTGGTCTGGTAATGACTTAACCGAGGCATTTGGGCACCGAGCTAACTCTGAAAATCTCAAGTCTCTAGGACAATCCCCACGGACAGAATTGAATTTGACCACGAATTCGTCATCAGGGAGTCTAACCCCTATCGTTTGAGACCATTTTCGGCTCAAAATTCTGATATAACAGACATTTGGGCAAAACGATATAGCACTTGCTAAAGTAGAAACGAGCGCTCTAAAATCTGTATACACGAGACGTTAAATTGAACAAATTGATGTTGTGTGTACGCATAGTAAGTGATAAAAGAATACGATCTAGCGGTAACTCTTACCAAACTCGTGAACATGTATTCTAATGCAATCTTGTCTGAAAGTAAGCGCATTCACCATTGATGAACACGAAAACGGAAATATTATTATATTCGAAACAAATCACCATATTTCCTATCGTTGAAAATAATGAAATGTTTTTATGCTGCAGGAATCATTCGAGATAATCTATCTATCTCTGTATCAATCATACAAACTCCAATAAGCTTTCAGTTACAAAGAAGAAGATTGCTTAGCGCATCCGCCATTACGGATTAAATTTTAAACAGAAAGGTATCTGTGAAAATAAGCCATTTATAGTTTTTCTAGATGGCAGCACTATATGAAATGGTTTCTGTAGTCGCAATAGGCGACTATTAAGAAACTAACTCCTGGATGTCGCTCCAGACCAAGCAGCCGGGAAATAATAAAACATTTGCTCTTTTACTCATATTTGCCACAAAACTGAAGAATCTGTGACGTGAATACCTTTTTGTTTGCGACCAATGAGGTATTTTTTACGTTAGCAAACTGGTGCCGTTCTGCCCAGGAATGTAACTTCCTTCGCAAAGTTGATTTTGTCGTCAAAGTTGGCGGCGTTACTCCAGCAGGGCACCTTCAAGGATTTTTAAAATTTTTATTTCATCGTTTGCTCCCGTTTTTCTTCGTGTTGTTCACCACTCAGTTTATTTTGCTCACCTATGTATATTTAGCTATTGATAATTCAAAGTGCCCTGATGGTGTAAACATTACACCAGCAACTAGCAAGGCACCCTCAACGGATCTTGCCGAATTGGTGTCATTCTAAAGTTCTCGTTTTGATTCGTTTTGCTCACCAATCATTCATTCTGTTCTCTTTTGCATACTTTGAAAAATTTGAAAAAAAAAAAGTTTTTGTTCCGCTCTAGCAGTCAGGTACCTGCGGTTTGCTCTCGTTTTACTCTCTCCAAAACTTCTTTCGTTATTACCGAGATATAGACAATTCAAAGTGCCCTGCTGGTGTAACGGTACACCAGCACCTACAACGGATCTTGCAGACATTGTGTCATTCGAAAGCTCTCGTTTTGATTCGTTTTGGTCACCAATCTGTTCATTTTGCTCACTTATACTTTAAAAGATTTTTGAAAGAAACAAACATTTTAGATGAATTTATAAAAAAAAATTGTGAAACCTATTTGGGACTCGAACCGACGTAGGTCTTAAATAGGGAAACGAGACTGTTCTAAGGATATAAATATTCGTTGCCAGTTTTTATATTCGTGATTGATAATAAAAGAAGTAGGGAGGCCGGGGCCACAATTAACAAAAATTGCATATTCATTTGCAATTCCGAAATTATTCAACTTTCAGACCTGGTTTTTGCGTCAATTGATACTTCAAATGTTCAGGCATCATGTTAATAACATAAATAAAAGATTGAATTAATGATGTCTTAAAGAGACATTTTAATGACGAGAAAGCGTTTGTTAATTCTTACCCCGTCGTTGGGGCTAAAACTAACAGCTCTGGGGCATTTATTAACATAATGTTATTCGAATTAATATGAAAGAAAACGAACATGAAAATGAAATAATACTTTATTATCAAACTATAACTATAAAATAGCTAAGTATTATAGACTATATTAAAAATCCAGCATGGGCCCATTCTTTGCAAGAGATACATACATTGTATTCAATCACCACCTGATAAATCATCCTCATACCACATACCACAAACAATGCAAAAACATTTATCTGCTTCATCAGAATCATTGCTTTCGTTTAATATTCTTTTTTTTACCTTTTCTGTTTTCTCGTCTTTCTTTCCCTTTCCTTTACCCCTTCTTTTTTCTTTTTATTCTCTTTGTTATGGTTTCTTTCCTCCATTTTACTCTTTTTCAGTTCTCTAACGTGTTGTTTTCTTTCAACGCTTTTTCGGTATATCGGTGAAAATGGTAGATTTTTTCTCTATATTTTCTATTTCTTTCTACCACTTCCATAGCAGCCACTCGTAGACTTCTAGGATTTGGTTCCTCGAGTAGTTTTTCGTTTTTACGATCTCATTCTGTGATAAATGAACGAAAAAAATATTTCTATCTGATTATCATACCCAGTCCATAAACTTGTTAATACTGGTCCTCAATTTTGGTTTTGGTTTCAACACGTTATTCTAACCCCGGTGATTTGTTAAGTTTAGCCCCAAAGGAATATTTTTTATTTCAAATAACATAAGAAATATTTGTAGAAAAGTTAGTCAATTGGACTACACAGCCTTATTTAGTATGAAATAGGCTTCTAGAAAGACGAAAAGCATAATAAAACGCCGTCTATTTCGAGTAAAAATCAAATAATTTCAAGGTTGAAAATGTTCGTTACCTGCGTAATAAATTGATACGGTACACATGTGTCTTGTAGGACGCGTGAAGCACAACTTGGTAATACCGAGTCATGTGGCGTGATTTAGATGGCGTTTTGAACCAAGTGCTTTAGGTTGAACTTGTATAGTTCTCGAGAAATTCGCTTGTTAATACTTACCCCTGTTAATTGTAGCCCGGTCTCCCTTACAATTCTGCCAAATTTCATCCATTTTCGGTGAAATTTTGTATCGTTTCGTAATTGATTACAAAAATGCCATTGCCTCTGCCGGTAGAACGGCGGAAAAAATTCCATTCGGACTAGGAATAGTATATAACATTACAAGCAAGATAGAGGGTTTTTACTGGCGAATGGAGGATATAATTGACGTGCCGCAGGCGAGTCAGTTACCTCCTTGAGCCAGTAAAACCCGTTACCTTGCGTGTATTGTTTTATATTTTATTTGTTTCTCATTTGTAAAAAGGTTAGATAAATTCCAAAAAATCTCAATAATTGCGTTAAATTTTTTGACATTTCTTAAATTGGATAATTTATGATTATTTATGACAATGCCAGTGGCTTTACGAGAGGGAAGTCCTTCGAGAATATTTGCTCATTTCTGACGAAAAAGGCCAGATCCAAATGAAACAAGGTATGAATATAGTTTTTTAAAACTTTTATAACGTTTATCACTAAACATATTTGTTCCAGAACGATGAAATTATAAGGATGAATGAAATTTGAAGCAAGTACGTGACTGTCAGTGAGTTTACAGGTCAAAAAACCTTTAGGATATTTGCAATTTTGAGAAGGAAAACGAATAGATACGAATAAAACAAGGTACGAATATCGTTTTTGAATAGTTTGAGAACGTTTATTGAGAAATACATTTGTTCCAGGAACTCTGAAATTAGAAGGATGAGTGGAATTAGAAGCAAGTACTTGACATCTGTCTATGTAAAGAATACTACTAACTTGTAAAAATTTTGCAAGTTAACTGTCAGTTTTACAAGTTAGTGACTCGATAAAATAAACTTCCTTGATTAATATTGTGTTTTTGGAAACTGACGTTTACGAATGAGAAACAAATAAAGACATTTGCTTTCTGATAGCAAACATCTCTAGCATTTCATAATAAAGTTTAAAACATTGGAACGTTTGGAGGACCTCAGCGAGATATACCAGCTTGAACCCGTGTTTTTTGGACAAGCACGCAAGAATTTCTGACTCGTACATCCTACTTGTAATATTTACTTAAAATCACGATATACAAATACCGGTATGCCAGATTCGGGGTCTAAACTCGTCCGGCACGAGCATCTCATTGCGGTACATATTATAAACTAATTCCAATCATGCCCTCAGTTCTAACACTTCTACAGGGTGCCCCGTAATTAGACCGACAAACTTCTAGTGGACATATAAACCGTAAACTTTCAGCACTTTATGTGACTCCGTTTTGCGAATATGTGGCAAAAAGTGCGGACAGGACGTCATCTTCAAAGGGCACTAGCTCCTTAACAAGCAATTTTGCATTATATGATTTGGGTCGAATCTGTCTAAAATACGATCTATAATGTCCACTGGAAGTTTGTCGGTCTAATTACGAGACACCCTGTATACCGCCAATGCAATGGAAATGCTCCGCAGTGACGTCACTCTCTATGCGAGTCGGCATACCGGTGTGTGTGTGTGTGTGTGTATCGTGCTTAAAATTACTTTTCATCAACATCTGTGACTTTTTACGAAATTATTGGCGTTTTCGGAAACCTACTCGACCACTAACTCGGGTTACCAAATTGACGGATAAACAGTTCAATTGCTGTCAATTTGTAACCTGGGTTAGTGATCGAGTAAGTTTCCGAAAACGCCATATGACTGTCATTGTTTAATCTTGTTACTGCGAGGACGAAAAAATTCAACAATTTCTATGAGTATTTCCTGATAGAATAATTGGTATGAATGAATCAGCGATAAAAATACCTTTTGAAGTATGAAAACACGAAAAATACCAATCTACAAATGGAGCGATTCAAACAATAAACATGATATAAACTACAACAATTATTTTAAATGATGTAAATAGATGATAGTATTCTGAACAAACATCACTTCAAGTGAGAATTCTCAGATAATGACATGAACGATCGAATGATTCTATGTTTGCTATGTATTTTCAGAATCTGGTATTGTAAAAAAAAGCTTCTGATAGATTTGCGAGTTAACGTGATTTCAAAACACTATGGCCAGTTATTCCAAAGCCTTTTCAGGTTAGATCGTCGTTCACGCCTTAGAACATGAATCGTTATATCTCAGAAACGGTGGCTCGTAAGAAAAAAAGTATTGATTCATTATTTATAGATAATTTTATGATCTACAATTTTTGTTTGAGGTACTTTCATGATGAAACTTACCGTTTTGCTGAAAATCGCGAAAAACTCATTTTTTTGACCTTTGACCTTGAATTAAATTTTTTCCTTACAGGGAAATGGTGGGGAACTTTTAGACATTGTTTATAATTATGTTTTGAACAACATCACAGAAATTCAGCTTGTTGGGACTTTATGTAACTTCGAATGTCTAAATAGCAAAGTGGATGTCCTCGAATTCCATCTTTGAGGTCTTGAATCGACGCTGGACTATTGGCGTAGACCTTCTCTTCCACGTGACCCTAAAGGAAGAAGTCGCAAGGTGTTAAATCACAAGATCTATGTAGGCAATTGTGATCACCTCTTCGGGAGATAACACGGTCCGAAAACTTTTCTCGCAATGGTTTCGTTGCTTGTGTGGCACGTAGCGCCGTGTTGTTGAAAGTTAACGTTGACCAGATCAATATTATCCAATTGCGGCCATAAAATTTGGAAATTTTGAATGCCTTATTGTGAAGTATTGTAAAGAACGACGAGGAATGGACAACCCTGGGTTTTCTTCAACACTTTCGGCTACAGCAGCAATATTCTCGGCTGTTCTTGAGCGACGTGCACGGGTTTCATTCTTCACATCACTAACTTGTCCCAACAGCTCGAATTTTTTCATTGCGGTCCGAAAAGGTGCTTCACGACGACCCAAAAATGTTCGAGTCTCTGCCAAATTTTCGCCATTTTATAATGAATTTTGATAATTTCAATGCGTTCTTGAAGCGTGTATAGTTCCATTTTTATTGAAGTAGTTTTTACTCGTCAAAAAATGACAGCTTCAAACGTGACATCTACCGAAATAGCGGACTATTCAAAATAACACCTCCTATTGGAAAACCATTTATCTACCTTTTCTGGTAGCCAAAATATTGGCAGTATGGAACATTTGCGGCACCCTGTATACATTAATCATAACTTGTGATTAATTGTCAAACCTATAATAACAACTTTCCCCACATTGAGTCATAGTTTAATGTTTTTTCATGTTGAAATAAATGAAGTATATGACACTTATCTTTAATTATCATATAAGATAAAATTTATGAGTTCATTAAAAACTGGTGCACATATTTCTGATATTATTTATCTCTAATTATAGTCAGAATTAAACCTGTCGAACGATATCCTCCTCCTATTCATTTGTCATCAACGATAACATAACATGCAATACAGAGTGGTACAGATCACGAGATCGCCTGTCGGCTGTCTTCCACCTACAATTACAGTCGCAATAATACTAGTCACGTGGTCCTCCGTTCAATTGTTAGAAACTGATCCCGCATGCAATCAGTGGCGGCTTGTCCTATGAGGCAGGTGAGGCAAAATAAATTACGGAAATCACAAATAATATCAAGCGAATTAATCCAATATTTTATTAATCAATTTCATCATCCCATTATCTTCTTCAGTCTCAATTTTTTGTACGATACTGCACTCGTCTTTCATAATATCCGAGCTGAATCTCAAGCCGGCCGGGTACAGCTACAGACGTCTGTAACATGACACGTTACTGACGTTTTACGATGAATGCACAAAAATCGGACCGTAACGTTACATGTTACAGGCTTTAAGGTCCGATTTTTGTACATTCATCTCACTTCCTCTTCAAGGCGTAAACGGTGAGGGGAGGCTTGCCTCACGCGCTTCCTTGTCTAGCGCGTTATTCACATCGACGTGACGAGATCATGAACCTTCCCTTCGTAGTTGATCTATTGCGGCTTCTAAGGTGAATTTCAGGCTAGCCTCAGTAACAACATTTGAAGCTTTTTATATCAGAAACGGTTCCTCGTAGGAAAAAAGTATTGATACATTTTTTGAAGATAAGTTTAACATCTACATTTTTGTCTGAATTACTTTTTTGATGAAACTCACCGTTTTGCTGAAAATCGCGAAAAACTCATTTTTCGACCTTTGAACTTGAATAAATTTTTGTCCATCCACGGGAATGATTGGGAACTTTTATATATTATTTATTATTATGTTTTGAACAATTTTATCGATTTTCAGCTTGTTGGGATTTTATGTAACTTCACCCTAATTTTTTGGTCTGGATTGACCGGACTATCTACCCTTGATCCGTGATCGTTTCGTTTCGTTTCATCGGCAAACTGCACATATTCGGGTTAATCGTGAAGCGGAAGATAGTGAAATTTCACTCTGGTTTGGGTTTATTGGGTTTGTGCAGTACTCGTGATATTGCAGAGTTTTCAATAAAACAGAAACAGTTTTTGAGTCATTCATTTGAGTATAAAATATGTACAATTGAAGAAGTTATACAACCTATTCCGAATCTTGACTATCGGTGCGGTAGGAAAATCGAATCGGAGGTTTCAAAATGAGAGTACTACTGGCCTACTGGCAGTGTAACTCTAATCAAATTATTTTTGGCAGTGTTAATAATACATATTCCGATAGGGTTTAGTGAAAAACTGGTTGAAGCGAGTTGAAAAACTTATCTCAGGACAATTACCACCCAATAAAACGCTATAGAATCATTGGAGCATTAATACCGAAGGATTTTTTTATAATGATAAGTATGCAGCTGACAAAAAGATTTTATAAGATTAATATTTTTTTTGATGTGCATCATCACTTTATTCTGTCACAAGCCGCCACTGCATGCAATAAAGTGTTGAAATAAAGGTATACACCGATTAGTCGTACTATCAAGTACCATTCTACTGCGGTGCTACCACCTCCTTTATACGAGAGTTCACGGGCTCGCAACTCTCGATCTCTTCATTTCTTCGTACGGTTTCTAACACTTCGTTCTGGCTACCTGTCAGCATTTGAATCTGCTTAGAAGGGGGCTGGCTTCTTTGGTACCTGAGGGTTGCGGGGGTTTTGATGTTGGTAAAGCTTGTAGTGCGTGGGACGCATTTCCTGAAATTCCGTCGCTTTTGTTGTTCCTAAGATGAGATAAAGATAAAAGTGTAGTTTCGCCAGTTTTGATTTCGAATGTATTGGTTTTGATAAGGATGGATAAGAAGGGAAATGAAATCACTTGGAATGGTGAGTGGATTTAATTTGCTATTGTATTTTATTGTTTTGAAATTTGTTGTGGGTTGTTTTTTCGAACGATATTCCATAATTAGCTTGTGTATTTTAGTTCATGTAAAAGGTTATTGGAGACTTATACTAATTGAATTCTTTTTAGCCTACATATAACTTTGAATGCCATTCTCCTGTTAAACCAATGACTTTCACAAATTGAAATGAAAAAATTAGTCTCCTTATACTCGTTGTTTATTGTGACATATATCTGTCGGAACTCAAAGGAGAGTGATGCAAGTTCACGTTCCCTTCATAAATCTATGCTTTTTTTGTTGCATCATATCTGATTTTTTATGATGGAATCAACAATGTTTTCTGTGGATTGCTTTTTCATATCTCTAGAATGACTATTGGCACTTTTCCCTATTATTTATATTAGTAAAAATCATGATTTACAACATTCATTAATCAGAAGGATCGAAAGAACGAAACATAACATATTTTCACACATTCATCTTGAAAACTGACTGAAATATCACAAAATTTTTTGAACGAAAGAAAAAGCAAAGAAAGCAGATATTCAACAAAAATCATCGAGCTTCAATTTGACTGGAAAATTGTTAGTTCACACTGTATTCGAATTGAGATGTGATCAAACAAAAATTGAAGCAGCAGAATATAAAATATAAAATTTCAGATCTCTAAAAACTTGACAATCATTCGATAGAGTAGGCCCATTAACGAATTCAGCCTAGATATTTCAATTTTCCCTAAGAATTTCAAGTTTCTATAGCTCTTTCTGTTGAAGAGTTATAGTTTTCAAATATTCTAGTTGAGAAATCTCAACGAATTTTTTTATACAGTGTGTTCCAAAGAAAAGGTGATCCCTTCTCTAGGGTAGAAAAAACCGAAAATTAATTGGGGTTTGTTTATTAAAAATGTTCTTAGCGCCATCCGTATTCAAGATATAGGGCGCTATTCACTAGGTTCGTACCAAATAGGTAGTATTGAACATAACTTTTCAAATATTTGATTTATTGAGCAAAATTTCAAGTGAACTCAAACATCATTTGATTTTATCACCAAAAGGTACTCTTGAAAAAACTCGATAATGTGTACCGTTTGTGAAATATTTTGATTTCAAAATTACTTTTTTGTCGTTCTCAAAATAAAAGGTCATTTTAATGTGTACGAAATTGATCATTAATGACCCATTTTAATGCTCAATTTCTGCTATTTCAATGTAGGTACATTCCTCATTGCAACCGTTCACAAAGTATTCAGAAGCACTACGAGAAATGTCAAAACTCTGCTGGAACATAGATACAAGGACATTTTATTACGTCAAATGTAAATCTTGTGCAAAATGATAATGTATTTCAACCAAGAATTTATACACAATTCATATTGAGATCGTCGGAAAAATCTCGTAATCAATTCGGTTATTAATCGAGCGACTAATGGTCTCAAACTATAAACGCGTGAGCGTTCTCTATCTTGACCATTAGTCGCTGTCTTTAATAACCTAGTTGATTAAATAACTAGAGTTCAACATACCTAGTGGCACGATCTTCTCATTCGAACACAAGCTTCTGCTAGAATTTTCATTAGGGCAATGTCAATAAGTTTGAATTTCAATCCCTATAAGACAATAATGACCTTATAGCTGACTCCCAACCGTTACAAGCATCGGGTGTTAAGTACTTCATAATTTTCAAATCAAAATATTTCGAAAACGATACACATTATCAAGTTTTTTTAAAGTACCTTTTTGGCGTGAAATTAAATGATATTTAAGTACTTGACATTTTGCTCAATAAATCTAATATTTAAAAAGTAGTGTTCAATATTATTTTCTACGAACCGTGTAAATGGCGCCCTCTATCTTGAATACGGATGGCACTCTTTATAACTATTGAGCAGCTGAATATAGGAACCACCATATTTCAGGATCATTAAGCATACATTTAGATAATTGATTACTCCTGTTATGTATTTCATTTTCAACCTACGGTTGTGGTGTTCGTATGTGAACAAAGATCGACCAATAGTTCTTGAGATATTCTGATTTGAGTAATTATTTTCACTCTATGAACAAAACGAAAGTTTCAACCACGAGGTCAATGTTTCCCGAAACTTTTCGATGTAAATTTGAAGAAAACTCTGAAAATACTGGTCGCCAGGGGCCTAGTGCACCAAAATACTTTGCAACTTTTCACTTTGCATTCTGACAAAAGTGAAAATTAATTATGTTGCACCACATTTCTCCCAACATTTGATTTCTGTAAAGTGCTCTTCACTTTAAACTTGAGTTTTTTTCAATCATGAATTCGTTTCGTGCTACGTAATTCATTAGAAAAGTGAAAAGTTGCAAAGTATTTGGTGCAATAGACCCCAGGTAAACAAATCTCACGAGCCTATTCATATTCGGAAAAAATTATATAAATTTAAATTATTTAAGTACCGCTCGTAGCACGTGGACTTCCGGAAGGAACAACCTAAAAGAATTGAAATTTCAGAACCAGAGTCGAATGTGTGTGAAGTTGGCCCAGCACTTTTTGATTTTCGAAAAAAAATTGTTGTACTGAATTGTGCTAGGTTTGTGCTGCTTTGTGCTGATAATTTTTTTTTTAATTCCAAGTGGTTTTCGAAATATTTCAAAACCCGAAAAAATGAGCCAGCCCAGCACTTTTCAAAAAATGAGATTTAAATGATTGATAAAAATTGTGCTACACATGTACTGAATTGTGCCGTTCGAATTTTCTCGAAAGTCTCTCTCGTGCCTTGAAAAATCGAAATTTAAGAAAAAAGATAGCCCAGCACTTTCGTTTTTTCTCACAAAAGAATGTAAAAATTTGTGCTACATTTGTGCTGCTTTGTGCCGTAAATATTTTCACGAAAATCATTTCTGTTTTCCTGCAAACTACGGAAATGAAAAAAGAGTTATCCCAGCACTTTTGGTTTTTTTTAGATAAAACATGCTCAAAAAATTGTGCTACTCTCAGGCAAAGCAATTTTTTTTCGAAAATCAAAAAGTGCTGGGCCAACTTCACACACATCAGAGATGAATTTACAAAGGAGACCTTGTAGTAGTGAACGGATATTCGAATTGGAATAATCATTCAATAATGCTCGCTTGTTCCTAGAAAAGTGCTATCGATCCGCCCACAAATACGTAGATATGACATGATGAATATGAATGGAATTCATTCAGCTTGACGTTTTACATTTTATTTTACTCGTACGAATTACGATAAACTAATCAAAATTCTTACATAAAATTATATGTTTATCACATCTATAAGTCGTTTTGGTGTATATACTTGCTGCAATTGGATTATTGCATATAGAAAAATTGAAACACATTTTTGACGTACTTGTTGCTCCTATTGAAAGACTTAAGTGTTTTCTGGAAAATATAATCGATGTTTTATATTAAAAGTGACTCAGATTACTAGTAGTATAATTTTTATCCACTCCTATAGAGTAATATGTCAATTATAAAACTAATTTCTATGTGTAATAGTAGCTGTAACACAACCGTAGACATGTCTATGAACCGAAAAGCGAGTGTTATAATAACACCCGCCCATAACACCCGCTAATAAAAATATCTAGGAAAAATGAAATTGCTTACAAAAAAAAATGAATAAAAAGTAGAATCGATCCGGAAATCTATTTCAGCCATCAAGATAACGTTCTAGCGATTCATTCCAGGTTTATTTTTGGAATTTTTGAAGTTGCGAAAGTTCTTGATTTGATTAGTTAGACACTCTGATTTGATTCCCGACCACAGAGTACAGAGGTTTGACGGTTGGACGAAATGTTGTCAACGCTTTTGACAACTGTTCAAATTTTTTTAAATGCAGATTTACTTTAACCACCCTGTAAATCAAACGGTAAGACTTTTAGGACATATCATCATTTGAAGTTTATTTCTTGAAATAGGCACAAAAATCTCCCCCATAAATATTGACATTCAATTAGGAAACATCCTGTACATATACCTATTTCACTTAATGATTGTGCATAAAAGTATTCGAGTCAGCGTGAATCAGAAGACTCACGTCCCAAGAATTTAAACTAGATGATATAACACGCCCGAAGTAATGAATAATAATTATTCACCACTTCTGGGAGATGGTAAGTCAAATTGAATTAAGAGTGAAAGCAGAACGACGAAATATTTCTTGCGAATGATTCCTTTCTACGGTATAAAAGCAATTGCCAGCTGCTAATTTCAAATATCATTCCTGCGAGGACAACTTTATTTGAGAAAGACCTTTTTGCCACTGTAAATTCAAGTGAGAATTGAAATTTTCCTTTAGTATGCGGTAGTAAGTTTAAAAATTAAGAAAAGCCCTAAGCAGGAGTTTTTTGAGCACTCGTTCTTTTGTGGAGCAATAAGATTATTACCTCAAAATTTTATTTATATGGGATTTGAGATTGATCAAATATACAAATGCAGAATCTCAGCACAATCGTGATTATATTCTTAAAATTATTAAAAAAATTAAATATGTAGAAAATAAATAATTGCAAAAATTTAATTCTATGGTTCTGATGATGCTATCCCTCTAAAATTTTGCATGAACATTCAGTATAAAAGTTTCCATTCTCAAAGTGAATTTCACTCGAATCGGATATTCTGCTGAGGAAATGCAAAGATTCTTCTTTCAATATTCCAATTGAATTTTTTATGGTTCTGTTAACACTATGGCCACAAAATTTTGCATGAAAATTCAGCTGGCTGATTAAAGAACTCAACCGAGCCATTTGGGATATTTTCAGAACTCATTCTGAAAATATCAAGTCTCTAGGACAATCCCTTCGAAAGTTATTGTGCTAATGGACGGCCGGACGGCCCCACGGACAGAATTGAATTTGACCACGAATTCGTCAGGGAGTTTAACACTATCGTTTGAGACCACTTTTGACCCAAAATTTGAAAATTACATACATTTGGGCAAAACGATATAGCACTCGTTTACCTAACTAGAACGAAAATTAATGAAGATTTAATGAGACGAATAGATTCAGTTCAATTACCATTATTCAAAATACTTCAGAAGGAAAATCTCATCCAAAATATTTTTCTCTTCAATTTTGTTTCAGCGTTCATTCATCTTTCAATACTCCTAATGAAACAAATCATTTTCAAAGTATTTTAAATGTTTTTCGTGAATGCTTTTGTAACTGGTTTAAAAAAAAGTTTCCTCTGGTAAGACTAATCAAATTCCACATGCAAAGTTCATAAACTTACGAATATAATGAAGAAAAATTAATCTTAGTATATTCAAATTGTGCATCACAGTTCTCTTCATTCAAAGCCTGGAGATCAGAATTTTGTAGATCGATTTTTTGTGTTCAGTTCCATTGTTCATGTCAAATGCGAACTGATTGCATAAGAGTAATGACATGTAAGTAATCAAAGTGATCGGAGTTTTGTGGAAGCAATCCTCAGAGTAGCATATAGAGACAATGATATTGCATATTTTCCTGTGGATTTTGTTGGTTAAAAGTTAAAATATCAATAGAATCAATAACGTAACCCACTTTTCTTCACACTCGAATTCAGATAATAACTGACTTTACATCTTCATACGAACAATTCTTATAGGTTTTTCTTCCGGTCAATTGATATAATTTCAGAATCGGACTAAAAAAATACACTGAACCAATAAATAAATGTTGAAAACTTCACTAAAAACATACATTGAAAATCACAAATACAGAACATTGACTTTACTATTTTAGTAGACAAAATCATTAAAGATTAGTGCTAGAAATTGCGCAAGTAGGAAAAGTAAGAAAAAAGGAAAATGGGACTGACATCGTCAAAAAATTATCCCAAAAAAGGATCTGAAACGACGGAAAGAATGAGAGAAAAGAACATCATCGAACTACAGATATACAAAACCGAACCTTCCCAAACCACAACCGGTGTGATAAAATATGTAACAATGATGTCATTAAAAATCAGAATGATTGAAAAAATATGCAAACTACGGAGAGCTTCTAAGATACAAGTTACTCTTTAAATGCTAATTTCACGAAAGGCTAATCGGATTGTCGAAATTTGAAAATATACCCGCGGGTTTCACAAAGCTTGGTTGGGCAATAAAATGGTTGATTTGGAATTAAGTCGATGGTTTATGTCAAAAATGAACTGAAAATTGCACAGAAATGATAACATTTCAATAATCAAGCTAATTGGAGTTTTGTGAAACCCGGCTTGAATCTTTGAAATACTGTATGTATCATACCTATTACCTATATAATACAGGGTGAACAGAATTAGATGGTTTAATTGGTTTATACAAGATTTCTCAAATCGAAAGAGGTAGAAAAGAAGTTTTAGTCCGGTCTATTTAGACATTCGAAGTTACATAAAGTCCCATCAAGCTGAATTTCTGTGAAGTTATTCAAAACATAATTATAAACAATGTCTAAAAGTTCCTCATCATTCCCCTGTGAGAAAAAAATTTTATTCGAGGTCAAATGTCAAAAAAATGAGTTTTTCGCGATTGTCAGCAAAACTGTAAGTTTTATCATAAAAGTACCTCAGACAAAAATTGTAGATCATAAAATTATCTATAAAATATTTTTTTTTCTTATGAGCCACCCTTTCTGAGATATAACGATTCAAAAAGATATAAAAGTCGTTATCGTCATAATATGCACACGTTTCCACGCCACCTATGAGGTAGTGTACTTAGCGCGTAGTTATAACTTTTTGAATCGTTATATCTATATCTCAGAAACGGTGGCTCGTAAGAAAAAAGTATTGATACATTTTTTATAGATAATTTTATGATCTACAATTTTTGTTTTGGGTACTTTCATGATAAAACTTACCGTTTCGCTGAAAATCGCGAAAAACTCATTTTTTTGACATTTGACCTCGAATAAAATTTTTTACTCACAGGGGAATGATGAGGAACTTTTAGACATTGTTTATAATTATGTTTTGAACAACTTCACAGAAATTCAGCTTGTTGGGACTTTATGTAACTTCACTCTCATTTTTTGGTCTAAATAGACCGGACTATTACAGTACATGTCATGTTCTCTGTTTACTAGTAAGATAAAATGCTGAATACCTCAAGTCACTAGGTACGGTGTCTAGTTTCCGTGCTACAGGTTTATTTGGAAAATCAGCCAATTATTATAATTCAACAGGATTGTCACTACTCTTTCGAAATGAAAACTTATTTATAGCGGTTTTTTCGGTTCTTTTTACAAGAGGTATCGATATTTTCATGCCGCTTCAAATTTCGGAGTAAAAAAAATTAAATTGAAACCATAGCGTACAATATTTTCGATAGACTTCCCTTAGACAATTTCAAAAATATGTATTCTAACATACGTCGGAATTAATAACATAACTGAAAAACATTTTTCTATAGAGGAAATCAAAGAAGTTTTGATTATGATTCATATATTTTTTTCAACTGATGAGGTCATAGACTTGATATTCTACAATTTTAAGTGATCAAATTGATTAAGGATACATTAGGTTTCTAGTTCTATTATCATACAGACTCCAGAAGTAATCAAGTAATCAAGAGCACCAGAAAAATATTCCTATTGTCAACAAAAATTCATTTTCACGGGTTTGATTCTTTAAGAAAATTATGAGACTTATTTTCTTCCTCACATATCCGAGCTTAAATTTGAATTTAATAATAATAATAATGAACTTTATTTCCACAAATAGAAGTACAAACATAAATATAATCCGTTCACGAAAGGTTGAGTCGTCGGTTGGCCATGATAATTTGACATATTCCACTGTGTATATTAAAATTTTAGGTTATGATATTTATTTTCTTGTCAGATTGATACGCAATGTTGTCAATATTGCATAGAGTTATCTGATAACTCGAAAACTCGTCAAACGAGGCCGGGTACATTCGGCAACATTGGATTTATTTTACGTTATGACAGCAAATAGCAAATACTGCCAACTTCAGATAAATAAAGAAACGCCTACTATGTGCTCAACCTTTCGTGAACGGAGTATAGTATTCGAATTGTAGCTTGATTGTGAAAAAAGGACATGGGAAACAGCAAGAAGAAGAGAATCATTATTTATTCTGATTTTCGAGGTAGTATCGAAAAGCGCTCACTTTGAAATTATTTGTGTTCAGGAGCTTGAGGCTAAGAGGAAGAGAGTTGTAGATTTTCTCAGATTTCAAAAAAGACATTTCAATTTTATTAGGAGGCCCTTACGAAAAAAATTAAGGATTGGATTTCGGGAAATAAAATTTAAAATCATTATTCAAACTCTTTTAGTTAGACTATCAACAGACTACACGAGTGTTCAAAACTAGTTATTCGATCTGAAGAAATTAAAAGGAAAATTGTGAAGCTACTAGCCTTGTGTAAACGGAATGCTACTAATAACTAGAACTGAATTTATTCCAAATATAGATAGTAAACGGATTATGTATTTTTCTCATATGTTCTACAATTGAATATTTACTATTACTTCCCTCTGATAGAAAAGTGATTGGTGTATGACCCCTAGAAGAGAATAATTTTCTATTTCTCAAATTGCATCTTATCCTTGAGTAATATGTAATTTTGAGTGAAGCTTAAGAAACCACAATCTCCTTCGATTTTCTCAATAATTACTTCACCATTCCAGAATACAGCGAATCGAGACATGCGATTTAATTGCTCATGTTCCACTCGGTACCACCTTCTTACTAGCAATTTATATACAGTATAACCACATGTGCATAAGTAACACAACTACCTGTTATGTAAGATCGATAATTTTGTTTGCTACACATCTTTCGGTGCAATTCAAATTTATATTGGTGAGTTCATGATAAAAATTTGTCAATATACAGGGTAATTAATTAAGAGTGTATCTCGGAAACCGTTTATCCTATAACATCCGGACAAAAAATCTTATTGCAAAATCGGCTCAAATTAAATGAACAATAGTATATTATGCAACGAGCAAATAATGATAGCTATTATTCACGAGGTGAAGTTAAGGCTACGTGCCGTGGGCGATTAGCCCAAATCACCGATACCAGTGAATAATAGCCTTTATACGCGAGTAGCATACTATACTTTATTCACGACTACTTAATATATTTCTCGAAGATTTCAACATTTGGCGACCGCGACAAGAACCTTCTATGACAAGCGTGGAAAAGTCAAGTTGACACATGAGAAATTTTTTGGAGAACTGATCATTGTAGATTTTGTAATAAGAAATGCTTCAATTGATATGATGA
Organism: Propylea japonica; assembly: GCA_013421045.1. Taxonomy (NCBI): domain Eukaryota; kingdom Metazoa; phylum Arthropoda; class Insecta; order Coleoptera; family Coccinellidae; genus Propylea; species Propylea japonica. The sequence continues at coordinate 19,201,819 of CM024243.1, read as the reverse complement.
AAGTAGATTCGACCCTCGATTGACAAGGTATACCCTAATTTGTTAGTGGAAACACTTTAGAATATTGAAGAAATACCAATTTAAGCAATATTATATCAAAGCTAAATCTATGAAGCATTTGACAGCAGTGATTAATATTTCATTGATCACTTGTGATTAATGGATATTATTTTGGCCGAGCACACAGAAGTAAAATGGCTAGATTAAATAGTAATCGTGGATGAGAATATTTTCAAGTTCGTATTTCTCCAGTAGAGGGTGCGATCTACCACTTTTGTAATTTTTTTCAAGAAATATAATTGAACTAACAATTATGAATACTAATAAAATAACATACTTTTTTATTCCAGTTTTCTCCTTTAATTCCAGTAGGTTTTCAATATTTTTTATTCTCACTAACTTCATGCGTGAACCGTTTTTCTTACATTTTGTTTTTTTGGGGGGCCATTGAAAGCAGATTCCATAAACATATGTTAACAATATACCGAGAGTTTTCTATTTAATTAGAGGGTGTCTTGTGTCACTTCATCCCATTTATGCTATTTGCTAGAGGATTTCGAATGCAATGCTATAATTCTTACCAACTGAGAATAAGCCAAGCAGCATCTCCTATTGACCTGTCGAAACCGCAGAATGACAACTTTAATATTTTTGTGAAGTGTTATTAATGCGTATCAACCTGATGAGCTTAAAAAAATAAGCAACAAAGTCCAAAGGTTGGAAATATGGTATCAACAAGATGTTTTTTCAGCGCTTAATGCAACTAAAATGTCAGGGAATAGTCAGATACTGTCCCATAGAGATAGAATAATATAGAGTTGCTATTAATGAAATGAAAGTGGTATCAGATCCGCCATATTACTGCTATACGTCGAATTTTGACAATCATTGAATTTTTTCTAAAAATAGTGATTTTTGTACCTTTTTCAAGTTAAATTGAGATTTCTTGTGTTTAATAAACAATAATAAAATGGTATCGTGTGCTGTATGGCTTTCTTCAAGCAGAGAAGGGACCGATAAAAAGAAAATTAGAGGAAAAACATATCACAGGTAGGGATGAGTACTGAACAGATCCGCATTCGAAATTTTTGCTAGTATGTCTTGGTAATCTGATATCTTTCTATACGTGTATATTATCGCCTGAAGAAAAATTGTTTATTTGATATTCAATTGACCTTATTTGAACAGGATTCCTAAAGACCCAACACGTCGTATTTTTTAGGCGGAATTCGTAAACAGAAAAAACTGGCAACTTAATTCAACCCTGAACTTTCAGCCATATTGGTCGTCAACTAAGCCCCGCCCAGTGGTTCCATTTTTCCTTACACAATTGTATGTCATAGCGTCTCTTCTCTATTCTATCTCTATGTACTGCCCTTTCCAATAGACAAGGGAATATTTTTTAATGTAAAGTTTTTATTTTTGAAAAAGAATAAAAAGCTTAGTTTTCCAAAAACCCTCAACTATATGTGAGGATATGAAACATAAAATTGGGCAGGTAGTAGGAATTTTCATCATAATAAAATTGTGGCTAGTGTCAACTTAACGAATAATATTCATTTCGTCTTATTATTATTCCATATGTTTCCAAAACCTCGTTGCGTTGTCATGAAAAATATAAAGTCATGGCAGATCAATAGGTGATGCTACTTACATTCGAAATTTTCGAGCGAAAAGCATAAAAAGGGTGGAGCACCTTGAAACAGCCTGTAGTTTTCATTTCTTATGTTTCTGAAAACAGCGGGAAAATTGGTTCAGGCATATTTTAGAGGGTTTTTTTCAAGTCAAAAAGAGTTCAGCCTTCGCTCAACAATAAAAAAATATAGAAAAATGACTGATACAAAAGTTGTAGAAGAGTGTTCCATTTTAATATTCATCATCAATCGTAATTGATAGTTTGAGATTATCAAATAAAATTGCCAGTATATTTCACGAGCAATAAATTGCGCCCTCTAGTGTAGAAATACCAAGTTGAAAATATTTTTGGTCATTTGTTTCGGCTGATTTTGTGATAAGATTTTTTACCGATAGAATGAACGGTTTCGAAATACGGCCGATGGCTACCTGTAATGAGTCACCCGGAACAATAAAGACATAATTACTATGTTGGAAGTGTTTTCGACAAAATCGTGGAAGTTTGGAAAAATCTACGAAAAATTTTCCTATGAGATCATCAAAGTTTCAGTACCACTAACCAGTTATGTTTCTTCGAATCTTCTAATGATGGGATTCCCAAGAATTTAGCGAAAACCTGATCATGAATTCGCTATATCTGATTGCAGAATATAAATTTGATAGCCTATTCGAATAATTCATTTCGATATTATAGAGAAATAATTAATTCAATGAAAGTATTCCGAGTTGAGATCAGATGGTTCGGCAGGCTCAATGGTGTAAATATAATAATTTGAATTTGTACATCTTTCGGTTTCATTCTCATTAGGTATTTAATTATGTGTACAACTTTTTCAATCTTGAACGTACGGTTATTATTTTACTGGCAAAAGTGATTATATTTTATGTCGTTTTCAAATGAACGAGTAGTTATTATACAGGGTGTTTCCTAAACATGCGGCAAAAATTCAGGGGGTTGTTCCTTGGACTATTTTACGCATGTTTTGTTCTTTGATGATTTTTGAAAAACCTCTTTGTTTCGGAGATACAGGGCGAAAAACATTTTTCATATTTTTAAAACTAATAATAGTTTAAATAAAAATGCGTACCGCACTGTGTTTACTAAGTAGGTACAATTTATTTTCAAATTTGTTTAACAATATTCCAATTACTAAAAACGGCCAGTTTTTTGACTTAAAATTGATAAGTTCAGATGGTAAAGGAATACAGATTAAACACGGTTTTCATTTGAATTCGTTTTTTTGGCTAGAGGTGATCATTTTCAACAGTTTTTGTAGGTTAAGTTAATTGTAAATGTAATTTCTCATTATAAAATGTTATTATCTAACATTTTGTTTCCCCTGTATCTTCGAAACAAAGAGGTTTTTAAAAAATCATCAAAGGACAAAATATTCTTAGAATATCAAATCAAATCAAATCTTCAAAATTTTTTAAATGGAGATTAATTCGAATTTTACCGAAGAAGTCGTGGATAATAGTATATTATTCGATGAGCGGTAATGCAGGTCAAAACACGCGCAGATGTATTTTGCACCACGAGCCGTTAGGCGAGTGGTGTAATTCATCAAGTGTGTTTTGAGCATTACCGCGCATTGAATATGTACTATACTTTATCCACGACTTCTTCAGTAAATTTCGATTCGATTTGCATTTAAAAAATTTTGAAAAGTTTTCAAAAGTGTTGACAACATTTTCTGTGTTCACTGAATATTCCTCTGTAGTAGGGCAGTCCAACAAACTGTCCTTGCTTTGTTTTTTATTTCTGACTATAACAACTTCAAAAATTTACGTTTTCCAAAAATAAATCTGGAATGAATCGCTAGAACGTTATCTTGATGGCTGAAATAGAGTTCCCGATCGATCCTACTTTTTATTCATTTTTTTTGTAAGCAATTTTATTTTTCCTAGGTATTTTATTAGCAGGTGTTATGGGCGGGTGTTATTATAACATTCGCTTTTCGGTTCATAGACATGTCTACGGTTGTGTTATAGCTACAATTACACATAGAAATTAGTTTATTAATTGACATATTGACATATTATTATTACTCTATAGGAGTGGATAAAGTATAGTATTCAATTCGCGGTAATGCTCAAAACATGACCTGCATTACCGTTCATAGAATAATATACTATTAAAGTTGCTTATTCTCATTTTGAATTTGTTTAATCTCAATTCTATCGTGTTTACCATTTTGAAGTTAATTAATGTCATTTTGAATTTGTTCAATCCCAATAGGTATGAATGTGATTAGTCTCAATTTGAAGTTGAAAAGGTATAGTCCAGTCAATCGTGAACGCTTTGATTAGTCAAAATATTCATGGTCTGCTTTTCTTTACTATCGAAAAAACTACTTCCAATAATGTCTTGATAAAAATCAATAGCCCTGTTCATTTTTCCGGCAAAGGTTGAAACGTGAATCCGTGATTATTTCCGAATGATTTCGAATGTCGGAATTTAAATCAGCACGTTTCTCTATTCCGAAAGTGTTGGCAATATGTTGATTAAATCAAGGTTGGATGATTCTCCAGAGGAATTTATCGAAATTCAAACTGCGTATTTTTATAAATATGGAAATGAAATTGCACTACTAATACGGATCGACTTTGACGAAAGTATGCGGCATTGTATAATGTTCAATAAAATTTCCAAACGAGGTCGATAGATTGTGAAATGAAGTTTATATAAGAATTCGTCTATTCGCGAATAAAAAACTTAATTTATTGGGGAGTTTTCCATTAATTATTTCGATTGCAATGGATGTAAAACATTCTTCATGGTTGTGCTGGCTTCATGAATTTTTATTTTTTTGGAATTATAATATACAGGATTATTCAAGGTGGATAATGCATTACTTACATCAGATGTTACGATTAGTCAATTTGAAATATAGATATGAAGAATTAGAGCGCATATTTAGTCCGTTCACGAAAGGTTGAGCCGTCGGTTGGCATATTCCACTGTGTATATTGAAATTTTAGGTTATGTTGTTTATTTTTTGTCAGATTGATACGCAGTGTTGTCAATATAACATAGAGTTCTCTGATAACTCGAAAGCTCGTCGGACGAGGCCGGGTACTTTCGGCAAACATTGACTTTATTTTACGTTATGACAGCAAATACTACCAATTTCAGATAAATAAACAAACGCCTACTATGCGCTCAACCTTTCGTGAATGGACTATACTTCATACTCATTTATAGTTTGAAGGGAATATGGCAGTTTTAATTTTACAAAATTTCATTGGAGTATATCGAAATTGTGAAAATATCAGTAGCTTTATTGTGGCCCTCAAAGAAAACATCTTTAAATTCGCTTCACAAAATGCTCGATAAATGCAAATGAAATCTAACTTTAGGCGAATCAAAAAAACCCTATTCATTTTTGAGTAGATATAAACACATTATCTAGTAGATGATGTATTTTATTTGGTTTCTCGGCAAAGGTCTTGATTCATTTCAAACAACTATTGATGTTGAAGAACGATCAATAAATAAAAATACATTACTAATGTAATTTATAGATTTAATATATAGATGTTTCAAAAAAAGTGAACTCCCCTCTAGGATAGATAGAAAACTGTAGCACCATACGTATTCAAGAGCATAGACTAACTAAACGGAGAATAGATGAGACACTAGTAGAACGCCATCTTTTTTTGTACAACATTACTAATTCGCGAAAAAAGCTCAATTGAAAAAGGAATCTGTATCGTAAAGCTGCCTCAAAAAGAATTCTGTAAGGCACCTTTTGAATAGGTAGGTACACCCATATACAAGAGACAAAAAGTTTTTTGAAATTCAATTTCCAAAAGGAAATCAGAAATGGATTCGTGCAAGTTATCGATGAGTGAGGAAATTTATTTTCATGAAAATAATACCTGCAACGAACTTTCATCTGATTTTCTTTTGGAATCGAGAAATGAGGATCAATGATCAAATTCTGGATAGAATAAAAATTTATTAACTGAAATAGGTATCACCAATTGAAAATACAGATTATTTCATAAATATCTAATCAATAAACTAATAATTGCATTGAAAATATTCTAAAAACTAAAACTAATGAATTCAATAATACAAAATATGAGTATTTACCGACTAAACTTATTCAATACATGAAAAACTTTTTTGAAAACTACGAGTATCTTAATTCTTATAGTTAACAGAATATACATGTAAATTTTATAATTACCGTCTTGCATCTCGATTTTCACATCCAATAACACAGTACGTCTTCACTCTTGCAGGCATATCGAAATTCATGATATTTCAAAAAGAACGTGTCAAACCACTCCTTGTGTCAGTTGACAATTCAAAGGTTATTTGATAATATGATTTCACATAGTTACTATTTTCTCGATAGGATTTCCATGAATGCAACGACACCTAACTATCAAATTGAAAAGAATTTTTTCGTGTATTAGTCTCCTCCTCCGACAGATGTCGCGGAGTATACGAGTGGCTCATCTATTTTATTACGAAATGAAAATTATCGCGTTAATCGCAGGTATAATATAAACAATAAAAGCAGAGAATAATACCAATTGATTAAAATCAACCAATATTAAACCCATACTTCGGAACTAATCCCGTCAACGCACAAAGAACATGCATGGTGGTAATATCAAACGGAGCATCCATAGATAGCTATTTCGGACTGCCACCAGTTTGATGAAAAACGGATAAACATCTCGCAACTTCGTTCAACGTTCATGCATTGGAGGTAGGTGTTCGTAAGGATCCCAAGAGATGGCGTCTTGTTTCTGTTAATACTCAGAGCTGGGCGACATTTCTTCAAGTAAGGGAACCCAGAATGCCTTTCAGACTGAGCTCCTCCATACTGATGAGCCCCAAATAGGGCGAAATAGCTATCTATGGATGCTCCGTTTGATATTACCACCATGCATGTTCTTTGTGCGTTGACGGGATTAGTTCCGAAGTATGGGTTTAATATTGGTTGATTTTAATCAATTGGTATTATTCTCTGCTTTTATTGTCTATTTTATTAGTTTGTCTATGTTCAAGAAAGATTGAGTTGAGGAAAAAATAACAAATCTTTCAAGATTTTGCAAAAACTACTGGCTACATTCCAATAAAATTTCATTCGCTCTCATAGAGAACGCGAGTCATACGGTTTGTACTAACTATTATTGAACATAACTTTTCTGATATTAAATGTGTGACTTATTGTGCCAAATTTCGGTTGAACTTGAACGTTGAACATCATTTAATTTTACATAAAAAGGTACACTTGAATATACTCGATTAATGTGCACCGTTTTTGAAATATTTTGATTTGAAAACTATTAAGTAATACCCAATGCTTGTATGAACTAATGATAAATGTATCAATTAAGCCAAAATTCACAAGATGGACATTTAAAAAAGGTAATAACATAAAATAGAACTCAATTAGAGTGGATGTTCAAAATTTCCTTCGTTTTCACGAATACACAAGAATCCATCAATCTCTATCAACACTTTATACAGGCATCGGGTATAACTTCATAATTTTCGGATCAAAATATCCGAAACCGGCGCACAATAGCAAGTTTTTCGAAAAGTACCTTTTTGATGTAAAATTAAATAATGGTTAAGTTCACTAATAATTTCAAATTTAAAATCGATTATTAAAAAGTTATGTTCAATACTAGTTGATACTAGTTGTAACTAGCGCCCTCTATGAGGGTGAGACATAAAAACGAATTTATAAATTTGTTGGATCTATCAGCTTTCAAAAACATATTCGAACAAAATTTCTTTTCCAATGTGGCCAATAGTTTCGGCAAAATCTTAATAGAAGTATACAAAGTGTTCCTAAATTGAACGTACAAACGAAAAGGGCAGATTCCTTGAGTGAGTTTAAGAAAAAAAAGTCCCATAAACATGGGATCGCAAACTTTTCGTTTTCGAGATACAGAGTGTTGAAGTTTGAATTTTTTTCATGTTTTTTTCTCATAGTATCTACACTTCACGAGATATTCAACTGAAATTTGGCATAGTTATTACATTTGAGAGTTCTCACCACGTGACGTGGTAATTTCGATAGAAGATCTACAGGGTGATATTTTTTCTGGAACACTGCCACCTGTTCTTCTGCAGAACTTTTTTTTGGTGGGCAACTGTTAATTTGAAAAAACGTAAAAAGAAGCTTTGTTCTTATACTAAACTTTTTGGTCTCTTGTAGTTTTGTCGTATCTACCAACGATTTCGAGAAAAAAAAATTTGAACGATTCTCTCGAAATTCTCGTGAAAATCCAAATTATGATGGAACGGTCACTTTGTAAGCTGTGGTGATGAATTCAGTGTCAATTTTTTTGGAATTTTTCCTGATCTGTAGCGATGATTCATAAAGATTCCATAAACTCGTATAATCAACACATGTTTTTGATTCAAACTTCAATACCCTGTATCTCGAAAACGAAACGTTTGCGACCCCATGTTTATGGGACTTTTTTTTCTTAAACTCACTTAAGGAATCTCCCCTTTCGTTTGTACGTTCAATTTAGGAACACCCTGTATAATCTATCTCGAATAAGGAAGGCGCTACTGAAATTGTTTACCTAGCAAACCGCAATTAGTGTTCAGTTTTCTACTATCCTAGAGAGGGGATCGCTTTTTTCCAAACATGCACAATATTTCACTTGACGCCACTCTCGAATTTTGATCTGAAACTGTTGAAACTGATCTAGGAATAATTGAAAACAGCCCTTTTTTCATTTGCAGAAGGCGATGCCAGTGGTACCACCAGGATACCAGATATAATTGGAGAAGAGGGCCAGCTCACTGTGGCACTATTTCTATTGTTGCCGTTGTAGCAATAACACTTTTATTCGCTCTAGGGATATTCATCGATTGTACGCACCAGTAGGTATTAAGAGTAGTTTACATCAAAAAAGGCTCTTCGTCTAGCTCAGTATTGTAAGATACATAAGTCCATAGACTAACTAAACGGAGAATAGATGAGACACTAGTAGAACAAGCTTCAACGCCATCTGTTTTTGTACAACATTACTAATTCGTGAAAAAAGCTCAATTGAAAAAGGAATCTGTATCGTAAAGCTGCCTCAAAAAGAATTCTGTAGTGCACCTTTTGAATAGGTAGGTACACCCATATACAAGAGGCAAAAAGTTTTTTGAAATTCAATTTCCAAAAGGAAATCAGAAATGGATTCGTGCAAGTTATCGATGAGTGAGGAAATTTATTTTCATGAAAATAATACCTGCAACGAACTTTCATCTGATTTTCTTTGGAATCGAGAAATGAGGATCAATAATCAAATTCTGGATAGAATAAAAATTTTATTTGTTTCTCATTTGTAAACGTCAGTTTCCAAAAACACAATATTAATCAAGGAAGTTTATTTTTTCAAGTCACTAACTTGTAAAATTGACAGTTAACTTGTAAAACTTTTACAAGTCAGTAGTATTATTTACATTGAAGTTGTCAAGTACTTGCTTCTAATTTAATTTATTCTTCTAATCTCAGAGTTCCTGGAACAAATGTATTTCTCAATAAACGTTCTCAAACTATTCAAAAACGATATTCGTACCTTGTTTTATTCGTATCTATTCGCTATCCTTTTCATGTACTTGCTTCTAATTTCATTTATCCTTCTAATTTCATCGTTCCTGGAACGAATATTTTTAGTAATAAACGTTATAAAAGTATTAAAAAAACGATATTCATACCTTGTTTCATTTGGATCTGGCCTTTTTCGTCAGAAATTAGCAAATATTCTCGAAGGACTTCCTCTCGTAAAGCCACTGACAGTTGTCATAATTTTCCGATGTCATAAATAATCATAAATAGCTTACGACATTTGCGACAAATTATTGAGATTTTTGAATTTTATCTCACCTTTTTACAAACGAGAAACAAATAAAATATAAAACAATACACGCAAGGTAACGGGTTTTACTGGCTCAAGGAGGTAACTGACTCGCCTGCGGCTCGTCAATTATATCCTCCATTCGCCAGTAAAAACCCTCTTACCTTGCTAGTAATGTTATATACTATATTAACTGAAATAGGTATCACTAATTGAAAATACAGATTTATTTCATAATTATCTAATCAATAAACTAAAAATTGCATTGAAAACATTCTCAAAAACTAAAAATAATGAATTCAATAATACAAAATATGAGTATTTACCGACTAAACTTATTCAATACATGAAAAACTTTTTTGAAAACTACGAATATCTTAATTCTTATAGTTAACAGAATATCCATATAAATTTTATAATTACCTTCTTGCATCTCGATTTTCACATCCAATAACACAGCACGTCTTCACTCTTGCAGGCATATCTTTATTATATTTCAAAAAGAACGTGTGAAACCACTCCTTGTGTCAGTTGACAATTCAAAGGTTTTTTGATAATAATGATTTTACATACTTACTATTTTATCGAGAGGATTTCTATGAATGCAACGACATCTAACTATCAAATTGAAAATAATTTTTTCGTGTATTAGTATCCTCCTCCGACAGATGTCGCGGAATATACGAGTGGCTCATCTATTTTATTAGTTTGTCTATGCATAAGTCCGTCCAAGAATGATTGACAATTGACATCGAAGTAGGCCATGATTGTGGATTCAAAATGTAACTATAATTTTCTGAGGTTTTCATCGCAGATACAAAACCCTGTGGGCAGAATTGAATTGGACCACGAATTCGTCATCAGGAAGTCTAACCCTATCGTTTGCGACCATTTTCGGCTCAAAATTCGAAAATTACAGACATTTGGGCAAAAAAATCAAAATCAAAAGGTAACCGAACATAACAAATCGTCAGAGTTCGAATACATTTCTGTCAATATTATTTCCAACTCCAACCTGAATTAGGTACTAAAATCAAAAATTACTGAATGAGCTATTACCACCTCAATTTCGATTTTTTGAAGCCGTCCTGATGTCAATCATTCTTGGATGGACTATAGAAAGCGATTTTCTTATAAATAGTGAATTTTGATCAAGGTTATCTCGAAAAAGATTTGCAGGTAATAATGATCTCGATTGAAAATACTCATTTTTTAACAGAATCATTAGCATTTTTTGGTAATTTTTAGCTTCATACCATTTTGAGTTCAAACATTCAGTTAATTGTAATCTACACTACAATTTGGCCCAGCATCAGCTTTATTATTCATATTCCATAAAGTCAGCTGAAAAATCGAAAAAAAAACAGTAGTTATTGTTTTTTGATTTTCCTTCAAAAGTGTCCACCGGCATTTTTTACTTAGAAAGTTTTTTGCTCCTTTATACCCTGAAATCTTTTCACTTTTTGAAATCGTGGAACATTATGAAAAATGCAGTAATATTTTTCGACAAAAAGCATTCGTGCAGGTGCAAAAATCCTCGTCTTCGACTCGGATTTTTGTTGCCACCAGCACTCATGCTTCTTGTCAAAATATTACTTAGCAACTGTTTTTTTCGATTCTTTTCTGAAAAATTAGATGCCCTTATGATATTACTTACGATAAAATCCTTATCAATAGATTTATTTAGCTATTATTATTATTATTATTAGTAAAATAATTAGAGTAGTTTTTTTGTGTTACGAAAAAATGTCATTCAAATGTACATATGAGTCATCAACTATTGAACTGCACACATTATAAGTCAAAAGAACGAGCCATGAGCCAAATCCATAAACCATGCGACAGATCTTCAATTTAAATATCATTCAACAGTAAAAATATAGATAGAATGATATACAGGTTTGGAAATTCACATCTGAAATACCGATTTGGAAATTCACATCGATATACAAGGCATCAGACAGAGAATTCTTCCTACAGTTGCACAGATGAATAGGCGAGATAATGAAGTGCGATAACTGAATGAATTCAACTGTCTTACTGCGATAATCTAGTCTCGTCTCTCTCTTATCGCAGTATGGTAGGGAACCCGAACTACACGTATAGAATTTTAAATTTGTCAGGCTGCCCGTAATACTCGATTCAAGTATTTACTGTTGCCTACCATACTAAAGAATTACGCTCCTCTAAACGATAAGAGAGAGACAAGACTAGAATAAAGAAGTAAGACAACTGAACTCAGTGTGTTACAGCAAGTGATTATCTCGACTATTCATCTGTGCAACTGGAGGAAGAATTCTCTGTCTGATGCCTTGTATATCGTATGTTTTCGATGTGAATTTCCAAATCGGTATAATTCTATCTATATTTTCATCAGGATATTTCAATTTTTTTGCGATATTATTCTTCTCGATATGAACTTATTCTTCCTTACTGATCGGAATTATATTAATATTCATTCACATCATTATCAATTGTAACAGCACCATACATTGTATACTGCTACTTTATGAATAAATTCCATTATGATGGAATGCTATTTTGATTAATACAACAAAAATTTCAAATTTTCAGGAAGATCGATGATGAAGAGCAGCAACGTAAAAAGGAACTACGAAAAACTAGATTGAAAATTCCAAAGATAGGCAAGAAAAACCCAAAGAGAGATGACAAAGACTGCATTATAGAAAATATGGAAGGAGCTGAATGTTCTACCTCAAATGCTATCGTGTAAATAAATACTGAATTACTGTTTTATAATAATTACTATTATTTGTATATAATCAGTGCTGTTGTATATACTTATTAAGTATTAGTTGATTGAAATAAACGAATGTTGAAGTGTTTGATTGATTGTGTCTTCACTTGCTATCAGTGGCGGCTGCTCAGAGGAGGCAGAGAAGGCCAGGTGCCGTATTCTCGAGAAATGATATTCGAAAACGTATACGAATTTCATTGCGCGAGTCCCTGTTTTAACTGAAAAAATGCACACCGCGCAATGAAGTTCGTATACGTTTTCGAATATCACTTCTCGAGAATACGGGGCCTGGTCTCCCCTAATTCACTGCGTTGCATTCAATTTTAAATTCAAGTTAAAATAAAAAAATCACGTTTCTATATCCGTATTATTTCCATCATTCTATCTACTATCCAAATCTAAAAGTAGTATAGACTACAGGGCCGTGTTGAAAAAATTATGGGTCATTTGAACCACCAGGTGACCTATCTAAAACGATATAAGAGCATAAAATAGATTCAGCACTATGCCGTCACTTGTAAGCTGTCCAACTGAGTGCAGGTGAGGATTCGAAAGTACAGGTAGAGGGGGTACATTTTGGTCACATATTTTTGTACGGCATTCTTACCATCGATTGATTCGTGAAAAAAATAAGAAAACGCGTAGCGCCGTAAAAAATGTGGAGCCACAAAGTCGAATTTTTTTTTATTTTCCGACAATTTCCTGGGTAAATTTGGTCATTTGATTTTGTACGGCATCTGTGTCATACTATTTCAATACTGCTTCTAATCCATTATTCCGCAACGCCGTACAAAAATCATGCGACAGGGGGAAAAATCTAGGGTTGCAACCCCCTCTCTTTCCGTAGTCCAGGGGGTGATTTGACACAACATGAAATAAATTTATTTTGAAATTATTTTATGCAAAGATGATATTTTTTCATATGCCGTACATGTTCGTTGGTCCAAAGGGGAAAAAAAAATCCTTTTATTTGTCATAATTTTCATAGTCCTTTCGTGGTTCTAGGTTCCTAGTTAGAAACTAAGTTGAATATGGGTTTGTATATTATCCATTTATACCAAATATAGACATGTTGTCATTGATAATTCCAAAATACAATACAATACAATATTTTTGAGAAATAGGTACTCATGACACTGAAGTTAGCAGACCCCCTTCTCGCATGATTTTGTACTGCAAACTTCAGTGTCATGAGTACTTCTCAAAAATATGTTGTATTTTGGAATAATCAATGTCAACATGTCTATATTTTGGTATAATGGATAGTATACAAACCCATATTCAACATAGTTTCTAACTAGGAACCTAGAATCACGAAAGTCTATGAAAATTAGGACAAATAAAAGGATTTTTTCTTTTTTTCCCCTTTGGTCCAACGAAAATGTACGGCATATAAAAAAATATTATCTTTGCATAAAGTACTTTCAAAATAAATTCATTTCATGTTGTGTCAAATCACCTCCTGGACAATGGAAAGAGAGGGGATTGCAACCCTAGATTTTTTTCCCCTGTCGCATGATTTTTGTACGGCGTTGCGGAATAATGGATTAGAAGAAGCATTGAAATAGTATGACACAGATGCCGTACAAAATCAAATAACCGAATTTACCCAGGTAATTGTCGGAAAATAAAAAAAAATTTGACTTTGTGGCTCCACCTTTTTTTACGGCGCTACGCGTTTTCTTATTATTTTTCACGGATCAATCGATGGTAAGAATATGTGACCAAAATGTAGCCACTCTACCTGTACTTTCGTATTCCACCTGCACTCAGTTGGACAGCTTACAAGTGACGGCATAGTGCTGAATCTTATTATTTTATGCTCTTATATCGTTTTAGATAGGTCACCTGGTGGTTCAAATGACCCATAATTTTTTCAACACGAGCCTGTAATCTTAAAGCATAAGTTTATTGCTTATTCTAAAACATTCATATATTATCCGCAACATACGACTACAAAATCGTAACGGATAGCAGCAAACCACTCAGCGAAGGAGGCTCGGCTCCACGAGTCGAGATTCGTTAGAATGTAACATTTCTAACTTGTTCAAATGAACCGTGCGGGGACCACTTAAACTTCACGCTGTAGATCACATGTTGGAGGCCCGGCTCCGCTGCATTGTTTTTCGTTTCTAGGTGAACGAGCTTAGCCGAAACTGAACGTCCGAATCAACCCCGGCGATCGTGGATGGAGATCAGCTGTTGTTTTGATTCCCTCCCTTTTTATTACCGAAGTATTATACCTCTCAGCGTGCGTTTGGTGGTTTTGTGACAATTTTTGGAAAAGTTCGTAGGTAAGATTTTGATATTTCAGTAAGAAAGATGGAAACAGAAACAAGAAGTGAGAATTATAATGCTAGTAGTGAACCTAAAGAAACGCAAGATCCTATAGATTTATTTTGAATAATTACGATGATGAAATTTTCATGACTCAAGTAATTGAGCCGAGTTCGAAATGAATTATTTTGTTGGTTGCGTGGTCTCGGGCCTCTTCTGAGTGAAATCTCACGAGCCACCACTGCTTGCTATTATTATTATTATTTCAACTGCGGGGGGTCATTATGGCTAGGTTAGCTTTTAGGGAACTGCCATCATGTAGATGTTCTGTTCTCTATTCTACTCATTCGTAGGTAAATATACCTATAAAAAGGAGGTTTTGGAGAAGGAGAAAGCCGAAAAGGGAAAACTTTGGCGGAATCTCCCAGGGATTGTTCATTCCACCAAGTTCCTTCGGAACTTTGAAATAGCAAGATCCACAAGTCTTGGTAAGAAACAATTACATTTCCTCACTGGCTTCCTACAGGACACTACCGGCCCAAGAAACACCTGTTGAGGATGGGATTATCGCACACTGACGAGAGTAGGTTCTGTGGGTAGGAGGAAGAAACCCCCATTCACCAGGTCACAAATGCCTCTGTGAGCCTTGGGTGAGCAACTTGTAGGACTGAGGAATTAGCTTCGTTCATAAAATATTTTTTCCGTCGATCTCAAAATAAAAGGTGATTTTAATGTATACTAAATTGATCATTAACGACCCGTTTTAATGCTCAATTTATGCTATTTTGATGTGCAATTTTCATGGCAACTCTTCACAAGTGTTCAGAAGCACTACGAGAAATATCAAAACTCTACTGGAACATAGATACATAGAAATTTTATTATGTCAAATGTAAGTCTCGTGAAAAATGATAATGTATTTCAATAAAGAATTCATACAAAATTCATATTGAGATCCATCCTTTAACGAAATATTTGTCATTAAATAAGTAAAAACCAACAGCAAAGAACCCTGAAGAAAAAAATTTCTTCGAATGCACTTTCTATTGATCTCAATTTTTTGATTTTTTATCTGCATTTAATTGTACAATCACTGAATCACACCTTGACATTCTTCATTTCCTGATATACGTTACACTTTTCATCAGAAAACAAACATCAATTTTTCTCTGATTCATACCATTGTTTCTATATCGTAACGATTCCGTAATCCTAGGATTAATATACTGCGAGATTAAATTTTTTCGCAAGGAATTTACAAAAACGAAAATTGATTATATCCACTTGTTCTCTCTCCTGTCAGATAAGATATACCTGTACATCATTATGATCGATAAGCGTTCGATATTGGCAGATATTTGTTGTCGAATTTCAAAGATCACCTGTAAATCGCGTGCAATGGTCTAGTGATCGGTCAAATCTAACATCATGGGTTGTGAGGCCAGTAAAAATGTTATAAGTGATGAAGAATTGCCGGTAGTTGATGGTACGGCGGATGGCAGTGAAATTGTGGAAAGTGAAGATAAACATGATGCTCAAGAAATCAGGAATATGTTGAATGAATTACGGACAAAACCAGAAAACTTTATACTCAATAATCTCTTAATGTGTGTGGTGCTCTTCAAGAATTTCGAGAAGTAAGTACGTGACGTATTTGGAATTCCATGATGAGATTCAAATCATTCAAGCTATGTTCAATTTGAATTTGAGATTGAATTTCTACTTATCGTGATGATGATATGTTTAGATACTGACATTTGGAAAATGTTGAAACATTCACCTGCGATCGGAAGTTATTGTATCGTATATTTTATCCCCGACTTTGTATAATCTTTAATACATCTGTTTGCTCGGCCATAATAATAACCATTAATCACTAGTGAATAATGAGTCATTTTCCACTGAAGTCAGATGCTTCATAGATTTAGCTTCGATATTATAATGCTAAAATTGATATTTCTTCTGTATTTCAAAGTACCTACCTAACACAACTGAAAAATATAGGTTTACTTATCAATCGAGGGCCAAATCTACTCTTATTATATCAATTGAATCACTTTTATCACTTTACTAGCAGACCCAACAGACGTTGTTCTGTATACACAAAAATTCATTCAATTCGATCGAGCCGTTTAGTTGCAGAGTAGATGAAAAACGACTTCAGCGCCATTTGTTGATCTGATTTGTGGTCATAAACATACGGGCATAGGCAATCCAAATACATTCATACAAAACATCCCTCACACTTCGGCACCTTCTCCTAGCCGCCTAGTGCCTACCTCGGAGACATTTTGGTGCGATTTCATCTTCAATCTGCCATTTCTTTTGATGTATTCGTCATAATTGAATGATGTAAGAGACAATTTCGTTCTAAATTAAATACTGGGTATGAACGACGTATTTTTGGATAATCATATTCATAAAAAAATAATGAACAATGAAACTTGAATAATTTATTCTCTATTAACAAATACTCGTAAAAACTTAGCACTAACGTTCATATTTATAGAACTTCATTGATATATTCCAGGATCAACAAACAAGGCATCGAAGAAATTTCATTTGAAATAGTTAGTTGATTGCATTTTCAATGAAACTTGCGATTAATTGCATTATTCAATCATTCCCTCGAGTTCTAACACTTCCATCCCTCAAATTCAATGGAAATTTTCCGCAGTGACGTCACATCTCGATGCGCGCCGGCATACCGGTGTTTGTGTATCGTGCTCGGAGACGCAATTCGATTTTGGTGCGATTTCATCTTCAACCTGCCATATCTTTTGATGTATTCATCATAATTGAATGATGTAAAAGGCAATTTCGTTCTATATTAAATACTGGGTATGAAGGACGTCTTTAATTGGATAAAGATCGATAGCGTATTCATAAAAAAAATACTCCCAAATAATGCATAATTTTGAGAAACTTTCGGAAAACTTTAAAAGGTGATACCGAGTAAACCTTGAAAGATAGATATATGCTATCGCGGACTTTTTTGTAGAACTATTACAGAGGTACATTTCCGTCATACATTGTTTCCACGTACGTCTTACGGTTTTCGCAGCGCACCTGAAAATAGCTGATTTTGGTCCTCATAATTATTATCATTGAAGTTATAGTAGGTTTCCTCAATTTTCTCGGGTGAAAAGTATAGCCTATGTTACTCAAGGATAGTGTAGCATTCTAAGGATGAAAGAATTATTGAATCGGTCCAGTAGCTTATGAGTTATCTCATATCAACGCCACAAACCCACAAACATACAAATCTTTCCTCTTTATAATATTAGTATAGATATACAATGACCAATTCTCCAAAAAAATTCTCATATGTCAACTTGCCTTCTTCTATACTTGTACTAGGAGGGTCCTCTCAGGGCCGCAAAATGTTAAAAACTTCAAGAAATATATTCAGTAGTCTTGGATAAATTATCGTATACTGCTCACGTATAATGGTTGTTATTCACTCGGTGATTTAAGCCACTCACTGATCTTTTCTTGTGGCAATTTGCACTTCAAATCCCTATCCGTTTGGTGGCTAGGTGATGCAAAAGCGAAATGTTTAGTTTTTTACTGATACGATCATCCTAAAGTTTGGTTGAAGTTTTCGCGTCATTTTTGCGTGATTGGCTTGCAACCATGTTCATAAAAATCTGGACTTCATGAGTTTTTCATTATGCTTAATTGCTTATGATCAAATAATTGGAAATAATTTCAAACAAGAATAAATCGACGAATATTCCGCCAATGTGACCTATTGATGAAATGTATTTTCATCTTTCGTTGAAAGGTTGAAGGATTGATGATTGCCCAAAGAGATTTATATTTTGCAACAGATAATTACAAGTGGAGCAGGGTTTGGTTTTCATCCAAATCCATGACACTTCATCATTCCCACCTTGTATTACCAATAAGGAAGCCTCAAATTAGAAATTTTAAGTTTGTTCAAAATATTATTAAATCTTCCTATTCATAAAACTGAATACGTATGTTTTCAAAGCCATCTATTTTAAATATTCCAAGTGTATTTATTAAACGGCTTGTAGTATGGATTTTCTGAAATCTTGACGAAAAGCAGGAAATATTCGTTGTTCAAGATATCATTACAGATAAGAGGCTTCTGTATTCCATTTCAATACAGCTGTTTTTCTTTCATACCTTCACATTTACGGATTTTACCGTGGAACCCACTGTGAAAGTATAGGGATTAATTTTGCTGAATTTCAATGACGAATATAATTTATGATTCATATTTCAGTATTTGGTCCTTGAAATACCTGAAACAGCCATGGATCGATAAAATCGGTTAACTCTGAGGTACAGATTCAGTTTCTTTTTGAAGTTTCATAAAGAAAAGTTTCTGAACCCTGGAGATAGCAATCAGTTATTATAAGTTTTGATATTTATGAGCTTGCCGTATATTTCTTGTATGCTTCTCAACTATAATTCTACATTTTATCAACTCATTTCATATTGGTTGTTCGTTTTGAATGGGATTTCTCTGAGGCAGCTTAATATAATTGAAAAATTCAATTTCCTATTGAAAAAACCTCGATGAACACTTTGAAGAATAAATATTTCGAATATAACAATGTATCAGGAGATTTTATGGCCTTTAAGAATAGCGTTGATTTCTTGGGTTTCCTCTGAACTAATACAGAAAAAAAATTTCATTATACAGGGTGTTCCTGAATTGAACGTACAAACGAAAAGGGAGAGATTCCTTAGTGAGGTTTCAAGAAAAAAAAGTCCCATAAACATGGGGTCGCAAACGTTTCGTTTTCGAGATACAGGGTGTTAAAGTTTCAATCAAAAACATGTGTTTACGAGTTTTTTCGAATCTTTATGAATCATCGCTGCTACCGATCAGGAAAATTTCCATAAAAACTGACACTGATTCATTCACCACAGCTTACAAAGTGGCCTTCCCATCATAATGGATTTTTACGAGGATTTCGAGAAAACGTTCAAATTTTTTTTCTCGAAATCGTTGGTAGATACGACAAAACTACAAGAGACCGAAAAGTTTAGTATAAAAACAAGCTTCTTTTTACATTTTTTTTCAAATTAACAGTTGCACATCAAAAAAAAAGTTCTGCAGAAGAACAGGTGGCAGTGTTCCAGAAAAAATATCACCCTGTAGATCTTCTATCTATCGAAATTGCCATATCACGCGGTGAGAACTTTCAAATGTTTATCTACGCTACGCCAAATTTCAGTTGAATATCTTGTGAATTGTAGATACTATGAGAAAAAAACTTGAAAAAAATTTAAACTTCAACACTCTGTATCTCGAAAACGAAACGTTAGCGACCCCATGCACGCGAGGGCCCTCAAAATGGTCAAGGATGCTCACGCTCCCCTTCTCCAGAGAGGTGACCGCGCGGCACTAGGTTCTGCTTTGACGAACCCTACGGGGTAATGTTCCCGACAGAGACCTATGGTCTTCATCAAACAGGCTTCTTAGTCCGAAGGTCCCCCTGGTTCACTGATGGCTCTGTCACAGCAACAGGGTCTGGTGCCGGAATCGTGGGTCCTCACTTCAATCAGGCTACCCCTCTGGGGAAGGACTGTTCCATTGTTCAGGCTGAGCTATTTGCGTTCTTGCATGCGCACTGGAAAACATTCGCAGGGATATACTCTGGCCAGCACATTTATATATGTTGCGACAGCCAGGGAACTCTGAAATCTCTATCTGATGTTAGAGTTGATTCTCTTCTGGTAGAAGAATGCAGGAAAGCTCTGCGTGGGCTGGGCTCTGATAACTTTTTGAAAGTGATCTGGTGTCCGGCTCATGCGGATATACCTGGTAACGTCAAGGCAGATGAACTGGCTAGGCGGGAGCCGGATTAGCATTTGTTGGTCCGGAGCCTTCGCTGCCAATCTGTCGCACATCTGTCAGAAGTTTCTTCAGGAACTGGCTGAACAGGGAATTTTCCTCGGATGGAGCGCAGGGTGGGCCTGAGGTTGTCGAGGATTCTCATTGAGAGACCGTCCTCGCGATCTGAGGTCAATAGGCTTCTGCTGCTGGAGAGGAAACAACTCAGTCTAGTGACTGGTGCATTGACTGGTCACCTGTTTACAAGCATTTGAAGAGAAAATGGGATTGACGAGCTGCTCCTATGCCGGTGGTGCAGAGTAACTGATGAAACGGTTGAGCATATTTTGTTCAACTGTGAAAACCTTACTGAGTTAAGGTCAACACACCTAGGAAATCCAACACCTTCTATCCCTATGGTGAGAGGGACCACTCCTGGCAGCTCGCGACATTTCTGTCTTCGTTCTGAGGAGCTGAGTCTCTGTAAATGATGCGGGGTGAACAATGGGCCACTAGGCCTCAGTTCGGCCGGTAAGGCACCGCACAGAAGAAGAAGACCCCCATGTTTATTGGGACTTTTTTTTTCTTAAACTCACTTAAGGGATCTCCCCTTTTCGTTAGTACGTTCAATTTAGGAACACCCTGTATACCTATTAACTTCAAGTATTCGGAATTTTGAAGGTCAGAAAGTAACCATTCCACAATTCAAATTCTCCATTATCAATTTCGGCAATAATTGAGTATATACATCTTATTTCATTCATTTTATTTTCATTTATTCAATTTATTTTTATTTTATTTTTAAACTCAATGGCAAAATAGAAAGTGATTATCGACTACCTACAGAAGGAAATGGTCTACAACCCATTCTAGATTTTCAGTGTTAGGTACTTTGAATGAGTATACGAAAGCTTCCTCATAATTGTGAGTCACGATGACATGAAATGAACACATTTTGTGAAATGGATCACGAAAGTTCACATAGACCATTCAAAAATTTTATTTTAAGTTTGATGATAATTTCATGACGCACGACGAGATAATAGTAATTCAGATAATATAATAACCCACTCAGGTGAGGTCAGTTTTTTGAACTTCATTACCAGCTTTGTTCGATAACTCTATTTTTGAAACATTAGTTCAACGATAATAATGATCGTTTCAGAAAAAAGATAAACAAGCTGACGAAACATTTTTTTTAATCAGTTCGGTCAAAGCTGAAACTGAAAATCTGCATAGATGTAAGGACATCATTATTATGAACAGCCCCTATAGCTGCCATGTCTCCAAAAATTATAATTCGAGGCCAAGATTGAAGGTCATACAATTATTCACAAATATTATCCTTACGCTTTGTACACGTTTCCAAACTACCCGTAAGGTTGTGTACCGGGTTTTCACTATAATTTGACCCCCCTTTAACTTTGTTACTGAAGGAGATACAAAAAAATGTTTCGTATAAAAGTTTCACGAAATCAACTGAGGTTTTTTGATATTAGTCCAGGAACTGAAATTATATAAGGTGACCAATATATTGATGGCAACTTCATTTTTTCAAATGGAACACCCCGTATATTTTTCCATATTTGGTTAGCTCTTTTTCCCCTGATTTCGAATAGGTAATATGTTGGTCTATTTTTTCTTATTCTGAGCACCACTGAGTTTCAAATTTTAAACCATCTGGCATAGCGTTTTGGAAGTTCGTGAATAATTAAGTGGCCAATTTGATCTTTGGATTGGTAATGGCGCACCCATTTATGGCCACCAAATAGTCCCGATTTAACACCGTTTGGCACGTTTTTTATAGACGTTACTGATGGAAAAGAATTACTTCAGCAATAATGACAATCAATGAAAACGGAGAATAATTTATGATATAAAATCAACCAATATTAAACCCATAATTCGGAACTAATCCCGTCAATGCACAAAGAATAATGGCAATATTGTAATGATTAAAAAACAAATTTTGAAGCTTTAATTTCTGACTTGAACGGAGCCATAATAATGCTATCAAAAATAGTCTAACAAACAACTTGAAACAACTATATACTATGTGTATTGAATGAAGGTGGTCATTTTGAGCAATTTCTTTAGTTGATGTTATTCTTACCGTACTACCATAGTTTTATCATTTTTTCATTGGTCAAGTAATTGTTAAATATTCATTTTAAACAAAACTTTAAGTAGATTGGTTGGATATAAAGAATTTCGTAGGTATTTCACTTTTTTTTATTCGGTGTCATCATTTCAGAACTTTGAAACTCTGAGAATTGAAGAGACAGTGTCCCATTTGAAAAAATATAGTTGCATTCAATGTTGTTTTACCCTGTATATCTTCCCATTGACGTTATTATAACTCCAAAAATAAGCATTTTCAGTAAACGCACTCTGCCACTTGTAAAATGATTAAAGATCTTGCAGGTAGTTCTTAAAATTTAAAACTCTTGTGTTCTCAGAATAAAAGAGATAGACCAACATATGTTACATATTCGAAATCAGGGGAAAAGAGCTACCCAAACATGGAAAAATATACAGGGTGTCCCATTTGAAAAATGAAGTTTGCCATCAATATGTTGGTCACCCTGTATATATTTCAGTTCTAACTCATATCAAAAAACCTCAGTTGATTTCGTGAAACTTTTATTCGAAACACTTTTTTTATCTCCTTTAGTAACAAAGTTAAAGGGGGGGTCAAATTATAGTGAAAACCCGTACCTACCTAGCACCATTGTATAAGGATTCCTTATACAATGTCTGCATCATACAAACCCCCCGCATATCACATTTTGTTTAATTCTTACCTCTTTGTTCAAAGTATTTAAAAAAAACAAATGAAAAATAAACTTCAACACCCTGTATTTCTTAAAGGAAGCAATTTCGGACATATATTGTTGGGACCTTTTTTTCATATTTTATGGCCATCTATCGCGTGGCACTATGCATGGTTTTTTTTTACACCCTGTATATCCGGTAAAAAAACTCACTTTTTTCGCGGGGAAAAGAGTGAGTTGGTGAAAAGTTATATTTCTTTCACTATAAAAAGGTTTTTTTCCTGTCACAGAAAAAATAGTGTATTATGCACGGGAAAAATATTAGATGATTATTAGGTGAAAATCTGAAGTTTTTCACCTGCGACGAATACTTTCTGAGATGAAAAATAAAATGCAATTCAATAGAATCACGAAACAAAACACTATCATGTTCTACTAACGGAAATATACCATTTACTAAAATCATCACCTTATCTTATTTGTCATGGCGTCCATTTAGTTTCAAATACGAAAAAAATCATCAATTTAGATAGAGTTGAGACGAGAGGTCAATCTGACCGGAACTCAAGTTATACCTTTACGAAATTATTTCTTATTATTATCAATATATTACCATGTTATCCGTTATCCTAGATCTTATCTGCTTTACGAAAAATTGAACAAAACGTATGTTTTGTTCCTGCTTGCCAATCAAATGATCTACAGTGAATAAAACAAAGTCAATACCGATGTAATATTAAAGGCGTTTCGTTTTCAACTTGAAATTTATCAGTGGAATATGTATAACCTTTTCTAATTTTGTTAACATCTCGCTACTCAGAATAATAAAATGGATTTACATTGTAAATTTAAATAGCCCCTCAATTATGAAAATCGCAAAAAGAGCTTGATCACCGATGCAACCTTAGACTATATCCCTTAGTTAGACTATATTTAGTCTAAGGATGCAACTAAACAACTGTCGAGTACCTACCTATTAGATCTTATAATGATGCATAATTTCTCTGAGAACTCAAAGAAACTTAAAGGTCCAGTAAAGCTAATAATATCATGATTACTGCATTTAGGTGTGTTTTACTTGATAGATGAGTTCAATCTGTGAAACTATGAGAATGTAAAAAATATATGAGTAGGTATCTCATTAATTTAATTTCTTTCCCGTTCTGAGTATCCTTCCACTAGAACCGGAGAATTCGTTTTCTGAGTTCGTTGTTAAGGCTGCCGTTGCAAAGAAATAATCCAATTTTCAAGAAATTCGGGCTTGCTCGACGCAATATCAGTTTTTTTTGTCTCGTATCGTCAGTGATGATTGCACCACCCAAGTATTTATTATAAAATGGACTCTCTATATTCCTTATTTCTCAACCGTTTTTGATATTTGCGTTTTGTTTACCCGTTGAATCATCATTTTCGATATATTCTGCAGTGTATAATATTCGAAAAGATTTTCAGCATTCATCAAACTAATTGTGCGGTAGTCCTCACAACGCTTGTTCATTTTCTATATAGTTTGGAGCAGAAAGATATTAGGTAAGTGTTAGTTAAAAAAGGTTTCTTATTCAGTGAATGGGTGCTTTAATGAATCCAAAAAATTCCCGCCACAAAGTTGCCCATACAAATATGGCTTTTTTATGTGACACTTTTGCATCAAGGGAAATATAGGATATGCTGCTGCTCTCTCCTTCCTTTACCTCCGTGATAAAAATATACACATGAAATACAGAATTTTATGTGAAAATCATCAATCATCAATTTTTAAGTATAAAAATAAAGCATCCCAAAGGGAAAACGAATTCCGCGTCAATTCATTTTACACTTCCTTTATGTTTTTAATCAAAATTACAGATTTTATATACAAATTCATCTCTGTGCCATCTGTTGGTTGAATGTAACTAAAAATTGTAGTCGTTTTTTAGTACTACGAATGCAAGGGCCGTTTCCCATCTTTCTATACTCTATAATCTTCGGATTTGCCCAAATGCGATATACTGAATATTCATGCAAAATTTCGTGGCCATAGTGTTAACAGAACCATAGAAAATTCAAATGGAATATTGAAAAGAAAATTGTTATATTTCCCTAACAGGACATCCGATTCGAGTGAAATTTCTTTTTTGAATGAAAACTGATGTACTGAATTTTCATGCAAAATTTTGTGGCTTTAGTGTCAATAGAACTATTGAAAATTCAATTGGACAATTGAAAAGAAGAATGCAAAATTTTGTGGCTTAAGTGTCAATAGAACTATTGAAAATTCAATTGGAAAATTGAAAAGAAGAATCTTTATATTTTCATAACAGAATATCCGATTCAAATGAAATTCATGTGAGTGAAAACTGATAAATCGAATTTTCATGCAAAATGTCAAGCAGAACCATAGAAATTATTTTTTTTGCAGTTATGTATTTGGTATGAATCCCATAAAAATTTGAGGTAATAATCTTATTGTCCCACCAATGAAAGAGCGCTCAAAAGCTCCTGCTTCTCTTAAATTTTCTTCAATTTCTTTGACCACCCCTTTGTAAGGAATTTATTCTCATTCATTTTTAGTATTCTCTACTGTATAAGTTCCGGTTTTTCATCCGTCATCCACTCCTTCTTTTTAGGGAGATGTATTGATTTAATCTTTTTCCGACTTATTATTTGGGCTCATGTGCGTCAACTACTAATTAATAATAATTAATCGTTAATTTCTTCGATTAGGTCTTTTTGATCTCTTAATTTTCAGGGAATCTCTAGACACCTAGCCTTTTATTATGTGTTTTTTGAAGCCTTTCAAATTATATAAGCGATCCAGAGGATTATGATTGAAATTTACATCTGCGCCAAAGTTTGTATTGACATTTTTAACACCGGTCCCTTTAGGGAGGACCAAGTATAAGATCTTCTTGGTGAGTCTTGAAAGAATATTTTAGCACTATGGACTTCCTCACAAAATTGAGTCGAATAAGTCGATCCCCTCTTCTGTTTCTTTTACCTAGTTAAAGTTTCTTATACAGTCTCCCTATTTTTCCTGGCCTACTTTTGAGTTGAAATATTCCTAACAACAAATATCCTGTAATTTGACACATTTGGGCAGTTGGTCAATCTGTCGATGAATTCTTTTATATCTGCATCAAAGTTATGTCCATAGGACTTTCGGACAGCTGCAGCATTACAACCCGATCTGAAATTGCCACTACACTTTTCACACTTTGAGCAATACTCTGCCTCATTACGAAAGGCACCCCATTCCAATGCTCATAATTACCGGAGTATCAGAACACACTATCACCCTGTTATACCTTGCCTGTGCCCAGACATCTCGACTCACTGACTCCTTTTATGTCTACATTCAATCTGTTCCTTTCCTGGACAATGTTTTCCAACTTTCCAGCTTCAACAATGAAGCTGCACTTGCCAAGAATATTTTTTTCTATTACTAGTTGCATTTGAGCTTTCAATACGGTGGTTTCCAGTTGCCTTCCATGTCCTTATGCCGTAGATACTACTTCTTTCATCTGTCTACGGGACCAATTTCTCAATCTTAGGACAAAAGTGTGCCTACCTAAACCGTTCTCTTGCCCGTGGGTTGTTAACGGTTTGATAGATATAGCTCATTCCTGATATCGTTCGGTCGTCAGTGCCTCGTCAGTAATCTAACAAATGAACAATGCGTAAAATCTTTTGAATTTACGTAAAGACCTTTTAATAAATCAATTCATATTCGGTCATCCCGGATAGTGAGTATCGTGGAGATTGAGCTCTGAGGTATTTATCATATCCTAGGTCTCCGGTCCATTCGTCCTTCTAGCTTGGTCCTGGATTCCTCAGATAATGTCCTGGTGGTAAATCTTGCAATGTTTCCCTTCATGGTGTCTTGACCTATGAATTTCCTTATTTTTCTAGCAGTGTCGAGTAGTGCTGTTTTTCGCATCACTCT
>CM024243.1:19124348-19174702 GCA_013421045.1 Propylea japonica | reverse complement strand
ATTCAAAATGACTAGACCAGAATTCTTCCATTGTGTAGTAGCATTTTCATTTAGGATTTTTTTCATCTCCTTTTTCAACTTTTGTTTACTCATTTTTTTGAAAGCCTCAGGTATTTATTAAAATTTGAATGGCTTCGTGGTTGATACTGAGTTGAGCCGCTGACAACCTGTGATATGGTGTTGAGAATTCCCTGCATTTCTAGTTTAGTAGTTATGGTATTCCCCATTTCGTATTATGTTGTCTTTGTTGTTGTGGATGTATAAAATACAGGTGAGTATGTACAGACAGGTGAGTGTAAGTATTTTTTCTTGTTTAAAATGACTTCTACAGCTTTCCATACTCCTTAGATCGCATATGATACGAATGGCATATTTTTGTTCAATGAAGATCTTTTCACTTTCAGTACTACGCCCCAGAACAGTAATCCATAGTTTATGAGGCTATGAAAAACCCGCAATAAGCGTGTTTTGCTGCTTGTTTTCCTGATCTGATTTGATCTTCTTATAGTATATGTTGGCAACAGATAGCTTTTTTATCAAATCTTCTGTATGTTTCCAGAATTTCAGGTTTGGTTCCAGATATAATCCCAAGAATTTCCAAGAGTAAAATCTGTTCTTGGTCTCTAGCACAAAAGTAAGTATTGAGTTTTTGTCCTCACAATAACTCAGCAAGGAATCAGAATTTGTGAACACTCAGACAGGTCGATTTTTGATGATATGATTTGGGATACAAAGCTTGTTTCCATTAGCAACCCTCAGGAGAAGGTTTTTCAAACCCCTCAGGAATTTGAATAGGGACAGTGGGAAGTCTTGTGCACAAATCGCACCTTTAAAAGTAAACCGTTACTAAACCAAAATTTTCTCAAATTAAGTTATCAATACCATCTCTTTTTATAAATGGCGTATTCTATCAAGGAATTCACTTTTAAGGCAACCCTCGTAGGGTCGTGCTTTTAATCATACGCATAATCAATAGATTAAGATTTATACTGACGGTCGTTCAGTATTATTTTGCAAGTTGATCTACCATAACTTTTTCCGTATTCTTTCGAAACCTCAAACAATTTTTCGCAATATTCATACGTGCATTGGAGTCATTGGACCAAGGCATATCCTTCCTCGGCATGAAATCACTATCAATCATACCGATTGCAATCTTCTATCACCGCCGTTTGACGTCACTAGAGAGCTTTTAAATGGAAATGTAAGGCGGGGTTAAAAAATTTAATTCGCCGGTAATTCAGGTAAAAATCAATTACACGTCCGTTAGAATGTGTTGGGCTTGGAAAAATTCGGCGTATCGTATGAGATTTTTGCGATTGTTTTCGCATGGCTTGCTTGTTGACGATCTATGTTATTTATTTATACAAGTACGTGTGTTACCTTGAACGGTTTTGGTTTTTGAATTCTGAATAGCAAACATGCATTAGTTGATGTTCACACGGAAGTTAGCATGAAAGATTGTACTTAAAGCCAATGGTCCAATATTTTCAGGGTCGCCAGAGTGACTCCTTTTTGTGCGCTTGTTCCTAACGGAACAGCGTACGACGACGTATTAGTGCCACTAGGATAAAATAAAAATTTAAGAAAAGCCCTGAGCAGGAGCTTTTGAGCGCTCGTTCATTGGTGGAGCAATAAGACAATTCATCGAAATTTTGTATGGGCCCTAGAGATTGATACCAAATACAAATGCAGAATCTCAGCACAATCGGAATTATATTCTGGAAATCATTCAAAAAATGAAATATGTAAAAATAAATAATTAGGAAATTAATTCTATGGTTCTGATGATGCGATCCTCTTGAAATTTTACATAAACATTCAGTATATCAGTTTTGATTCACAAAATAAATTTCACCCGAATTGGATATTCTGCTTATAGATATATGAAGATTCTTCTCTCGATATTCCAATTGAATTTTCTATGGTTCTCTTAACACTATGGCCGCTACATAATACCAATCTCTAACCAATCAGAGCATAGCATGATCACAGAATTCTGTGGTTTGCATAGGAAGCAGCAAAATGAGAATAATCCAAAGCCAACTGCGCTGTTACAATCATTTTTAGAGACCTGTATAAAGATTTTTCTTTTCAATATTCCAATTGAATTTCTATGGTTCCGTTGAAAACTATGGCCACAAAATAGTGGATGAACATTCAGAATATCGATCTCCATCAAAAAACATTCACTCGAATCGGATATCTTTTTATGGAAATTTGAAGTTTCTTTCTTTTAATTTTCCAATTGAATTTTTCGTGGTTCTATCAGCATCTCTTGCATTTGGCCATAACATTTCATTCCGATTGTTTGTATTTTCAAGATATTAAGGAAAAAAATTTTTAATGGCCATATTTTATGGGACACCCTGTACGATTTGATGGTTAACGAACTTAACCGAACACTTGGGACCCGAACTTATCCTGAAAATTTCAAGTCTCTAGGAATATCCCTTCGAAAGTTATTGTACTAACGGACGGCCGGAAGGCCCGACGGACAGAATTGGATTTTCCAATTGAATTTTCTAGTGGTTCGTTACACTATGATCACCAAATTTGCGTGAAACTAATCATGACCCATCTTACATATAGCCGCAACATTTCATTTCGATGAGTTTCGTTTTGCCTGAGATATTGAGGAAAAAAATTTGGAATGACCATATTTTATGGAACACCCTGTACGATTTGGCCAGTTAACGAACTAAAACCAAGCCATTTCGGAACCGAACTCACCCTGGAAATTTCAAGTCTCTAGGACAATCCCTCCGAAAGTTATTGTGCTAACAGCTGGACGGCCCCACGCGGACAGAATTGAATCGACCACGAATTCGTCATCAGGGAATCTAACCCTATCGTGTGAGACCATTTCCGACCCAAAATTCGAAAACTACAGACATTTGGGCAAAACATCATAGCACTCGTTTAACTATTATAGAACGAGCGCTCAAAAATTAAAGAGAAGCTTTTTTTCATGGGGGGGTGGGTAGTAATGATTCAAGATCGATAAATCAGGTTCAAAACTTGAAAAAAATTCAATCAAAATATTTAGGAGAAATAATATAATAGAAAAAATAGTAGTAAAGTAATAGTAGTAAAAAAAACAAAACAAATGAAAATATGTGCACCACGTTGCGTTCGATATTCATGGGGGGGTAATTACCCCCATTACCCCCCTCCCCCCCGTAAATCCGCCCTTGAAGAGAAGCCCAGGAGGTCGATTCTTGAATTAAGTCGTGTTCGCGAATCGACAAATGTCGGCCAACTTAGTAGGGAAGTTGGTCGACAATTGTCGAACCGCGAATACGACATTATTCAAGAATCACCCTCTGAGCTGGTGCTTCTGAGCGCTCAGTAATTAGTGGAGGATGAGCAATAAGGCTTTTACCTCAAAATTGTGTATAGGACTCGATATTGATACAAAAAAGGTATATGAATGAAAAATCTCAGAACGATCGGAATTCATCACGATTGATTTTTATATAAACGCAATTACCAAAGTTTTTGCGTACTTCTTTGAATAGGTATTGAACATTCTAAAGCAGAATTTCACCTCCATTGAATTAACAAATTTTAATTATAAGAAAAAATGAATAGTTAAAAGAAATTCTATTTTAGGGTTCTGCTTATGTCATGAATTTTTTCATGAACTTCAGTAAAATAATCTTTACCATCAAAATAAATTTTACTCTAATCGGATATTCAGTTATCGAATATTTTTCATTTCAATATTCCGATTGAACTTTCTATGGTTCTGTTGACACTATGACCACAAAATTTCTTATGAGGCGTATCATTAGTATTTGAATGTGGTCGCAAAATTTAATTTCGATCGATTTTGTTCTGTCTGAGATATTGAAGAACAACAATGCCTCTATATTTCATGAAACACCCTGTACGATATTGCTGGTTAACGAACATAATCTCGGCATTTGAGAACTGAACCTATCCTGAAAATTTCGAACTCTAGGACAATCCTTTGGAAAGTTGTTTACGGAACATATCTTGAAACTTTCAAGTTTCTCTGATAGATCTCAAAATTTGAAATTTCTTAGAGGTGTAAAATTCGAAAGAGAGAGAGGCCCGCAATGCTTTTGATTTCAATTTCGTTTTTCTCAATTTTAACAATCGCGTGAAAGCGTTCCATTTCAGTTATTCTCTTAAAATTTTCGAGATTAATTAACTTCGAGTTTTGCGTTCTTATAAACGCAAACATTGATTTTTTGCTCAGAATTCAGCTCTGAATAAATATTCGGTTTCAAAGGTTCATTATTAGCAAAAATATAAATCAAAAGTAATAGTCAAATTGCTCTCTAAGCAACCCAGATATTTTAATGGGAACTATCATTCTAATTGGTAGTTGTTGCTTTATTGCTTCTTTATAATAAATATTGGGAGGCGTACTGAGGAATAATAACATGCCGGTTACATAATTTTAATGTCAGTTACTAAACACGTATAATTATTTCAATATGAGAAAAGGTGGAACAGTAGCTATTTAAACAGGCGAATCTTGGTATCACTACATAAATTATACAGGATGTGCTTTAAAACATCATAATGATCATTATGACATAGTCGATTACTGGGAAACATCGCCGAGAAGTGAACGATTACCAGATAGAATCATTAACGAATTGAAGTCGATTTCCTTTGAATAGAACTGTGTTAATTCTCGGGATCACTCGTTCAACGAACGTATACATTCGTGATAATTTGAGCGTAGATTTTTGGAAAATGGAAAAATCATATCCGATATTCTCGAGATATCGGCAAACTGCTCGTTTCGAAGTGTAAGTTCCTTTTGAACGGATATAATTATTATAAAAATTTCCAAAAATCTATCACGAACGTATACGTTCGTTGAACGAGTGATGATCCCGAGAATTGTCACTCCTAATCGCGCGGCTGACTATTTCACTGGTTTGAAAGTTAGTTTCTTTTATTTTTATTTTTCACTTGTACATTATACAGGGTGTCCCATACTCGACGTCAACCCGGAACGGGTGAAAGGCAAGTAATGCTGGTTGTCAGGAAAATATAAAAAAAAATCTAAGCTGCATGATTTTAAAATAATGCGCATTTAAAAAAAACACGCAGAATTCCACACCTGTGACAGTCTTTTCGCTCCTGTTACCACAAATATCAACTTTTTCCAACTTTTTCTTTGCTGTGTAACCTTGAATAATGCTTGTCTAAACTGTAATCAAAATTTTGACACCAGCTGCCTCTAGGTTTCATGAAAATAGGGCTTACTTCTCAGAAAAAAATTCAAAATAAACAATTGCTAGGTTCAACTGACTGTATTGAAAAAAAAATGTACTACGTAGGTTTGGCATGTTTTTCAAAAGTTGGCGCATTTAGTAAGGATTCCAAAATGGTATAATACTTGTTTAATTGTAGCTGCCGTAGTTCAAATTTATTTTCGATTGCCTTGAATACACTTTTTCGTTAACTGCTTCCCAGTAAACAAGTCCAATGGATTCAAGTCCGGGGAACGGGCCGGCCACGAGATTGGACCAGAACGTCCGATCCATCTTCCGGGAAAAAATGTTACCAAGAAAAAAAAATTTCAGAGAAATTTCCCGGAAAAATTTTTCTGGAAAAATTATTTTCTCTGGAATTTTTTTTTCTGACAACATTTTTTCCCGGAAGATGGATCGGACGTTCTGGTCCAATCTCGTGGCCGGCCGTTCTTCGGACTTGAATCCATGGACTTTTTAACTGGGAAGCAGTTAACGAAAAGGTATTCAAAGGCAATCGAAAATAAATTTGAACTACGGCAGCTATAATAAACAAGTATTATACCATTTTGGAATCCTTACTAAATGCGCCAACTTTTGAAAACCATGCCAAACCTACGTAGTACATTTTTTTTTCAATACAGTCAGTTGAAACTAGGCAATTGTTTATTTCGAATTTTTTTTCTGAGAAGTAAGCCCTATTTTTATGAAACCTAGAGCAGCTGGTATCAAAATTTTGATTACAGTTTAGACAAGCATTATTCAAGGTTACACAGCAAAGAAAAAAGTTGGAAAAAGTTGATATTTGTGGCAACAGGAGCGAAAAGACTGTCACAGGGTGTGGAATTTTGCGTGTTTTTTTAAATGCGCATTATTTTAAAATCATGCAACTTAGATTTTTTTTTATATTTTTCTGACAACCAGCATTACTTGCCTTTTCACCCGGTTCCGGGTTGACGTCGAGTAATGGGACACCCTGTATGTTTATTTATTTTTCACTGTACATTAAATGTTAATTTTACCTTAGAAACGGTTGCTATAAATACACTCATTATGCCCGTGGGCATTTTAGTGGGCATTATGGATCATAACGCCCGCTCACAACGAAAACAGTAATGACAATCACTTAATAAAATGATGACAGCAATAACGAACTTCAAAATATTAACAAATGCCATGGTTACAACTGAAAGTAAATGGAAAAAAAAAAATCATAGGAGCAATCGAATTTTATTGTAATTAAATGATATATTCGTGAAAAATAAAATCTTGTATGCACCACGAGCGTTATTAGATCCATATAACGCACTTGGTACATAAATAACTATTATTTATTTAAATTATAATGACACGAAACATCCCGGCTTTCAATAATACTGTTCAAGATTTACATGAATAGTGCCCAGAGACCATGTCTAAGCTCCATAAGGACATCAAACCAAAATGTGCAAGTGCCGTAACATAAGGCCCTTTCTATTTGAAGCCGCATCACTTCCAAAACTGATGTAAAATCAGTTGGTGCGCGTTCTATTTGACAATAGGCCCTTTCTATTTGAGGCCCGCATCACTTCCAAAATGATGCAAATCAGTTGATGCGCTTTCTATTTGACAAAGTTGTGATTTTGAACTGATGCGCATCACTTCCAACTGATGTTGCTTTCTGACAGAATCAGTTTAATTTCCACAATCACTTCATTCATCATAACAATAACATACCTAACATTTTGGTGAAAGTTTACAATTTACTTCTAAAACATAACTGAAAGTGAATTATTATCCTCGGTTTTCATTTCTAGTAATCAATAATTATTTTACTTTTAGAATTTCCTTCCGAACTATCGTCGATGGCACTCTGATTTCAAACCTTATCGTTTGTTGATAGTCATCCGAAAAAAGGCATGTTCTATTTGTCAAAATCACTTCACTTCCAACTGAAGTGATTTCGGAAATTATTCAAGCAAATAGAAAGCTAGGTATATCTCTATCGGTCAAGACATATTTGGTCATGTTAGTTAGAAATCTAATAATTATAATTCTTATTATTTCCAAGTACATGACCATATAGTAAAACAATTTAAGAAAAGCTCTGAGCAGGAGCTTTTGAGCGCTCGTTCATTGGTGGGGCAATAAGACTATTACCTGAAGATATTATATGGGACTTGAGATTGATACCGAATATATAAACACAGAATCTCAGAACAATCGGAACAATATTCTTAAAATGATTCAGAAAATGAAATATGTAAAAAATATAAAATTATAAAAATTGAATTCAATGGTTCTGATGCTGCGATCTCTTGAAATTTTGCATGAACATTCAGTATATCAGTTTTCATTCACAAAAGAAATTTCACTCGTATCGGATATCCTGTTATGGAAATATAAATATTCTCATCTTCAATATTCCAATTCAATTTTCTATGGTCTGTTGACACTATGTCCACAAAATTTGCATGAAGGTTCAGTATATCAATCTCAATTCACTCGAATTGGATATACTGTTATGTAAATATGAAGATTTTTTCTCCAATATTTCAATTGAATTTCTATGGTTCTGTTGAAACTATAACCACGAAATTTTGGATGAAAATTCAGAATATCGATCTCCATTCGCAAAAAAAATTTCACTCAAGCCGGATATATTTTTATGGAAATATGAAGTTTTTTCTTCAATATTCCAATTGAATTTTCTATGGTTCTGTTCACACTATGGCCACAAAATTTTGATGAGATTTGTTATCAGTATCTTGTATTTGGCCGTAACATTTCATTCTGATTGGTCCCGTATTTCTGAGATATTGAGGAACAAAATTTTTGAATGGCCATATTTATGGAACACCCTGTACGATTTGGCTGGTTAATGAACTTAACCGAGCCATTTGGACCCGAAACTCATCCTGAAAATTTCAAGTCTCCAGGAATATGCCTTCGAAAGTTATTGTGTTAACGGACAGCCAGACAGCGCCACGGACAGAATTGAATTTGACCACGAATTCGTCATCAGGGATTCTAACTCTATTGCTTGAGACCATTTCCGGCCCAAAATTCGAAGATTACAGACATTTGGCAAAACGATATAGCACTCGTTCAAGTAGAACGAGCGCTCAAAAATGTAATTCGTTAAATATTATAATCGAATCTGATGAAAATATTTCCCTCGAAAAACGCCATTACAATAATTAAAATTGACTAAGGAATTATTATTTAACGAAATAATTCCCGTCAACAATCTGTATAGTTATCCCCAATCAAAAAATAACTCATACAATATTATTTATATTAGAGGTTTCAGTAAACTCTATATCCATAGTTCCAATCGATGATATCACGATTTGCAAATTTTGTATGTACATTGTTTCTTCACAGTTTATTCAAAGTGCGATATTTTATCGTCTTCAAAACGAATTATTTGATATAAAAATTAATTCTGAATAATATATGGGGTTTTCCTCTTAGACTATCGTGATTCGATGTGATTATTTATTTTTATTCCGTTCATTCAACCTTTATTTATTATTACACAAAACTCAAACGTTACGTTGAGAATTGAATGTCGTGAGATGATATCGAATAAAAACTGAAAATCTGAAAGAGAAATTCTACAGCGCATACCCCAATCAGCTGAAAGGAAGGGAAGCACGATAGGTACTTTCATTTCAAATCTGATCTTACTAATCTAATCTTGAATTTTTCGGTAAATATGAATTTCGGTGACCAGCAGATATAGACCAGATTTTGGTTTCATTGTATTCTTCCTTAACAATATTGGTGAAAAAAAATGGTGGCGGTCTGTCCTAGTTTAGAAAATATGGACCCCCAAAGTTCCAAAAATGTTCAATCGTCACGTCGCTTTTTTCACATAAAACCACAAATTCGCTGCTCCAATTTAATCTTCAAATCATCTTCGAACATTCGAATAACTATTCGATTAGTTCATTTAAGGTATATTCAATAATTAATGCATAAACATCGAAATTCTAGAGTTATCACGTATCCACAAATTCTAAAGGAAATCCCGCCGTCTTCATGGTTAGCTTTAGAATTTGTGGATATGTGGTGCCTCTAGAATTTCGATGTTTATGCATTAATTATTGAATATACCTGAAATGAAACTAATTGAATAGTTATTTGAATGTTTGAAGGTGATTTTTTATAGTGATAAATTAACTTCAATATTAAATATCATAGACCTGGAAATGTTATTGTCACTTTGACATCGATAAAAAAGGTGCATCCTTTTTTATCGCGATAAAAACTTCTCTTCCTCAATATGTCAATTAGTCTGTCAGATTTTTGAATTTTGAACATATAGTGCTTTCATTTTGAATCGGTGTGGTAATTATTTAACTTTGTTGATATAAGAACCCAAAAGATGAATCGTTTTTGGTGAGTTTCGACTGAGCAAATTACGACAAATATCGAGAAGTCTATACAGCAATCTACAAAAAACACAAAAGCTTCATCTGGAGACAATTTATGGAGTTTGTCAAGTTCGAAAGTATGAATTGTCCGAAATAATTCCATTACATGAAGTAGCAAATATATTAAAGGATTGGGCCTATAATATGAAAAAGAAAATGGAGATGATTATAAAGAATATGCGGTAAAGCAATTGGAATTTGACTGCGAAGATGGTACAAGAAAAATATTTCTGTGAATACAATATTAAATTTTATTGTATTAATAAAGATAATTATTGTTGTTGTTCATCCATATATTCTGTCGTTAATTTATCTTGCCCAAAAAACACTCGAGCTTTTCTTTTATCAGATAAATTTCTCTTCAACTCAAAGTTTTGCCAATCACTAAATTTGCTCGAAAAACTGACATCAGATAAAATCGCTCCACCTTCGGTGTCGCGATTTTATCATGTCAGTTTTTCTCGTAAAATTAGTGATTGGCAAAAACTGTTTCGTTGCAAGGAGAAATTTATCCGATTAAAAAAAAGCTCTTGTGTTTTTACTGTTGAAAAAATTGACGTGACGATGGAAAATTTTTGGAACTTTGGGAGTCCATATTTTCTAAACTAAGACAGACCGCCACCTGTTGGTTCCACTAAGTTGTTCAGGAAAAATCAATGAATACAATGACACCAAAATCTGGTCGATATCTGTTGATCATGAAATTCGAATATTTACTACTATATGGTCATATACTGGGAAATTCTGGTTGTAAAACTTTTCCTTTCGAATATTTCCACTAACAAAACATGAATATGAAATTTTATATTTCCAGTTCATTGCCACACTGCTACCGGCATTGGTTAATCTCAAATAAAACGAATCGTATTAAACCATTGCAAATAAAACCCAAATTATCCAATTTTCATTGAGAACTGTCGTAAAAACTTTTGATGCTCTCCATGCTTTCATTCTGAATCGTATAATTGAATCGAAATCCAACAAATCTGAATTGAATGATTAGGAAATATTATTTTTTAACATTTCAGCAAATAATAATGTGCTTCAGACAAAAAGCCGATAATGAGAATGGAATTGAATCCAAAAATGATTTTCCATTTTTACTGCAAGTCAAAATTTCCATATTAGTGAGGGTAAGCACGGATAATTCGAGAGGAGCATTGTTCTTATTCTTTGATGGTTTTAGCCCTTGCTGAAAAATCTTTCTTCAATATCAATACATTTCGATCTCTTTAAACTGTTACATGAAATGAACATTTCGCTCAATTACACTGTGAAAAAGCTTTCAAACATAGATATCGAGCTTGAACCCGTAAGTCGTAGTTGTACATGATTTTGCTTGTTTTAGATATAATAAGAACAACAAATTCAGGTTATTAGTCTCAAAGTTATTTCATTTTCCAATGTATTAATTGCTAGATTAATGAACGAGTTGATTACGAATTTTGTATGAATCACAACTTTCTATAATTATTATTGTTTTTATAAATGTAATGCTCTCTTTCCTGTCATGAAAGATATTCAATTATGTAAATTTTTAATCGCTAGATCAATGAAAGAGTTCATTACAAAATTTTTCCATCGACCAAATCATACAGGCCATTCCATAAAATATGGCCATTCAAAATTTTTGTTCCTCCATATTTCAGACAAAACGAAAACTGATGAAAATAAAATGTTGCAGCCATATTCAAGATGCTCAAAATAAGCCTCATCCAAATTTCGTGGCCATAGTGTTTACAGAACCATGGAAAATTCAATTGGAATATTGAAAAGAAGAAAGTTCATATTTCCATAAAAAGATATCCGATTCGAGTAAAATTTCTTTTGTGAATGAAGACTGATATACTGAATTTCCGTGCAGAATTTTGTGACCATAATGTTTATAGAACCATAGGAAATTTCATTGGAATGTTGAAAAGAAGAATCTCTATACTTCCATAACAGGGTATCCGATTTGAGTGACATTCATTTTGTGGATCAAGACTGATATAGGTACTGAATGTTCATGCAAGATTTCAAGAACCATAGAATTTAATTTTTTTGAATTATTTACTTTTTACATATTTCATTTTTTTCAATAATTTCCAGAATATAATTCGATTGTGCTGAGATTCTGCGTTCATATATTATTATTGTTCCACCAATGATGGAGCGCTCAAAATCTCAGGGTTTTTTTGTAATTCTTTTATTTATTGTTTGAAAAAATTTTCCTTATTACTGAATTTTCAGTGGGAGTAGTGATGAATGAAGTGGTACCATTTTGTTGAGCATAGGCCATAAAAGTTAAGGGGTGGGGGGTTCTGGGTCAACCCTTGCCCTCTTAAGGGTCGCCACTGATCTGAGAGCAATATATGACATATATTTTCGAAACGAAAAAAAGTGATAATTTTCAAGTAAAAATAATTTATTGTTTTAATGAGGACAAAAAAAGTTACATGTGATAAATCAGGAAGGAAACCCCTCAGCAAAAATTTAATTAAGCCGCTGGATTCCCATCAAAAAAGTGTCTGTATAATGTTTTTGTTTCAAGTTTATAGCACACACAAGAACGGAGATCATGATCAAATTTGAAATTACCTAAATGTCAATTCTGGTTTATAACTGAAAAACAAAGGACGATAGATCAATGTGATTAACGGCGTAATGAATTCCTCGAAAAAATGATAACCGAAATGTTTTATTCTCTTTATCTTAGGATTAAAAATTTATAGTTCAGGGATCACCAATTCTGGCCACCCTGTACATTTTTCCATGCTAATACTGTGAAATACTCATACTATATCATTCAATATTGAAAAAGTTTAATGCTGTTACTCATAAGAAAACTATCGCACCCTGTTGTCCTAGGAACAAGCGATCAAAAACAAAAACTACTACAGATTCATAGTAAAATTCCACAGAAATACTATACTGCGCAAAACGATCCATCATTAATGCAATTTGACCATGTAAGTCAAGTTAATTATACCCGAAAAGACATGAACATATATAACAAATGAAATCGAACAAGATTCACACGTGTTAAATACCGAACAACAACACCTAATTGAGTAATAATAAGATACGTATAAATACGCCCATTTTAATCGACAAAATTGACAGCGCTTACGCAAATGCATATTTCAGTAAAAAACCTACCGTAGGTTCACGACTGACTGAATGAAAATATTAATTATATTTCCTTTGTTTGTGGAGAAATTCCGATTCATTCATTGAAATTGTTTCACTTGGTAAAATCACTTAAACGTGAAAAACTGTAAGATCTGACTCGCGATATATTCAGCAATCAGCCAACTGAGATATTGCCCATTTCAAATGCGATAGTATATTATGAAACGATCGTATAATGATCTCTAGAAAGTTTGCATGAACATTCAGTAGGTATATCAGTATTGATTCACAAAATAAATTTCACTTGAATCGGTTATCCTGTTATGGAAATATAGAGATTCTTCTTTTCAATATTCCAAGTTAATTTTCTATGGTTCTGTTGGCACTATGGCTACAAAATTCTGCATGAACATTCAGTAAAACAGTCTTCTTTCACAGAAAAAAATTCCACTTGACGGATTGTTATGGAAATATAAAGATTCTTCTTTTAAATATTCCAATTGAATTTTCTAAGGTTCTGTAAACACTAGGGCCACAAAATTTTGCATGAAGCTTATTATGAGCATCTAGCTTATAGCAGCAACATTTCATTCCGATTCGTTTTGTCTGAGATATCGAGGAACAAAAATGTTGAATGGCCATATTTTATGGAACACCTTGTACGATTGGGCTGGTTAACGAACTTAATAGAGCCATTTGGGAACCACACCCATCCTGAACATTTCAAGTCTCTAGGACAATCCCTTCGAAAGTTATCGTGCTAACGGACAGACGACCCCACGGACAGAATTGCATTTGACCACAAATTCGTCATCAGGAGTCGAACACTATCGTTTGAGACCATTTTCGGCTCAAAATTCTAAAATTACAGACATTTGGACAAAACGATATAGAACCAACTAGGTATTTTACGATGCAATTAGAACAAAGTAATCAAATTTCTTTCCTAGATGTTCTAATAAGAAAATTTATAGATCATTTTGAAACAAGTGTATCTGGTAAACAAACTCACACTAATAGATATCTAAATTTTTGTTCTAATTATCAATTGAATATAAAAACAGGTATTATAAAAACACTGTATGATAGGGCCTTTTCGATTTCATCTACACCTGAAATTAGAAATAATGACATTTCCTTCATTAAAGAGTTTCTACTAGATAATCAATACCCACCAAATTTTAAAGAAAGAACAATTTCAAATTCAGAACGAAAAA
Source organism: Propylea japonica (assembly GCA_013421045.1). Lineage (NCBI taxonomy): Eukaryota > Metazoa > Arthropoda > Insecta > Coleoptera > Coccinellidae > Propylea > Propylea japonica. The sequence goes on along the minus strand of CM024243.1, from coordinate 19,160,710 downwards.
TATCTAATCAAAATTCTAATAATGATCAGTTACAAACAGAAAACCGTCAAGATAACCAAATTTGTTGAACGTTAGTCTTTATATTCCTGGCCCTTCGGAGAAAATAAGATGAATTGGTTCCAAATTCAACATAAGAACTGTTTTCAAAACACAAAATGATTTGAGATCCATTCTAACCAGAACGAAACCAATGAATGAGACACAAAAATAAAAAAATGTGTTTACAATATTCCCTGTATATGTGGAAAATCTTATACAGGAGAGACATCAAGACCTTTAGAGATAAGAAAATGGGAACATAAGAACAACATCAAAAATAGAGACATTACAAGAATACAAATCGCTGATCATGTATGTTCAAATAGCGGAGATCATATGATGAACTGGAACAACACGAAGATCCTAATGACGGAACCTGATAATTATAAAAGGAAAATTAGGGAATCCACATGTATTTTGTTAGATGAAGTAGATAATTTGGCCAATTGTTCTGTTGAAATAGATCGTACTTGGATTGATTTATTGAAGGAAGAAATGACATCGGAAAATAAAAAATTAAATAAATTGACATTTCTATGTATTAACAACTTTCAATGACAATTAGAATGCAAATGAAAAACACACAATTCTGAAGATTTTACAAGTTTGTCTGCAGAAGGTGTCTGATATAGACACCGAAACGTTACATTGTCCTTTTCATTTATTTCCTTTTTCAGTTTTACTGTTAGGCAACAATTTTTTCAAGACCAATTTGCTCCTGACAAATAAGTGCAAAGATTTTCGCAGGAGCACTTCATCTTAATTAAATTTTTTTTTAATTATTTCTGTTTCAGAGCCTGGGAGTGAAAACCTATAAAGTTTTTTTTAGAAATGCAGAATTCTCCCAGAATATATTTCAATCGATATCTGATATAGCACTCATTAAAGGAGAACGAGGGCTCAAAAATATTCGAATTAAACCTGTGATATCTCAAATTCCAATATTCAGCAAATGAACATATTGTTTCATAATTTCGTTTCGAAGACGTCAATAAATCAATAATTATATTATTCATCACTTAATTAAAAATCGCAAATGACATCACGACATACGAATATACAATACAGAAATCCCAGGATTTACATTGAAAAACTACTCCAATAAATTCATAGCTAATCATTTAGTGATGGTCATTTATTTTTGCAATAATTGTTTTGTGAATCGATTATGCTTATTATTGAACATCGAGGGTCATCCAAGAAGTTATGCCCATATTACAAATTCTGCGTATGCGAATCTATTTTAGTGAACTTATTTGGTCTGATTGATCATTAAACGTTTAAATCAAAATGAGAGTATCTTCACAACGGGTGGTCCCTATGTGATATGAATATTCAGGGACAAATTGTCCATCCATAGCGAATAAATGTGCACTTTGTCTATATATGTATGAATGGAAGCAACGACAAGAGATGTTTTTTTCAGCTGTGCGATGAATATAAGCAGAAGTTTAATGGGTTTGCGGTAATTTATCAAAAATACGAAGGTCTGATAATGAAAATTTTATTCGCGAATGGAATTTTAAGGACATCTTTTGGGTTTGACCGAATGAATCACTGACTGTATGATTTGAATAATTATTGCCACCTAATAAACCTTCAGATTTTGCAGCCAACAAAATCAGTCACCCTCAGTACTTCAATATAAAGTGTTCCCAGAGAGTCCACAACAAGGCACTTTTTTTGCCATTGGCATTTCCAGGAAATTTTTTGTTTTCACTATTTCAATCATTCACTTTCTAGTGACAATAAAGTTTCCATAGCTTGTTCATATGAATAAAATACTCGTATATGAGCCTGCAAAATCTAACACATTAGTTTTTCAGCGACTATTTTCCTCGTTTTAATTTCCGCCAATCAGACACGCTCAATTTTGAATCAAAATAGTTTTCAGAAGGGAAAACTTCGCTTCGGGAGACAATATAACCTCGAGCTAAAATCTAATACTTTTTTCCCTTGTATAATAAATAACCATTTTTGGTAATCATCTAAAAACACATATTTATAAGATTAGGGAATCCTCAATCTTATACTTGGCACAGTTTCTACCTTAGCTAATCTAACCTAAGCTAATAGGTAAGCTCGAATAAGGTTAGGTTCATTTAGGTAACCTTACCTAACCTAACTCAAGCTAACCTATTAGCTTAGGTTAGGTAAGATGGGAATAGTGTGATGCCACAAATTCAATTTGATTCCCTCCTATATATATTTGGTACTGCTAATTTATTTAGATAACCTAATCTAACTCAAGCTAACCTATTAGCTTAGGTTAGGTTAGGTTAGCTAAGATAGGAACAGTGCCAAATATTTATAAGAGTGGGAATTAACCAAAAACACTCATTTTTAAATAAAAAAAGATCTTGCTCTAATTAAGAGAAGTGGCACTTGAATAATGCACGATTTATAGAAAGTATTTTTTGATTTTCTCGGAAAATATTGATTTGCCGGTGCTCAAATTGAAACTGACATCATAACGAAACAATATGCCAAACAGTTGTTATGAAAACAATACCTGTACATAATGCATGCAGTGAAAAAAATTAGATACCCTTATGATATTACTTACGATAAAATTTTGACATTTCTCTGATTGATTCGTATCAAGTATAGTACAAAGATTCGGTAAATAGTCATGCCCAATACTCAAGACATTTATTTGCATATTACAAACGGGAAATATTGCCGAAAAAATTTCATCTCAATTACATAAGACAATAAATTTGACCATAAAACATTAGTTCACCGGAAGATTCTCGAAAGCTATCAGACAGAGTCAGACAGTTTGAAATACATAGCCCAGAACAAATTGAAAATGTAGAAATTACGAAAAATGCTAAAAAATAGTTTGTTTGCAATCACATTTCAATTCGTAATTTTCCTTCTACTCAATTTTTACCAATTTCAAATTAAGTTTGCGATAGAAACCAGCTTGATGCTGCATTTTAAACAATCTAAATCTTACACGTGATACCACCAAATTCAAAAGAAGAAGAATAAAACAAACTTCAATTTAAATCAAATTTTAATCGAACCTGAGAGTAGAACTTTCAAAACCTAAAATAATTCAATTCCTATAACAGTTCCCATTTCTATGAAACTTTTAACTCTCCAATCAAAATGTTTACATTGACTCTGCTCATAGAAATTTCTAGAATACATGTAATTTCTCAAGAAAATTCCAAACGTTCGCAATGCAATAACTGAGACACATTGGAAATGCAAAAATGAACGTACAATATACTATTAAAGAAAATAGTCGTAATGACTAACAGTGAAATTTTCCACTCGTGTTAGAAATCAGCTGTCGTCCGTTATAGAAAAATTTCAACAATGAAACATAAACGCACGAGCGAGGCAATTCAATGCACTCGAAATTGTTGAGAATCTCGAATGAAAAATTTAAGAAAAGCCCTGAGCTGGAGCCTTTGAGCGCTCGTTCTTTGGTGGAGTAATAAGACTATTACCTCAAAATGTTTGTATGGGATTTGAGATTGATACCAAATTTATTATAAATGCAGAATCTCGGCACAATCGGAATTATATTCTGGCAATTAATTCAAAAAATTAATTATGTAAAAAATTAATTTCTATGGTTCTGATCATGCAATCCTCTTGAAATTTTGCATAAACATTAAGTATATCAGTTTTGATTCACAGAATAAATTCATTCGAATCGGATATTTTTTTATGAAAATATGAAGTTTCCTCTTTACAATATCCCAATTGAATTTTCTATGGTTCCGTTTGCACTCCAGCCACAAAATTTTGCATAAAGCTTATTGTGACCATCTTGCATATAGCCGCAACATTTCATTTCGATGGGTTTCGTTTTGTCTGAGATATAGAAGAACAAAAATTTCGAATATCCATATTTTAGGGAATATCTAGTACGATTTGGCTGGTTAACAACTTAACCGAAGCATTTGGGAACCGAACTCACTCTGAAAATTTTAAGTCTTTAGGGCAATTCCTTCGAAAGTTATTGAGATAACGGACGGCCGGACGGCCCCAAGGACAGAAATAAATTTGACCACGAATTCGTCATCAGGAGTCTAACCCTATCGTTTGAGACCATTTTCGGCTCAAAATTCGAAAATTACAGACATTAGGACAAAACGATATAGCACTCGTTTGAACGAGCCCTCAAAAACATTCCACGATGAGTGTTCGATTGAAATTCACCGTTTTATTATTATATTATCAATATAACTGCATTTTAAACAATCCAAAATCCAATTCATGATAACACCATATCCGAAAAAAAAATAAGATCTACTTTCAATTTAAAACAAATTTTATCGAAACTGAAATGAAAAGTAGAACATTTGAAATTTCATATCTAAAATAAGCTCCTTTAACAGTTCTCATTTCTATGAAACTTTAAACTCTCCAATCAAAATGTTTACATTGACTCTGCTCATAGAAATTTCTAGAATACATGTAATTCTTCAAGAAAATTCCAAACGTTCACAATGCAATAACTGAGCCACATTGGAAATGCAAAAATGAACGTACAATATACTATTAAAAAAATAGTCGTGATGACTAACAGTGAAATTTTCCACTCGTGTTAGGTATCAGCTGTCGTCCGTACAGAAAAATTTCAACAATGAAACATAAACGCACGAGCGAGGCGATTCAATGCACTAGAAATAATTCAGAATTTCGAATGAAAAAACATTCCACGATGAGCGTTCGATTGAAATTCACCGTGTTGGTGTCGAGGAACACGATAACATTATCATTGACAGATATGGAATTGCATCGTTTTACGATTGACTACTTCCTTGGGGGATAATAAAATCCACACCGAATCACAAAATGTAATGTCACCATTCTTTCTAACAGTTACGAGGGCATGTTCAAAAGTTCGTCGAATTAAAGAGATTTAAATAAAATAAAAACAATAAAAAAAATTATAATAATAGTAAGAGAGACGAGAGCAATCCCTATAAACGTAGCCATCTCAAATAACATTAAAAAAAAATAAAGAAATATGCGGGGTGCCCAGGCGATTGACGTCGATAAATTATTTTAAGATTCCTCAGACCTATGGCTATCCAAAAATACCCGTGTATAGTCCGTTCACGAAGGTTGAGCCGTCAGTTGGCCATGACAATTTGGCATATTCCACTGTGTATACTAAAATTTTAGGTTATGTTGTTTATTTTCTTGTCAGATTGATACGCAATGTTGTCAATATTGCATAGGGTTCTCTGATAACTCGCAAGCTCGTCGGACGAGGCCGGATACATTCGGCAACGTTGACTTTATTTTACGTTATGACGGTAAATACTGCAACAGAAATAAACAAACGCCTACTATGCACTCAAACTTTCTTGAACGGACTATACATAAACCATTTTCCAATAAGAGGTGTTATTTGGATATTCAAAGAAAAATTTCATTTTTCAATATAAATGATCGGATGTTATTTCATAATAAAGAAGCAGCTATGCCGTTAATCGTGGAAAATAACATCAGGCAAATGACCACCACGACCACGCTTACAGGACTATATCCTTTCAATTAAATTTTCCATAACCAAATCGGAAAGTGGCTGCCCTATATCCTCGATAGTCTCACGAATTCCATCTTTGAGGTCTTGAATCGACGCTGGGCTATTGGCGTCGACCTTCCACGTGGCCCCGAAGGAAGAAGTTGCAAGGTATTAAATCACAAGATCTCGGTGGCCAATTGTGATCACCTCTTCGAGAGATAACACGGTCCGGAAACTTTTACCACAAAAGATCAATGGTTTCGTTGTTTGTGTGGCACGTTGAAAGTAAACGTTGTCCAGATCAATACTATCCCTTTTTCGGCCATAAAAAATCATTAATCATCTCTCGATAGCGCAATCTATTCACCGTAAGTGTTGCTCCAGTCTCATTTTCGAAAAAGTAAGGTCCAATAACTCCGCCGGACCATAAGCCGCACCAAACAGTCACACGTTGAGGATACAATAACTCTTGGGTTTTCCGAGTCCCAGATGCAACAATTTTGATTGTTGACGAGGCCACCGGGATGGTAATGGGCCTCATCACTCAAGATGATCTTCGATGGAATTTCGGATCATTTTCAAGAATTTCAACGACCTAATCAGAAAAGACACGACGTTGTTGATGATCCGCCGGCTTGAGTTCTTGTGTTAACTGAACTTTATAAGCCTTAGGACCCAAGTCTTTATGCAAAATACGGTTGTAATGACGTTTGTGGAATGCCTAATTCCAAAGAACGACGAAGAATGACTAACCTGGGTTACCTTCAATGTGACCTAAAAATTTTAGTCGTTTTTTAGTACTACAAGTGCAAGGCCGTTTCCTATCTTTTTATACTCTATAATCTTTGCTTTATACAATTTAAGGTAGTTTCACAAAACTCCAATCACGTTGATTTATGAAATGTCATCATTTCTGTGCAATTTTCAGTTCATTTTTGACACGAACCATCGAAATCAACGATTTTATCGCCCAATCAAGCTTTGTGAAATGTCACTGAAACTATTGAAATACTTCAACTTGCCCAGTCATGTCAAATCAAAGAGTTATTCGCACAATCAAATGTTGAAATGATATAAGCTCAATGTTAGATTTATGTGAGAATAAATTCAAATGTTAAGACAAGCTGCCGTTTGCTTTGGAATGAAATGCATGCAAATAACTTGCTATATTTACAGTTTCTTGCTAGTTTCCATGTACAAATTCATGTGCACATTTATGGGAATTGATGAAGTAATTATCTGAATTCAAGTACCTAGATACAGTATTCCCAGAAGCTTTTGAACAGAAGAAAATCAAAGTTAAGTTCAATGAACCAAAAACGCCCAGTGTTTATCAAAAATATTACAGCATACATACAATCAATGTCAATAAAATTTTTATTTTGAACAATAACACATAAAAATATCGAAGTTTGAAATCATTAAGTGTTTTCTATCGAAGGATTTAAATTATTTTCTATGTTCAATTAACTTGATTACATCATTTATGTTAAAACATAAGATATTCATTAAGTTTGAGCGAAAATAATAAATATTTTTTTGCGCGTCTTAAAAAAACACAACTTGCCTACAGTTCAGCCGAAATATCTGTAATTTTCCGAAGTGAGTCTCAAATGAATTAGATGGAAACCAATTAGGGTAAAAGCTAGGAGTGATTGACACCTTAAGGGCATGGATACTTTCAGTAATCGAATTAGGTTCTTTATTTTACTGAACACCATGGTTATTATTACGGAACTATAGTTGAATGTTGCTTTTTGCTATTACCTTCAGACATTCAATGAATATCGATTGAATATTCGAGGAGACACCAATTTCGTCGAAGTTACATATTTGATAGTCATTGATATACTTCGATAGTAATTGACACCCAGTTGATAGTCATTGACTTAACCCATTTGTGCCCGTTGTCCCATATGAGGACGGTAAGAATAATATTTTTTTTAAATTACAGTGGTCTCTTATGACGAACTCTGGTTGCCGTTTTCTTTAATAGGCATCTAGTTCAAAGAATTTTCCATCAGTTCTAATAGATATCGCGTACTTACTATGCAACAGTTATCGAATTATCCGCGTTCATGTCGCTGCCCACATGTTGTTATTCAAGTGAATATTACTGAATATAAAAGAGCATTCAATACGGTTTTTATTATTCATTTTACTTTAGGAGTTCTGTGAAAACTGTTGACATTATTTTAGGTAAGTAAATTTCAATTTGCTATACATAAGGGGTACGAAAAAGTGACTGTCCCCATATGATGCCATCGGGCACTTCTCCAGTAGAGATAATTTTAGTACGGATGTTCAATATTCGCGTATTACTCGGTGTAAATTGGATCAATTGGGGTTTTTGCAGTTCGTTCAGACATATGCAACCTTGTGATTCAACCTTTTTCAAGGAAAGTCCTTTAAAATCCTTCAGGCAGCAATTGAAAGCATCCAATATGAAGATCGGCTCGTTGATGTTGTCTTCATTCCACCTGACATTGATGGTCAAACTGAGGAAAAAGATATTGATGAAGATGTTCTGATTTCAAACGATCAACCATTAGATATTCCTGGTAGATCTATTCTAACGAAGAAGGAGATTTTTTCGACGAAGTGGACTACCTGCCATTGTCTGACTTGATAAGCAATTGGAGAAATACGCAGATGATTGTGCAAGGATATTCCCTCCTGAATGGACAAAATCGCCTTATGACATCGCAATGGAGGATACTGAGACATACCTGAACACTCTAGAGGAAGTGAAACTTGATTTAGGTAATCATGACCCGATGGAATTATTTCAATTATTTTTCGACAAGACTGTAACTGCTACCTACTATATGAAAGTAAACAGAAAAGTTATGCAATAGTCAATACCTAAAAGTATAAGATATACAGAGGAAGGGCACTACCCAGCTAAAATGGATAAGAAATTGAGATGCAAAGAGTGTCATCAAAAAGTTCGCTGGGCAAGGTATAATGTGCAAAACAAGTTTATGCCTAGAACGTAACTATTTCTTGAATATCCATAGAAATTATGTAATTAACATATTTCATAATGGAGTAGTATTTTCTGTTCTTTCATTCCACATAATAAATGTTTTGTTTTGCCTATGATATTTCCTATCCCACTGCGCTTCAGACCCCATATGTGCCCAACGTCCTCATTAGAGGACACACCTTTAAATAGAAAAAACAAGCATGATCATCAAAATTTCATCATATTCATGTTTTAACAGTTGTAAATATATACTGTTTCAATTCTGATGAAAAAATTCGAAAATTTTTATCCCGGCACAAATGGGTTTTAATATCTCAATTTTGCCATCAATTTTGGGTATGATATCATTTGCTTTCTCTCACTCATACATTATCTATATGGGTCATTGAGAAAATATACTAAAAATAATAGCTAAATAAGAAGGTATAGACCATTTATTCCACATAGTGTCAGTGCAGGAACGTCCATTAAAATTTAAAGCTCCATAAACCCTTAATCCTCCATTATTACAAGGAACTAATGGAGGATAAGGGTTTAATGGAGCTTTAAATTTTAATGGACGTTCCTGCAACTGAGCAATAAACTTCTCCGAAACTGTCAGATTTGACAGCTTTGGAGGATTTCCTGGTGACCAAGTTTTCTATAGTTCAAAATAATTTTGAAAGGAAAACCTTTTTTTAGATTACTTTTTCCGAAAATGCCGAGGGAAAATGAAGGATTTTCTGGAAAACACTGTATGTTCTGTCCGAATTATTTGTAAAACCAACCTTAATTCATCAAATGATAATAATTCTGAATTGGCTATCATAAACTGAACTTAAATTATTTAGAGCTGCCCAGATGTCAATCATTTGAAAATGTAGTATAATTAGAACTTTGGCAGATAAACACAATTCACGCATGTGCTGTAAACTTTCTACGTTTTTCGCTGTCACCAAATAATTTTTGCCCAGGAAATAAACGCTTATTTCACACAATAAAAAAAACAATATTATCGAAATGTAACCGTAGACAATTTTCCTCAGCTGAAAATATCATTCAGATTCTTCAGCATATCAATATCAATCAAACTAAACAGTAAACAGTGTCACCGAAAACTCGGCGTTAGACTACTTTAAAACACAGTCACAATCAAGTTTTTTAAAGTCGATCTTTTAACATTTGCCGGGATAAACTTGAGATCTTTCAAAAGCAAACGAAAAAAATCCCGATATACCAACGTTTTCCAAAAATTCCACACCAAAGGTTTATTTTATTCAATACTGATATTTCCGAAAATATTTTTTTGCAGGAATGTAATGTAATGAAGGTGTATCACTGTCAAAGCTGTTAATCTCGACAGATATCCGCAATTTCAGATTCTATAGAGATTTGAATTTTTGATGTTGGTAGTTCGTTTTTTTATATAATTCTAATCAAAGATTATATAGTATATATACTCTATAATCTATGATTCTAATCACATGATACATGTGTCGTATAATAAATTTATTCTAGTTTAATTATTCACTTCCTGTAACTCAACTTTTTCATAAGTTCTTTCTCGAATTCATTAGACCAAGAATAAAAAAACCGTGTACACTTTTTTGTATTTGTTTCAGAATGAAATATTTGCACCAAACTGGTGTCATATCGCACAGACTGCATTTGAGGGAAAAAATAAATAAGTACTTAATTTTACCAGAATAAATTAATTCCCCGAAAATGTGATAAGGATAAATTTAAAACTGGGCAGCATCAAAAGGAATATTTAAGGAGGATGATTATTTCAACATCACCGAATTTCAATCTGAAATTTTGCATATCGACTTAAAATGAGATTCTAAACAAGTTTTTTTACTTAGGGGTATCTAAAACATTTTCACCATTTTTTGACTACTTCTCCAAAACTATCAAATTTGAGGCTTTCAAGCTTCTTCCGGTAACCAAGTTTTCAATAGTTCACAATAATTTTGAATTATTTTTTCCCGAAAATACCAAGGTAAAGAAGGATTTTCTGGAAAACACTGTATGTTCTGTCCGAATTATTTGCAATACCAACCTTAATTCACCAAATGAAAATATTTCTGAATTATCACAAACTTAATTTAATTTTTTAGAGCTGCCCTAGATCCCAATCATTTAAACTTTGACAGATAAACACAATTCACGCATGCGCTATAAATTTTCTACGTTTTTAGCTGTCACCAAATAATTTTTGGGCAGGAAATAAATGCTTATTTCACACAATAAAACAATAATTATTATTGAAATGGAAACCGTAGACAATTTTCCTCGCCTGAAAATATCGTTCAGATTCTTTCAGCATATCCATATCAATCAACTAAACAGTAAACAGTGTCACCCAAAACTCAGCGTTTGACTACTCTAAAACACAGTCACAATCAAGTTTTTTAAAGTCGATCTTTTAACATTTGCCGCGATAATCTTGAGATCTTTCAAAAGCAAACGAAAAAAATCCTGATATACCAACGTTTTCCAAAAAATTCCACACCAAAGGTTTATTTTATTCAATACTGATATTTCCGAAAATATTTTTTTGCAGGAATGTAATGTAATGAAGGTGTATCACCGTTCAAAGCTGTCAATCTCGACAGATATCCGCAATTTCAGATTTCTCTAGAAATTTGAATTTTTGATGTTGGTAGTTCGATTTTTTAATAATTCTAAGCACATGATACATGTGTCGTATAATAAATTTATTCTAGTTTGATTATTCACTTCCCTGTAACTCAACTTTTTCTTAAGTTCTCTCTCGAATTCATTAGACCAAAATAAAAACCGTGTACACTTTTTTGTATTTGTTTCAGAATGAAATATTTGCACCAAACTGGTGTCATATCGCACAGACTGCATTTTGAGGGAAACAATAAATAAGTACTCAATTTTACCAGAATAAATTAATTCCCCGAAAATGTGATAAGGATAAATTTAAAACTGGCAGCATCAAAAGAAATATTCAGGGAGGACGATTATTTCAACATCACCGAATTTCAATCTGAAATTTTGCATATCGACTTAAAATGAGATTCTAAACAAGTTTTTTACTTAGGGGTATCTGAAACTTTTCACCATTTTTTGACTACTTCTCCAAAACTGTCAAATTTGAGGCTTTTAAGCTTCTCCGGTAACCAAGTTTTCTATAGTTCACAATAATTTTGAAAGCCGAACTTTTTGAATTATTTTTTCCCGAAAATACCAAGGTAAAAGAAGGATTTTCTGGAAACACTGTATGTTCTGTCCGAATTATTCGCAATACCAACCTTAATTCACCAAATGAAAATATTTCTGAATTATCACAAACTTAATTTAATTTTTTAGAGCTGCCCTAGATCCCAATCATTTAAAACTTTGACAGATAAACACAATTCACGCATGCGCTATAAATTTTCTACGTTTTTAGCTGTCACCAAATAATTTTTGGACAGGAAATAACGCTTATTTTACACATAAAAACAACAATTACTATTGAAATGGAAACCGTAGGCAATTTTCCTCACCTGAAAATATCGTTTCAGATTCTTTCAGCGTATCCATATCAATCAACTAAACAGTAAATAGTGTCACCGAAAACTCAGCGTTTGACTACTCTAAAACACAGTCACAATCAAGTTTTTCAAAGTCGATCTTAACATTTACCGGGATAATCTTCCGTTTTACAAACTGAAACTAATGAAGATACAAATCAACTGACTCTCGAAATTCGTTGACTTTACTTCCTCACGTATTGACGTCAACACATTCTTTCGGTCCAACTTTATGCGGGTAAAAGAGAGGATCGCAAGAGGGCTTGTCACAATGAAAAACTACCTCAAAGCCGGAATAATGTAACAGTTCTGTGTTGACCACGTGCTGGGACTTCGGCCGAAACTTGTGAGAATAGGTAAAAAGATGGAGAAATAGATAATAATGCAGCTCTGAAATATCAATAAATTACGAAATAGTAATTGGGGTCTTTTGTGTAAGTTACTTGGGGGGCCGGTTTCCAAAGTCAACTATCTCTCATTGGAACTTCAATTTTCAAGGCGGTCTTTTTGATATAAAAGACTTTTTCATAATTTAACTTAAGCGATTTTTTAGAGAGCATTAAAAATAATATTTTTCTACAAACGTCAAAAAATGACAAGGTTCGCGCATTGGCAAGAATATGCGAAGTGACCCTTTTTTCATTTCTTCGTTACTATGATAGCGTGCGCGAAGTAGTGTGCGAAATACTTACTTCGCACACTGCATGTAAACTATATGGGATTTTTATATTTAACTTGGTAAATTTCTTGAAATCCACGTTTTCTTTAACATTGAGTGTTGCTTTCAACATAGAATATATTGGCCGTAGTTATAATACCTAATTACTTGATTTGGAAAAACCTATTTTGTATCTAGTTTGTAGAAAAAATTTTGTTTGCATCTCATGCGCGAAATACTTTGGTGATCTCGACTATTTTTTTTAACTCGGCTGGGCCTCGTTAAAAAATCAGTTCTCGATCACCAAAGTAGCATTTCGCGCATGAGATGCAAACAAAATTTTTTCTACAAACGCTTAGCTTAATATGAAAAAAAATATTGAACTGGTTTGAACTGTTTTTCCAAATCAAGTAATTAGGTATTATAACTATGGCCAATATATTCTATGTTGAAAGCAACACTCAATGTTAAAGAAAACGTGGATTTCAAGAAATTACCAAGTTAAAATATAAAAATCCCATATAGTTTACATGCAGTGTGCGAAGTAAGTATTTCGCACACTTCTTCGCGCACGGTGTCATAGTAACGAAGGAAATGAAAAAGAGGGTCACTTCGCATATTCTTGCCAATGCGCGAACCTTGTCAATTTTTTGACGTTTGTAGAAAATAACTATTAAATGACTGTGGTGATACTGTTTCAATTTTGTATTGCCAGATAAACACCCACTCTTCCAGATTTTGAAAAAAATATTATGGTGAAGTGAAAAGACTTTTGACACGTATATGATGATTACAACAGAAATATATTAGAGATATTAACTATGTAGTAATATCATCGCAATATAAAATTATCATAGTAAGTTTTTAATTTATTAGAAGTTCAGATATGTGTTCTGCTAACAATTCTTTTTCAAAAATCGTGAAATTATTCCAGTTTCATGAAATTTAGCAGACATGAGCTCCTAATGAATTCGCATTTTAATTCTGAATTTCATATCGACAGGATGAGCAGTTATTGAGATAAGGAAAATATTCCAGTGACAATAACTTCGAAAATACTGAACTGGCGATCTGATCCGCTGAAGAACTCGAATGAGATATTCAGGTTCCACACCTATCCTGAAAATTTGAACTTCAAACACTTTCCTTCCGAAGGTTATATGTGTGTTCAATTCTAGACCAGCATATTAGCCAGAATTTTTATATTTTTCAAATATTTCTATGTTTCGATTCTGACGAAATGTAGGACGAATATGCTCGTCGCTGACCTGTTTCATAATAAGTTTCATATTGATCGGATGCCATTAATGGTTAAAATTACAGACATTTGGGTATAACGACCGCACCTGTTCCCTAGAAACAAGCGCGCAAAAAAAACTACTCGATATATTCCAACTTTTTTTAATAAAAGTCAAATTAATTTATAATTTATGACTTTTTTGTAATATGTATTAGGTGTACAAATAAGTTTCCGCGGTTTTTCATTTGACCTCGTCATCCCTCTCGAATTTCTTTCCCTAGAACTATCTCTTCAAGTTTAGAAATAGATAATAATCACTAGGGGTTGAATCTGCAGAAATTGGGGGATGAGGAAGCAATTCAAGGCGTAATTCTACCATTTTGCCACCGTCTTTATTGATTTGTGAGCTGCAGCATTGTCTTGGAGGAAGAACCCTTTTTCTTTGAAAATTTGGGAGATGATTCCTCGATCAAAATAAGCAGCCTCAGCTGCAGATTTTTTCACATAAAGAAGTAAATCAAAAGTTCCCGCAAATGATGCTTATTCGGAATAAAACTTGACATTTTTGCAGGAAAAAAATTACGTGATGCTGATACGGAATCACTAGTACTTTAAGGTTATGGTGTTGCCAGATGACTAAACTTGGGATTACGTTTTACATCTGACAATTTCTCCATAACCTTCTGGTGGGGCCGTCTTTTGACAAACCGCGGAAACTTATTTGTACACCTAATATTCCAATTTAATTGAAATTTCTACAACTGTTCTGAAACTTTGCCAACAGTCTCCAGAATTTTTCCGACTGCTTCGAAATTTTGTCAACTGCTTCGAAAATTTATCAACTGCTTCGAGAATTGACCAACTCTGATCAATATTTGGCACGTACATTGACATTTGTTTAACTGCTTAAAAAATTTACCAATTGTATTGAAATTTTTCCAGGTGGTCCGAAATTTTTCCAACTGCTTCGAAAATTGTCATTTCCGACTTCACGTCAGTATATCTTTAAATATATTTCATTATTTTATGTGCGATGCCGTGATCAAATTAAATTCAAGCAAATTCGATATTAACTCACAATTATTCCTACTGTAGCTTCTATATCCTCTGCAATATTGTTTTAAGTGGCTTACCTGAAAATTCAAAAAATATTTAAGTATATTCAACTTATAGCATCAGTAATAAATATAAGTAGGTATCCTTTTTCATATAGTTATAGTAATTAAGGTAATTTTTATTTATTAAGCTTTTTGTTTTGAAATCTCCGAATAAGGTACTGTTTTTGAACATGCAAATAAGGAGCGCGCGTATAAATATAGATCTGAAGAGATGTCCCCGAAATTTCTTTACAGCAGGCTATTCGGTTCAATCTTAGAATGGTTCTGAGAACTCCCTTTTGTGTCTTAAAAGTTCTGTCTACATTTGTGCTCCGACCCCAAAAGATTACACCGTATCTGACTGTCGAAGTGAAACTTCAAAAACTCATTGCATTGCAGTAGAAAGAAAATACGAAATAATTCAAAAACATATTCAGAATTATTGAAGAATCAATTAATTCTTTCAAAAACCAGAAATCGTCCAAAATTATATTTTAGTGATATGTAGTTATATCTATTCAACCCTCTTTCCCGCTGACATTTACCAAACAAATGTTACTGTAAAACAACATTGTACGAGTCAGAAGCCGGATGATACCATTAATGTGCGTACCCAGAAAATTATTGTTGATCTCTTTTTATTCATGAATGAATAAAACGACCGACACAAACACATTTGGTTTTATGAAAACGTCACGGTCAGAGACAAAATTTATTCCCCACAATTCATTCTATATTTATTCAAGTTAAAGATTCCACTATCGTGATACTTCTGCATTGCGACCAATGGATTTGTTATTATTTACCTACATCGTAGCCAAACAGACAGGAGTTTTATTTCTTTATTTGGTTGCACAGCAACTTCACCTGGACTGAGATAAGATAGTTACATAAAGAAGTTAAAGCTACACCTGCCCTGAAGATGTAAACGATGATTGAAATGGGAAATAAATGTTACAAGGAATTGGAAAGTTTAGTCATAATTTGCATTTACAGCATCGCCAACATTTGTACGGTTTGTTCCTTTTACAAGGCTTGTTGTATGGTATTAAAATGTTTGAAAAAAAAAACTCAACATTGTATTTCAAAACTGAGTGAAAAAACCTCATTGCTGTTGTCCAATTAAGTACCAAATAGTATCTTTCCTCTAATTTCAGCATGAAAAAATAAATTGGTAACTGTATTTTGCGGGATAAGAACAAACTCTCAAATGATCTCAAAGTATACAGGGTGTTTCATCATAAACTGGACAAACATATATTTTCGTGTAGAGGACATCGGGAGAATCATTTTTGCTTTATACATACTTATATCCCGTTTTCGAAGCATAAGCGAGATACAGGGTGATCGGCATTTTTGAGCAAGATTCTTATGAGTGTGGTCAATTATGTATAACACTCAAAGTAACGGTTTTTGGTGAAATCTCAGTATTTTTTAAGTCCTCTATTCAGAAAAGTTGTAGATCTCCGAAAAATAATTTACAAAATGGCGGAAAACCTGCAATTTCCCTATTTTTTTTTGCGGTTGTCAAATTAACTTTCATTTCTGAATGAACACAATTTTATAAGAATTTCTGTGAAAAATTTCTTTCAAAATCGAACACAATTTTTTTACATGTCTACAGCAATGAAAAAATTTCACTCGAAATGGATGAAATTTTGTACAATTGTACATCTTGAATTATCAATCACGAATATGAAAACAGAATTGTAAAATATCGAACGGTTTCGTTACTTTAGTCTTCAAATGTTTCGTTCAGACCTCTAAAATAATGAAAAAAAAATTGTTTTGAGTTCTAGAGTCAAAAAATTTAAATTATTGACATGTCCAAACATTCAAGACGAATGTATACAAAAAAAATCAGTGAAACTTAGTTGGGACTCGAACCGACGTAGGTATTAAATAGGGAAATGGCACTGTTCTAAGGATAATAATATTCGTTGCCAGGAAACGATAGTTCGTAGTCATAGAGTTTGACTACTGGCTAAATTATATTCACTGAAATTCAAATAATGTCCAACTCTATGAACTACGAACTACCGTTGCCTGGCAACGAATATTAATATCCTTAGAACAGTGCCATTTCCCTATTTAATACCTACGTCGGTTCGAGTCCCAACTAAGTTTCACTGATTTTTTTTGGATACATTCGTCTAGAATGTTTGGACATAATAATAAATTAATTATTTTGACTCTAGAACTCAATACAAATTTTTTTTCATTATTTCAGAGGTCTGAACGAAACATTTGAATGACTGTAGTAACAAAACCAGTCGCTATTTACAATTCTGTTACCATATTCGTGATTGATAATTCAAGAAGTACAATTGTACAAAATTTCATCCATTTCGAGTGAAATTTTGTCATCGCTGTAGACATGTAAAAAAATTTGTGTTCGATTTTTGAAGAAATTTTTTCACAGAAATTCTTAGAAAATTGTGTTAATTCAGAAAATAAAAGTCAATTTGACAACCCCAAAAAAATTAGGAACATTGCAGGTCTTCCGCCATTTTGTAAAATTTTTTTCGGAGTTCGTCAACTTTTCTGAAAAGAGGACCCAAAAATACTGATATTTGACCAAAAACCGTTACTTTAAGTGTTATACATAACTGACCACACTCATAAGAATCTTACTCGCTTATGCTTCGAAAACGGGATATATTGTATAAGGCAAAATGATTCTCGCGATGTCCTCTACACGAAAAGATATGTTTGTCCAGTTTATGATGAAACACCCTGTATTAGCGACGTTTCCTGTGATTGATTTTGGGTGTAAAGAATTTTTCGAAAGAACTTTAACTAAACTTTGAGTCTTTCAAGCAGTTGATTGTGATTTGACGTAAAATATATGGTAGATGCCGTCGTATTTAAATTTTACATCTAAATCTCTTATTTCTAGTATAGAGATATTTTATTATAATCTTACTGAAATTGTTTTGTATGTCATTTATATAATACTTTTAGGCCTGATGAAGCAAACGAGAGTTTACGAAACGTTATCAATTAATCAATTGTGGTGAATACTAATATTTGCAGTTTACATATGAACATATTAAATTTGCTGAGAAAGAATCTTCAGATCAAAAGTTTTCTATAATGAAAAACATAGTGAATAGTTTAGTTTCTGAAAAATTCTGAGTATCCTTGCATGATACTTCGAAATGTATGGTACTTCTTTCACATTTTTTTACTAATATTGTGAAATCATAACATATTGTATATCGTTGACCATTTCAAAACTTTGTGAAAATTTTACCCATATTGTGCAATGAATCGAATAATGTCAATGATATTTTCATTGTATTGACACTTATTGCTTTAGACTCATATAAAATGAACTACAGTAATAGGAAGTAACGGTTCTCCTTTTTCAATTTCGGCATAATAGATTAGATATTATTAGACTGCTTTCCTTAACATATCCAGCCAAGACTCCGTTGTGGTACCACTGAAATCTTTTCGCAGTTCTATAAGAATCGCTTCCGCTAAATTTCAAGTGTCTCAAATAGTTAACAGTTATCGGATATGGAACGATAAGATCCAGTTGGCCGTTTTAGACCAAAACCCTATAATGACTGAGTAATTCGCCGCCACTGAAACCATTATTTCTCTCCACAAATAATATTGCACCAAGTTCTCATATTAAAAAGAATTGTTGCCCACATGTACATAAAGTCCTTCTGATGTCTGGTCGATTCATGATCTTAACAATATCAATGTTATTCACTTTATATTTTCGATAAAGTGGAATGTAAAAAGTTTTGTGAAACTTGAACTTTTTTGCTGAGAATCTTGTATTCTTGTATGATACTTCGAAATTCATGGTACTCCTTTCACATTTTTTTGCTAATATTGTGAAATCGTAACATATTTTATATCGTTGACCATTCCAAAACATTGTGAAAATTTTTCCCAATATTGTGCAATGAATCGAATAATTTCTTAGAAAATTTATAGGTTTTCACTCCCAGTCTCTGAAACATAAATAATTAAAAATGTAAAACACTTGAAAAAGTGAGAAGAAAATTGTTAGATGAAACAACTATTTATGATAATACTAAATTAACTGCTGATAACATAATAGAAATGTTAGATGTTTGCCTAAATTCAACATATTTTCAATTAGACGATGTTTTCTATAAACAGAAATTCGGAATGGCCATGGGTTCTCCTTTATCTCCTATTATGAGCAATATATTCATGGAATATTTCGAAGAAAAATATGTAGAAACATATTCACGGAAACCAAAGACTTGGTGGCGATATGTAGATGATATTTCTGTAATTTGGCAACACGGCAGAGAGGAATTAAATAAGTTTTTTGATTATATCAATAATAAAGAACCAACCATTAAATTTACGATGGAATTAGAACAAATAATCAAATTTCTTTTCTAGATGTTCTAATAAGAAAATCTATAGATCATTATGAAACAAGTGTATTTAGGAAACAAACACACACTAATAGATACCTAAATTTTTATTCCAATCATCAATTAAATGTAAAAACAGGTATTATAAAAACACTTTATGATAGAGCCTTTTTAATTTCATCTACACCTGAAATTAGAATAATGAAATTTCTTTCATTAAAGAGTTCCTACTAGATAATCAATACCCACCAAATTTTATAGAAAGAACAATTTCAAATTTAGAACGAAAAATATCTAATCGAAATTCTAATGATGATCAGGTACAAACAGAAAACCGTCAAGAACAACCAAATTTGTTGAACGTCATTCCTTATATTCCTGGCCTTTCAGAGAAAATAAGAAGAATTGGTTCCAAATTCAACATAAGAACTGTTTTCAAAACACAAAATGATTTGAGATCCATTCTAACTAGAACAAAACCAATGAATGAGACACAAAAATAAAAAATTGTGTTTACAATATTCCCTGTATATGTGGAAAATCTTATACAGGAGAGACATCAAGACCTTTAGAAATAAGAAAACGGGAACATAAGAATAACATCAACAATAGAGACATCACAAGATCACAAATTGCTGATCATATATGTTCAAATAACGGAGATCATATGATGAACTGGGACCACACAAAGATCCTCATGACGGAACCTGATAATTATAAAAGGAAAATTAAGGAATCTACCTGTATTTTGTTAGATGAAGTAAATAATTTGGCCAATTGTTCTGTTGGAATAGATCGTATTTGGATTGATTTATTGAGGAAGGAAGTGACATCAGGAAATTTCAAAATCAAATAAATCCAACATCTCTATAGATTGACAACTATCAATGTCAATCAGATTACAAATGAGAAAATACACAATTCTGAAGAATTTTAGAGTTTGTCTGAAGAAGGTGTCTGATATAGCCACCGAAACGTTACAATATCCTTTTAATTTGTTTTATTTTTCAGTTTTACTGTTAGGCAACAATTTTTTTTCAAGACCAATTTGCTCCTGACAAATAAATGCAAAGATTTTCGCAGGAGCACTCACTCACCTCTCTCGACTGGGAGTGAAAACCTATAAAGTTTCTAAGAAATGCAGAATCCTCCCAGAATATATTTCAATCGAAATCGAATAATGTCAATGATATTCTCATTGTATTTAAGATACTTATTGCTTCAGTCTCATTAAATGAACTACGATTATAGTAACAAATGGTCTCTATTTTCAATTTCAGCATAATAGATTATGATTAGACTCGCTGAGAAAAAATCGAAATTCATAATGTTCTGTTCGGTATACTAAATGTACACATTTCCAAAGTTCACTTTATGTATTGTCTGTTTCAGTTGAACAGGTAAATACAATAGGTTTTAAAAATAAATATAACACTTTAGCACAAAATTTAATAAATAGTTTCGTTTCTGAAGAATCTGTTGAAAAGATGATACATCCAAGCCGGCTGATCGTGTATGGCCATATGTCCAGAATTTCTCACTAACACTTCTGTCAAATTTCCTGCTTGCTTAACATATCCAGCCAAGTCCCCATTGTGGTACCACTGAAATCTTTTCGCAGTTCTATAAGAATTGCTTCCGCTAAATTTCAAGTGTCTCAAATAGTTAACAGTTATCGGATATGGAACGATAAGATCAAGTTGGCCGTTATAGACCAAAACCCTATAATAACTGAGTAACTCGCTCATCCAGGGAGCCACTGAAACCATTATTTCTTTCCACAAATAATATTGCACCAAGTTCTCATATTGAAAAGAATTGTTGCCCACATGTAAAGCCTTTCTGATATCTGGTCGATTCACGAACTTCACGATATCAGTATAATTCACTTTATATTTTTGATGCAGTAAATTGTAGAAAGGGTTTGTGAAACTTGAAGTGTTGGAAAATAGGGAATCACATGATAAAACTACGCGCGCCATGTATCCTAGGCCCTGATTGTATTTCTTTTTGTGCAATGAATCTGACGCTTTCATTTCAAGTATCTTCATCTTCTCCCTGGTTTCGTAGTCAATCAAACCAAGTTGATAGAAATACTCAGAATATCCTGTTTCGTGCTCTGGATCGATCACACCATTTCCACTGGAGATTCCTTTGAGATTATTTTCGTGGCTGCAGCAGGATTCTTCCTGTGAATTGTGTGACCAATGGCCATTGCGTATTTACCTCCATATGACACTCCAGCGATGAAGAAGTCGTTCTTGACCAGTTCAGGATATAATCGAAAAAACTGTTGAAGGGCAGCGTAGAGGTCTTCACCAACTTGGGTCTGGTTTTCACAGTATCCTCCGTTTGTGTGGCTAAACCCTGTTCCAACGGGGTTATCGACATACAGCATGGATGCGTTCTTGGTCCATGAATATTCATTCGGCTTCAAAGTGTCGTTATCGAGAACAAAGGGACCGTTTTCATAAAGCAAACTTACGAAAGTTGTGTCTCCTGGACCCCCTTGTAACCACAAAACCACTGGAGATGATTCATAGTTTTCTTCAGCGGGAAAAAACCAGAAGAACAAGCGTGAATTGTATCTTTCACTCACTCTGAAGTAACCAGAGCAGCTGGTTTTGTTCATGAACGCACTATGATGCACGGCACATTTGGATTTAGCTTGGTCTATTTGATTTTTGTTTATGTAGTCTGTCAAAATGAGTGGTTCATCTGGTGATTTTTGAGGATCACTGTTAGCAATTGAAATAAGCAATACAAGTATGACAGTGATGGGTATCATTTTTGACTATAAATGACGGTTTATTTTTCGTTTACATATTCGGAATAGGAATTCTGCGACTTCTCCCACTTTGTGATATCTTATCTTGGTTCCAGGGAATCCTGTGGAACACGAAATAATGAAAGAACATTCTGATCTGTTCGGCTGAGATAATGTTGGTAAATAGAAATTCAAATTTATCAACACAACAACACAATGAAAGTGTCTCTTTCTTTATCAACTGCGGCTGAACGAATATATCAACCCGATCGGATATTGAGTTTGGAAAATATTGGAAAAATAAAATTTTGAATCTCTTTCACTCGAATAGCACTTGATCAATTTAATCCATTAACGAACCGAGTAATTCCATCACAAACAACAAACTGGGAAGATTTGTTTTGACATCGTATTCATCCAACTCAGTCGTTGGACAACACTTCCGACTCCAACTTAGGCACTAGGGTCTAAAAGACATTTGAACAAAAAAGCACGCTGTCAGGGAATGTGCTTCTTCCTGGATGGGTATTGAATCAATTGGATTCAAATTTCTAGGCAAAACCATCGGATGTTACGTCCTTTGAAACGGTCATATCTGAACATTCTAGTACGGGTGTTTCATTGGGAAACGGAAAAAAGTGGAGGATGAATAAAGCACCTCTAAGTGGTTCCAACTATAAATATATTTATCTCATATACCGAGTGATATTTCTCACCTGACACGGAAATTGAAATTTTTTAATACGGACCTGCAATTTTTGGATTTTTCTTCTCGATCTGATGAAGAATATGTATATTAACAAGCTTGCCAAATATCAGCGAAAAATTTACCATATTCACGAAGATATGGGAGTTTATAGTTTTAGCACTTTTGCAAAAAAACACCCTGTATCTCTGAAACTAATAGCTTTATGGGACATTTAAACCCCCAATCCTCATTCAGTTTGAGGTCCTCTCTCTCTCAGTTAGCCGTTGTCCCTTACGTCACCAGTCACCCTGTAGATGATTTTTTACTTTGTGTGGTCATAACTTACCCGGAATATTTTTATGAAATTTGGTACACATATTCAAGTATATCTACACCAGCGACCTAAGGTTCAATAACTGAAAAAATCCAGGTCCGGATCAACAAAAATAGGCAATGTATAAGAATGATGAAAAAAACACCCTGTACGTCCGAGTTTTGAGGTATACTTTGATGTTTGAAAACACCACAAAAATCTAAAACCAATGTTCTTTTTAATTTTCCGCATATTTTCGTCAACTAGATTACTTGATTTGAATTAGAAATTCAGACATTTGGATATTTACAAATTTCCTCTTAACAACACGCAATCAAAAAATATATGGCATATCGTTTGAATATAAGCCTAACGTAGTGTGTAAAATCCAGTTCCGGATTCGCAAAATCTCAAATATTATTGGGTTGAAAAACCCATCTGAAATTTTAGAATCTTTAATACCTAATATACGAATTAATTTGAAAACTGACGCAAACCATGTATTTATTTTTCAAATTTCTAAATCCGAGTTTGAACTTCTGAACTGACTTAAACATATTAATTGATGCAGATAATGCCCATTTTTGATTTCATGTTTCTAGTTGAAAACCTTCAATAGGTACATATTTTTTATTCAAGAAATGCGATAATATGAAATTCAAAATTGGAAAAACAGTTCACAAAGAAAATGCAAGATAATGAAAAGAATTAAATTCACTTCCATTTTTTGGCTGTTTCCAATCATCATACATATTTTGAAATTTCTGATATACAGGGTGTTTTTCGAACATTCTTATGTATAAACAATTTTCTTAATCCGAACTCAACTGAAACTTGGATTGCCGGTTTAGAAATACAAGAATGTGTGTACCAAATATAAAAAATATTTCGGGTTGTAAAATTCACCAGACTGAAGGACTTTGGTCGATAGCCATGACTGTAGTCAACAGTTATTATTATTATTTCGTGTGTTCAAAAAATTATGACCACCTAAAGTATTAAAGCATAAATTTTTCATCTCAAAATGAATAAACATGAAATGCAACAATTAAAGGAAGTGGACAAAGAAAATGCGCGAAAATGAAAAGTACCTAGTTTTTCTTCAGTTTTTGTGCTGTTTCAAAACATAAAATCGTATTTCGAAAATTCGAAAATACAGAGTTTGTTTTCGGGATGCGAAGGCATATGAAATTTTTTTTAATCCGAACCTAGATTTCCAAAGTGTAGAAATAGTATAATGTTCGTACAAAAATCATAAAAATTGTGTGTTAGTTAGGGCCAATCAAAACAATCGGCCAAATTGATAAAACAGCCTATATCTCTGTAATTAAAATTGGCAGATCCATAAAATCTAATATATAATATAAGTGTCACTTTTCGTTGTGATTCAATAACTCAACAACGCCCTCACCGATTTGGCTAATTTTGGTCTTGAATTATTCGTGGAAGTCTAGGGAAGATTTTTACGTATAGAAAATTCAAAGAAATCTTGGAAAAGTGTAAAATCAACATTACAGGTTTTTCATTTTCAGTGCCATCTGTAGTCGTTTTCGAGTACTACGAATGCAAGGCAGTTTCCTATTTTTTCATACTCTATATAATCTTTGGTTAAGTTGTCATAGATGGCGAACCTGTAAAAAATATTAGAGATTTAAATGTTCAACGAATTGAAATATTAAAATTACCGACATTACACTTCAGTGTATAATCATCATAATGGTACATTATTGTAATAACTAATCACAGGAATCTGAAATATTTATTATTTGACCGTAATTTCAGAGTTCACAGAACACTAATATACAAAGTTCGTTTTTCATCACTTCTTTCAAAGTATATGTTTCAATAAAAGGGGCGTTCGGCATTGACCTCCGCGAGCGGACGGATTTTTTAGTCCCGTGACCACAGATCGTACAGATAAATCTGAAATATCTGGGAATAAACGAACGGTACAGAGCATCTGCCACAGAACATAATGCTCTGTTCTGGTCGTTCAATACGCCGATAGTTGTACCGAAATATCCTGATCAATTAATTGATTAATTACACGAAAAAGAAACGAGAAAGCAATATCTCCCCCTGTCAATTCATAACTACGATAGCTATATCGAAAAATTTTAATGAAATAATTGAGTTTTTAATGAATAAATGAAAACAGAAGAATAAAAGTGTTAGAAATTTTCAATTTATCGGTTGTCAGATCAGTAAACTCAACATAAAAACAAAAAATATATAAAAAACATAAAACTCTATGGATAAAATCGCTTTGCTCCGTCGAAAAAGACCGAGCGAAAAGATCGACGTCCGATCGCTCAGATTTTTATGACGAAACGCTCCAGATGTCTCCGCCCCTCTATCCGGATGTAATAAACGAACGGTTCAGATCGATCCGACGCGTCTGATGTCGATGCCGAACGCCCCTAAAAATTCGAGCAGAGATGGCATAGAATTATATTATCAACATGTTCGCCATCAAATCCACAGAACATAAAATTAAATATATCAAATCCACTCGAATTATGGAACAAAACAAATATAAATATGGCAGAAGATATTTTAAATCGTTTGCGTCATCACTCATCATGCAAGAAATCCTGATTTGTAGATAACCTTGGAAATGTACAACGAAGCTTTGATAAGATATGTGTTCTACCATTGGAAATAAAGCATTAGAACAATATTGGGTATGACCGCACCAAATCGTGAGATGAATGATTTGTTTGATCGTGAATTGCAACGTGAGCAGTAGTTCAATTCTAATGATTTACGTTTATTTGTACAATCAAATATAACCAAACTGAATATTCAAGAAAAACATGTATATGACACAATCATTCAAGCCGTTTCCAATAATGCAGGTGGATTATATTTCTTGGATGCACCTGGTGGTACAGGCAAAACTTTCGTTGTATCATATATTTTAGCGACTATTCGATCGAAACAGAAAATTGCATTGGCAGTTGCATCTTCGGGAATTGCTGCTACATTATAAGAAGGTGGTCGGACCGCACATCTGCATTGAAATTGCATTGAATGTACCGGGTTTTTCACTATAATTTGACCCCCCCTTTAACTTTGTTACTCAAGGAGATACAAAAAAATGTTTCGTATAAAAGTTTCACGAAATCCACTGAGGTTTTTGATATGAGTCCAGAAATTGAAATATATACAGGGTGACCAACATATTGTTGGCAACTTCATTTTTCAAATGGAACATCCTGTATATTTTTCCATATTTGGTTAGCTCTTTTTCCCCTGATTTCGAATATGTAACAAATGTTCGTCTATCTTTCATATTCTGAGCACCACAGAGTTTCAAATTTCAATAACCATCTGGCATAACGTTTTGGAAGTTCGTGGATATTTAAGTGGCCAATTTGATCTTTGGATTGGTAATGGCGCACCCATTTTATGGCCACCAAATAGACCCTATTTAACACGTTGGACACGTTTTTATAGCTGTTTTTGAAGAAAAAAATTACTTCAGCAATAATGACAATCAATGAAAGCGAATAATAATATCAATGACATAAAATCAATCAATATTAAACCCATAATTCGGAACTAATCCCGTCAACGCACAAGAATAATGATAATATTTTAAATTAGAAACAAAGTTTGAAGCTTTAATTTCTGACTTGAATCAAAGCCATAATAATGCTATCAAAAATAATCTAAACAACTTGAGACAACTTTATGAACTAGGTGTATGGAATGAAGGTGGTCATTTTGAGCAATTTCTTTAGTTGATGTTATTCTTACCATACTACCATAGTTTATCATTTTCATTGGTTAAGTAATTGTTAAGTATTCATTCTTAAATAATACTTTTAAGTTTATTGTTTGGATATAAAGAATTTCGTAGGTATTCCACATATTTTTTTATTCGGTATCATCATTTCAAAACTTTGAAACTCTGAAAATTGAAGAGACACATCCACATAAGCATTTATATTCGAGATCAGGAGGAAATAGCCTATCAAAAAAAGGAAGAATATACACGACAAGAGTGTCCCATTTGAAAAAATATAGTTGCATTCAATGTTGTTCACCCTGTATATCTTCCCATTGACGTTATTATAACTCCAAAAATGAGCATTTTCAGTACACGCACTATGCCACTTGTAAAATGATTACAGATCTTGGCAGGTGGTTCTTAAAATTTGAAACTCTGTGGTTCTCAGAATAAAAGAGATAGGCAACATATGTTACATATTCGAAATCAGGGAAAAAAGAGCTAGCCAAACATGGAAAAATATACAGGGTGTTCCATTTGAAAAAATGAAGTTGTCATCAATATGTTGGCCACCCTGTATATATTTCAGTTTGTGGACTCATATCAAAAAACCTCAGTTGATTTCGTGAAACTTTCATACGAAACATTTTTTTGTGTCTCCTTTAGTAACAAAGTTAAAGGGGGGGTCAAATTATAGTGAAAAACCCGGTGGTATAGGTGATTGAAACTCCAAATTGCAATATTTCAATTATTTTATGCGAATAAAAAATTACTAGAAGCATTTAATCGAACAATGCAAGATTACAGGTAATCAACAGCTTTTTGGTGGTGCTCTGTATTGCTGTCAGAGACTTTCGTCAAACATTGCCTGTCATTCCTACTGTTGATGAAATAAATGCCTGTTTGAAGTCATCAGTTCTTTGGAGATATGTACAAAAATTGACACTGAATATTGATATGCGTTTTCAACTAAATAATGATGCAACTGCCCATGAGTTTTCAAAACAATTGTTAGAAATTGGTGATGGCAAAATACAAATCGACAGTACCAACGGCTGATCACCATATTACTGGTAAATCAAAAGGAGAAGTGTGTTTGATACCGAGTATACTTATGATTCCAACGGATATGCCATTTGAATTCAAACGGTTACAATATCCCGTGCGTTTATCATTTGCGATGTCCATAAACAAGGCCCTAGGGCGAACACTTCACGTTTGTGGTGTGAATTTGAGGAATCATGTTTTCACATGGCCAAATTTATGTTGCCTGTTCCAGAGTCGGTACTCCCAATTGTTTTATTTATTCATGCTGAAAAATGGAAAAACAAAAAATATTGTTTATCAAATGTTTTAGGACTAAGTACGAGTCCACAACGGCGCACCGACCCTAGCCCATCGCACCGCGATGTCATCAAATGACGTATTTAGTTCGTAACAAACTTCAAATATCGACATCGAGTGCGATGGGCTAGGGTCGGTGCGCCGTTGTGGACTCGCACTAACACCTACCATAGTGAGAGTACCCAATTCTTTTTAATTTTTTAGTTTCTACTCTTTGCAGTCTTCATCATTTAGAAGGCATTGGCAATGGGAATCGGACAACGTCTTTAGAATGTTTTACTCGAATGAAATAATATAGTTTTTACTCTCTGTCATAGTTGAGAAATAACATTTAATAGTAATCTTTTTGTTTATTTCTGATAAATATAATATAACATTTACATTATGTTTTTGTAGTGGCTTTTGATGAGCAGTTCCATACATTCGAAATTAGACTAAGTAATAAAATTTTATTTTTTTGTTATATTTCTGAATTTATTACTATGCCTTAGAGCCGTATTCATAGTTGGCCCTTGAGGGTGAGTGTGAGTTTTATGGTCCTTATGAATACTAGACATAAAGGTGACATTAACTGTCACTCAACTCAAGGCGAACTATGAATACGGCTCTTATACGTAGCGAAGCACGTACCGGGCAGCTAGTAAATTATATTCGTAACCATCTAGAGGTGCTTTATTCATCCCCCCTTTTTTCCGTTTCCCAATGAAACACCTTGTATAATTAGTACCTTGTTTACGTTTGGTATGCCGAATAGAATACTTTTGACTTCAGATCTTTCTCAGCGAGTCATATAATCTATTATGCTATATATTTGTTACTTTATGGATCTAACACAATAAGTATCGTTCCACTCACTTCTTCTGAAATAAAATGAATTTATTTATATATCCTTTGTTTTTTCGGATAGGAACGACAAAGCAGATTCATAGCGTGTGAAAAAAACCTGTATTTGTTGCCTAATTTCTCAACACTCTTAGTTCGGGAAATTTACCTTCAGTTTATTACAAATACCATTCTTTTCGTCATCTTTTAGTTTTTATTTCACCTTGATATCTTGATTTCTCTCGAAGCTTCACGTATCCAAATTAAAGCATCGAATTTCATAAAACACGCCAAGATCTATTAAGGGACGTATCACATGTTTCCTCTTCTCGAAAAGTTGCACTTACTGATTTATCATTTACAATTCTAATTTTTCACGAAAACACTCGATTTTTGATTCCAAATGAAGATGTAGATTATGTACTTGATGTGCGATACAAAGTTTTTGGAAAAAGTTTCGATGTAGTCTAGTAGGCTGTAATTTCAGAAGAAATTTTATGCTTTCATGTGAATAAATGTATCTTCGAAATATATCAGGATATCAATGCGAAATAAAGACTAAAGGAAGGCGAAAAAGACGTTTTCTGTAATTGGACTTCAGATACATGTTTTTTCATTCTGCATAGATAAGCTATCAACATATAGTCCGTTCACGAAGGGTTGAACACATAGTAGGCGTTTGTTATATCCATCTGAAGTTGGCAGTATTTGCTGTCATAAAGTAAAATAAAGTCAACGTTGCCGAATGACCTCGCCCTCGACCGACGAGCTTGCGAGTTATCAGAGAATTCTATGCAATATTGACAACATTGCGTATCAATCTGACAAGAAAATAATTAACATATAACCTAAAATTTTAATGAACACAGTGGAACATGCCAAATTTCCATGGCCAACCGACGGCTCAGCCTTTCGTGAACGGACTATATGTATTGGGAAGTTATTCTGGAGTTTGCATCAATACCAAAGAATTCATCTAAAATTTGGCGTAGAAACATTTGGAATCAACGAAAAATTAGGAAAGTTCTTGACCAACAAACTTCAGCAAATTTTGGGTTGCCGAAATTTTTTCCGGGCAGTGTATTTCCGGCACTGCCTTCTATATTCAAAACTGCGAAAACAAAAGCTTTTACTTTCGTAGTTGTTCGATAAACAATGATTGTTTTCCAAAAATATGCTGGAAAGAAACTCATTCATTTGCCCTTTCCTTTGAATATTTATGTTTTCAATAAATATCGCAAGAATAGTTATTTTTAGAATAAAACGTACATCATTGACGTCATACAAACACGGTGCCTGTGAACCCTAAATTAAAAGGGCATCGTCAACGATGAATCACGATTCCCATTTCATGAATATTTTCATTCGATATACATAATTTCATTGGTCTGTTTATTTTTTTTTTCGATCAACGATTGTCCATCAAATTCACAATCGGCTATTGTTAGGATATGTGAGTCATTCATTGTTAGCTGGTGATGATACATCCTGTGTTTAGATTATCCTGATGAAGGTTTCGATCAATAACAACAAAACATCCTGCGTCTAGAAAATTTGTTGACGCAGAAACGTGACCTAGTGAAATACCGTATAATAAGCCCGAAACAGCGTAATCCAACAAAGGTGACCTGATATGGTTGTCTTAAATCAAATAATGCAGGGTGTTCCTAAACTCATACGACAAACTACGAGGTGATTCTCAGATCATTTTATAGCAAAAACTTCTCATGAGTGTAGGTCCGGAAATGCATTATTTCCGAGATATAGGGTGTCAAAGTTTTACTTAAAAAGTTTAAGAAAAGACCTGAGCTTTTGAGCGGTCGTTCTTTAATGGAGCAATAAGACTATTACCTCAAAATATTATATGGGTCTTGGGTCTACGCACAATCGGAATTATATTCTGGAAAGTATTCAAAAAATTAAATACAGGGGAACTTCCCTATAGCGAACGTCTGTATATGTATAACGAATTTGTCTGTATAACAAATTTCTCTGTCAAATGAATTTCGTTGATGTTGAATTGAAACAAATTAACTTCCAACTGAAAAGGCAATGTTAAACAAAGTCAAATACGGATCACTACGATAGCAATTATGATACCGACAGCATTGATTTGGAGGGGCAACCGGCCGAAAAACCGAATCGTGAAGAGGCACTTCATTCAAGCCTTTTATATGAATTCACAATAAAAAATGTGATTGCTTGTTTCGATACTTGACACTATAAAAAAAACTTCTGTATAACGAAATTTTTTTTGCGGATTCAGCGATTTCGTTCTAGGGAAGTTCCACTGTATGTAAAAAATAGATAATTACAAAAATTAAATTCTATGGTTCTGATGATGCGATCCTCTTGAAACTCTGCATGAACATTCAGTATACCAGTTTTGATTCACAAAATAAATTTCACTTGAATCGGTTATCCTGTTATGAAAATATAGAGATTTTTTTTCAATATTCCAATTGAATTTTCTATGGTTCTGTTGACACTATGGCCACAAAAAAAAATTCAGTTGAATCGGATATCCCGTTATGGAAATATGAAGGTTCTTCTTTCCAATATTTCAATTTAATGTTCTATTGTTCTGTTAACACATTGGCCACAAATTTCTTTTGCCTTCTCCACATAAAGAGCGCCGTTTTCATGTGAAAAAATAAAACATCTTAACATCTACTTCATATAATGTATAATTTTCCCCGGGAAAAAAGTGAGTTATTTTTAATGGGGAAAAAATAATTTCCTGAAAAGTTGTATTTTGTAACCTCTCAACAGAGATACAATGTCACATTTTTCCCATCACGGAAAAAAACTCTTTTTACATAAACGACCCAACTATCTATAACTTGGAAAATCTAGGCCGGATTAACAAAAATTGTATTAGCCTTTGAATACCCCAAAAACACACCCTCTATTTCGAATTTACAGAATACGGTTTGATGTGTTGGAACAGTACAAAAAACTGCGAACTATGTAGTTTTCATTTTTTTTTGTCTAATAACTTTTGAACTCTGTATTTCAAGTTTTCCTTTTTTGAGAATGAAAAATTGATGAGTGGTCATAACGAATATCACTTTCACATTTTATGCAGCGCTTAATATGATCAATTACTTCGTCAACAATTATTAAAATGCGAAGATGCAAATTGCAATTGCCATCAATGTAAAACGAACTAGTCATCCTTGACAGTTCAAAAGATGAGAGTCGCAAATCTTTATACATGGGTACGTGACAATATCATTCTGATAACACAAAAATGTGGGTGTATCGACCAGAACCGGCTCAAGGTAAATTGCCGTCCTGATGAAATGATACAACACTTACCGCAAAAATACTCGGTCTTCTGAAATGTTTCTGATGTTTGTTGTCCGAGAACCTTAAACGTAATTTTTTCGTCGATTTCTAATCCGGGTTATAGATGAATTAGTTGTTATAGGCAAATCAAGCTAAGCGATACGCCCTCTGGTGACGATTTGAGTAACCTTTAATATTGACATGATTCTTTCATTTTGCATTTTATTGTCGTGATTCTGTGAATATTCAACATTATTAATAATTTTTTGAGTATAATTCATTCAAATCGCTTTTATTCAGTTCCTCCAGAGTTTTTCCTGAGAAAAAAGAATTCCAAATGTACATTTCCATGCCTCTTCTCAAGCTAGGGATCAATTTCGTATTTGGTAGAAGGGAAATGGAGGAGTAAAGTGACAAAGTGTTGATGGATCGACGAAATGCCTGGTAACTGAAACTTAAAATCGGTAAACCAGTCACGGGAAATATGAAAGTTCGCTCCTTGCATTTTGTAGATGACGTTTATTTTTATCGTGGTTAGTACGGATACACAAACTTGTAGGTTAGATTAGATTCATGGGGTGATCGTTTACATTCATAACAGAGGTATTTTTTGAAGTATACTGCTGTGCCTACCAGAAATCTTACTTACTACCAGAAAGGAGGAACAACCGGAATGTTCTAGTTCTAGTTTCAGAACTGAAAGGTTGAGACAAAGTAGTCTAAACAAAGAGAAACCCACTGAAGAATGCTTTTGTGAAGAGAAAAGTACTGTTTGAATATAATGAAATGAGGTTAATTCAACCGTTCAACAAACAAAACTGTTTTCCTTAATTTCCTTAACAGCCTTTTGAAGTAATTCATCTTTCACTATGGCTGAAATGAATTGAAACATAATATGATGACACCCACCATCTTCACAGAAAATAAAAATATAATATACACAGTAATACACGCGTTCACTATAGATTTCTGAAATTTTGATATATTGATGAAAAATCCAAATTTCAATGAAGCGGATATAGGTACACATAAACATACAAGCAAATCCTCCATGTCAACATATCAGTTCATTGCGAAGATCATATTCTTGCTACCTTTCAGTAGCTATTCATCTTGATATTGGTTTTCTTTTGAAGATACAAGTATTCGAATAAAAGCATCGAGATTTCAGTAAAACTACAGCTCACAAGACGAAATTGAGTTTTTTCCGAAAATTCATTATAGGCACATCAAGATGTTCTTCAACTTCAAATAAAAAACAAGTGTTTAGTGAAAAATTAGAGAAGTAAATGATGACTTAGTAAGTGCAGTTCTCGAAAAGCCGAAAACTGTGATACTTCCACTTAATAGAAATTGACGTGTTTATAAAATTCCAAGCTTTCATTTAAACACGTGTATCTTGGAAAGAAATTAATAGTTTCTAAAAAACTTTTCAGGTTTTCACTCCCAGTCTCTGAAAAAGAAATAATTAAAAAAAATCTAATTAAGATGAAATTCTCCTGCGAAAATCTTTGCACTTATTTGTCAGGAACAAATTGGTTTTGAAAAAAATGTTGCCTAACAGTAAAACTTAAAAAGGAAATAAAAAAAAATAATGTAACGTTTCGGTGTCTATATCGGACACCCTCTTCAGACAATCTTTTAAAATCTTCGGAATTGTGTGTTTTTCATTTGAAGTCTAATTGACATTTGAAGTTGTCAACACATAGAGATGTTGATTTATTTAATTTTGAAATTTCCTGATGTCATTGCTTTCTTCAATAATCAATCCAAATACGATCTATTCCAACAAAACAATTGGCCAAATTATCTACTTCATCTAACAAAATACATGTGGATTCCCTAAATTTCCTTTTATAATTATCAGGTACCGTCATTAGGATCTTTTTGTTGTTCCAGTTCATCATAATATGTATGTTCAAATAGAGGAGATCATATTATGATCTCCGCTATTTGAACATTACATGTTCAGAAATTTGTGATCTGTAATGTCTCTATTTTTGATTGTCGTTCTTATGTTCCCGTTTTCTTATCTCTAAAGGTCTTGATGTCTCTCCTGTATAAGATTTTCCACATATACAGGGAATATTGCAAACACAATTTTTTTGATTTTTGTGTCTCATTCATTGGTTTCGTTCTGGTTAGAATGAATCTCAAATCATCCATTTCCTTTTTTAGTTTTACTGTTAGGCAACAATTTTTTCAAAACCAATTCGCTCCTGACAAATTAGTGCAAAGATTTTCGCAAGAGCATCTCATCTTAATTATTTTTTTTAATTATTTCTGTTTCAGAGACTGGGAGTGAAAACCTAAATTTTTTTTTAGAAACTTCACTTTTCTTTAAAAAAATAGAATTATTCTGGAAATCACAATACGAATGGTTTCCAATTACAGATTCCTATAATTACCATTTTCAACATTTAACATGAATGGAGAAATTCTTACAATGATGAGGTCTTTGGATATGGAGCATGAACTCGCTGTATAGTAACCAACTGTTCGCAAAGTGGAGGTCAGCATTGACGTCAATGATTGGGTCACGTGGTACTAACCGCAGACGATTTTTCAACTTTTACCCACTCGGCAAGCGGTATTTTGTTTATGTATTTTTAAAAGGAACATTCATGTATACAATGTTGTACGGATAAATAATCGGAGATCTCCATCAAATATGCGACTAATGCGTGGTTCAATTCACGTATGGAGATTGTATGTGGGTTTACTTTCGCCATAGGTCTCTTTTATTAGTACAGGATGGACCAAATAGTACTAGCGTACAACACGCCAATTTCTGAAAGATACTGCATTTTGTGATACCAAGGTGCTACTTGGTACAGTTGTTAGCGTTCGTTTGAGCCGAAAATGGTCTCAAACGGTAGGGTTAGACACCCTGGTGGTCAAATTCATTCTGTCCGTAGGACCGTCCGTCCGTTAGCACAATAACTTTTGAAGAGATTGTCCTAGAGAGATCGAAATTTTCAGGATGAGTACGTTGCCCAAATGTCTGTAATTCTCAAATTTTGAGCCGAAAAAGGTCTCAAAACGATAGGGTTCTACTTACTGATGACGAATTATATAAAAATCAATTCTGTCTGTGGGGTCATCCGTCCCGGCCGGCCGTAGCACAAAAACTTTTGAAGAGATTGCCCTAGATACTCGAAATTTTCA
Organism: Propylea japonica; assembly: GCA_013421045.1. NCBI lineage: Eukaryota > Metazoa > Arthropoda > Insecta > Coleoptera > Coccinellidae > Propylea > Propylea japonica. Next base: position 19,125,158 of record CM024243.1, on the reverse strand, counting down.
GGATGAGTTCGGGTCCAAAATGACTCGGTTAAGTTCGTTAACCAGCCAAATCGTACAGGTGTTCCATAAAATATGCCATTCAAAATTTTTGTTCCCGAATACCTCAGAAAATCGGAACCAATCGAAATTAAATGTTACGGCCAAATGCACGATGCTGATAACAAACCTCATGCAACATTTGTGGCCATAGTGAACCATAAAAAATTCAATTGGAATATTAAAAAAATATATATATTTCCATGCAAGATATCCGATTCGAGTGAAATTTATTTGAGAATCAAAACTACTATACTGAATGTTCATGTTCCAAGAGGATCGCATCATCAGAACCATGGAATTTAATTTTGTGTAATTATTATTTTTTTATATTTCTTTCTTGAATAATTTCCAGTATATAAATCCGATTTTGCTGCATTATATACTCTATATATCCTTATTCCAAGAGTTATGGAAATGAAAGCTAGATATTTTTATAAGGCTGTGCTCATTTTCTTTAGTAAAACTAAACATTTCAAAATAAATATTGAAGCCAATGTCAATATCCCATTTTCCACTAAAACTGGCCCACAAGAGGATCTTGGAAACACGTTGAATGTCAAACGCAAAGTTCTTTTTTGGATGATAAATACTCTACCAATGTCCGACGAATTACCCCATAACAAGATATTATACGAAAGGTGACTGAATACCAAATATAATATACATTCATAAATGAGCATACGGGAAGCAGATACCTGATTCGACTCAAGCGTAATAAGAGCTGTAAAATCTTTTATTTGTTTCTCATTTGTAAACGTCAGTTTCCAAAAA
>CM024243.1:19063038-19124248 GCA_013421045.1 Propylea japonica | reverse complement strand
CGGATTCTTCATTAATCCGGATCATCCCTTGCATTAATTGATCCGGATTATCGAGTCTCTACTGTATTCATAAATCTATAATAATAAAACAGGATCTATGGTTACCGTCAAAATGCAATATCTTTCAAACGGCTGCACCAAATTGGATAATTCTTTTTTTGTTGTGTTCATAATTGCTAGGGCAAGGTCTATACAACAAAATATTTCCAAAAAAATTGTTCAGAAAAAAATAAAAAGCTTTCCTTTTCTTACGACCAATCAAGCAGTCATAGAATACATATTTATAGGTTATAATGATTTTGACATTGGACGAAAAGTGAAGTTACATCGAGTGAATCGAAAATTTCAAATTTTAATCAGAAAAAAGTATGAACTAACATATTATACAACAGTTTTTTTACTTATGCCATATTTTACAAATTTTAAACCTATGATGTATGAATGTATTTTGGATTGCCCGATGCCCGTATGTTTATGATCACAAATCAGATCAACAGATGGCGCTGTAGTCGTTATCTAGGTTATTCATCTATTCTGCAGCTAAACGGCTGGATCGAATTGAATGAATTTTTGTGTATGCAGAACAACGTCTGTTGGTCCGCTAGTATTAAATAAATCTCTTGTGAAAAGTAACCTTACCTAAAGAATAAGAAGTTCGAAGTTGAGAATAATGGTGGTGGTATTCTGCTTTCATCTGTAAGCCAATCTGTAACTTTTCATAAGCTTACAGGAAAATTGCAATTCTGGACCTCTTTAAGGCATCTGTAGCTTACAGAAATCGTTAAATATTTACGAGTACTCGACGGGTGATCGGAAGCATTATCGAATGACATATTGTGAGGTTACGTTGAATGGTTTGTTTATTTTTGGATGAACACCAACGTTTTTAATATAAGAAATTCATGATGAATAAAAATAATATGGCTTTGTTTATTGGATTGTTATCGGAAGAAAATCATAACGGTAAAACATTGTTCAATAATATACATGACCTAAATCATTCTTTTTTAAAAAAGGAACTTTATGAGAGTTGGAAGGAAAAGGTTGCGTGATCAAATGAATCCATTTGAAATGCCGGATGCCCAGAAAATGTTCAGATTGAAGAAATGCCGAATGCCCAGTTTGTGATCAAGTTCAGATTGAAGAACCAGTGGTTCTAAACTGAATAAATGCTCTACAGCCATTTTAAACAAGAAAATTTTCTCTTCCTGTTTTCAATTCATTAGATGAAAGAAACAAACGCAAACTACATTCAGATAAAAAATATTTTCAAATTCAAATCAAACCATTTACTCTTAATACATAAAGTTCTATGATCAATCTTACGGTTGAAGGTTATGTTTATCGATAAGTAGTTAAAAAGTAAGACTGTAACTAAGATAGTTACAGGGACAATTCCAGAATTGCATCATTCACAAATCTGTAAGTCGGCCAGTTACAGATCAATAGTACGCTACAGTATCGTAACTTACAGATGAAAAGCAGTATACCACCATAAAGAAAATCAATAAACATCAATGTAAAAATAAATATGTAATCAAACCTAACCTAAAGAATAAGAAATTCCGAACTGAGAATAAAAGTATTAGTGAATATTAATGTAAAAATGAATATTTTGTGAAAAGACTAAAGTACAGTTCATTGAGAAATTTATAATAGAAAGAAATATAAAATACATTTAAAAGAGGATTACACAAGAATCGCCAAAACAATTGTACTCTGTTTAGCAATTAGAATAAAATAATATATATCTAATTTACCTGAACAGAAAGTTTCTGTTGACCCATTTCTTTGCCTCGACACAAATAATGATGATGACAAGGTTTAGATCAAAGGGTCAATGAATAGAAAAAAAAGTTTGACAAACTTCAAGTCATGAAACATTTTCAAAAGATGAAAGATATCAACAAATGAAAAAAATTAAACAAAAACAGTAGACGAACATAACAAACGATCAATTTCAAATGAACCTACTGTTTCTTTTAGACAAAATGGTTAGGTTAGGTATAATAAATATAAAAAAAATAAAACAAACGATTAAATTTCAAATTAACTTACTGTTTCTTTTAGACAATAGTTTGAGAAGTTTTCTGCTTATCTTACATAGCTACAAACATATTCATATTCAGGATTTGCTTCTTTTCTCTGGTGGTAAGTGTTCAGCTCAGCTTCGGGGGTCACACGTACCATGAACATATCTGAAAGTAAATTAATTTTTGCACATTTTCACTATTATTAACCTTCAAAATACTGAAAACTTCACTCCTTTCAAAACAACGAAAATATCGCACTAAAATAGTAGTAGAGAGACAGAAATACACAACTGCATATAACACTGGCACTAGAAAGGAAATTGGATGCCGCATTTGAATATTCAATTTTTCAAAACCTTTGTCTTAAAGTCCATTGAATTCGAAAATTTCATTAGGAATTGTTCATTACTCATGTTTATTTACTCATAAATATTTTGAAGCGGATGATTTTATTACAATTCATGGAAAACATGCTTTTTTTATCAATGGAAATGTGTTTGGTACACGTGGAAGGAATAAGATAATGTTTTTCTCTTTATACAGGGGGTCTTTGAAGTTTAAACCACCTTTTCAAGTGAATGTAAAGGTGTTTCAAATGAGCGTTTTTTTTTAATTAAAAAAATATTGATGGCGCGTCGAATTCATCTGTGACGTATGATGAAGGTTTTCCAATAAGAGGTGTTATTTTGATATTCAAAGAAAAATTTCATTTTTCAATATAAATGATCGGATGTTTTTTTCATTATAAAGAAGAAGCTATGCCGTTAATAGTGAAAATACTTTAGTAGGCAAATGGCCACCACGACCACGCTTACAGGACCATATCCTTTTAATGAAAATTTTCCATAACCAAATCGCAAAGTGGCTGCCCTATGTCCTCGATAGCCTCACGAATTCCATCTTTGAGGTCTTGAATCTACGCTGGGCTATTGGCGTAGACCTTCTCTTTCACGTGGCCCCAAAGGAAGAATTCGCAAGGTGTTAAATCACAAGATCTCGGTGGCCAATTGTGATCACCTCTTCGAGAGATATACACGGTCCAGATCATTTTCATGCATTTCAACGACCCAATCAGCAAAGACACGACGTTGTTGATGATCGGCCGGCTTGAGTTCTTGTGTTAACTGAACTTTATAAGCCTTAAGACCCAAATCTTTATGCAAAATACGGTGTAATGACGTTTGTGGAATGCCTAATTCCAAAGAACGACGAGGAATGGACAAACCTGGGTTTCCTTCAACACTTTCGGCTACAGCAGCAATATTATCGGCTGTTCTTGAGCGACGTACACGGGTTTTATTCTTCAGATCACTAACTCGAATTTTTACTAATTTCTTAATTGCGGTCAGACAGTTATTTAACGACGACCCCAAAAATGTTCGAGTTTTACGAACCGTCTCTGCCAAATTTTTCACCATTTTTATAATGAATTTTAATAATTTCAATGCGTTTCTCAAGCGTGTATCGTTCAATTTTTATTAATGGCGTATTTTACTACTCGTCAAATGTCAAAAATGACAGATTCAATCGTGACATCTACCGAAATAGCGGGCTATCCAAAATAACACATGTTATTAGAAAACCTTTTACAACTCAACAATTAGTTTCGAGCAAAATGATAAATAGAAAATTTGTGGTTGTTACTTTAATGAAAGGTGAAATAATCTGATTGTTTTTCTGGATACCCGATATATTTTGATTCAGAATATGGAGATTTCAGTACCTAAAATACAGGGTCTCTATAAATGATTGTTAACAGCGCAGTTGGCTTTGGATTATGCAAACCACAGAATTCTGTGATCATGCTATGCTCTGATTGGTTGTAGATTGGCATTCTGCAATCCAAAGCCAACTGCGCTGTTACAATCATTTTTAGACCCTGTATAAGTTTACAGAACCTAGAATAAATTGTCAACAGTTGAAGAAAATCGTACTCACTTATTACAAGATATGCATTGCACCATTTCTCTGTGAGCATGCGCCCTATACGCTCTGCGACATATGGGACAGCTGAATCCTTTGTTTCTCTGTTGATAACAAGAGTCACACACTGTATAATGCGCATGCCATCTATGACAATCCTGCACCGGGCGTTCGGGAACCGCAGTCGCCACATATTCTACAACACTACAGAAAAAATTATTGGAATTTATAATGAGGGAGTACGTTAAAAGTTGCCAACTTCTGTGAAAAAAAACGGAAAAGCAGTTTTTTATTTTTATGCAATAACTCAACTTTTTCCGCCGAAATAAAAGGCGATTTTAATGTAAACGAAATTGAACATTAATAACCCATTTTAATGCTCAATTTTTTTTGCTATTTTAATGTGCAATCCTCATGGCAACCGGACACAAAGTATTTAGAAGCACTACGAGAAATGTCAAAACTACTAGAACCCAGAAACGTAGAAATTCCATTATTTCAAATGTATAGTCCGTTCACAAAAGTTTGAGCGCATAGAAGGCGTTTGTTTATATATCTGAAGTTGGCAGTATTTGCTGTCATAAAGCAAAATAAAGTCAACGTTTTAAGATAAAGAAAAATTACAAACAAAAAATTCTTTGCCCTTAAGGAGGCTAACCTAACAAATTTTTGAAACATAGATAAATTGAAAATAGTAATCATCGAAATGAATACAATCTTCAATTTATAGGCTCACAGAACCTTCTTCATGCGGACTGGGATGATTTATTCAAAATTTGTCAATGAGGGAAGAGACAGACCGGTTTCGGCCTTATTAGGCCTCGTCAGTGTCCCATATCCCTCAGAGACAACATCCTATTGAAAAACTTCTACATTCAAAACCACTTGTAAGACTCTATCGAGTATTATCTTAAAATCACTTGGCTTCATAGCCGCCAAATGGGTGTTTTCCATCACTCGGAGAAACTTGCATGAAGGCCCTGATGTAGGACCACTGCTAACATCTCAAAGAGTGAAGAGGAAGTAATCAGTGCTTTCAGCATGCGATCTGTGATGATTGAACTTCTCATTTTGACACTACTCACTACTAGATGTCACCATCTGTAGGATAATACTCGATAGAGTCTTACAAGTGGTTTTGAATGTAGAAGTTTTTCAATAGGATGTTGTCTCTGAGGGATATGGGACACTGACGAGGCCTAATAAGGCCGAAACCGGTCTGTCTCTTCCCTCATTGACAACATCTTGAATAAATCATCCCAGTCCGCATGAAGAAGGTTCTGTGAGCCTATAATTGAAGATTGTATTCATTTCGATGATTACTATTTTCAATTTATCTATGTTTCAAAAAAGTCAACGTTACCGAATGTACCCGGCCTCGTCCGACGAGGTTGCGATTTATCAGAGAACTCTATGCAATATTGACAACATTGCGTAACAATCTGACAAGAAAATAAACAACATAACCTAATATTTTAATACACAGTGGAATATGCCAAATTTCCATGGCCAACCGATGGCTCAAACTGTCGTGAACGGACTATATGTCTTGTGCAAAATGAAAATGCATTTCAATCAAGAATTCATTCCAAATTCATGTTGAGATCGTCGGAAAAATCTTGTAATCAACTCGGTTATTATTCTAGCGACTAATGGTCTCGAACTATTGAAACTATTAAAATATCTTGACCATTAGTCGCTGTCTTTAATAACCTAGGTCACTAAATTACTATTATTTGAAAGCTTCAAATACAATGACTATATCTTGAAAATATTAGATGTCTCCGAGGTCTGTGAATATTTCAATAAAATTTAATAATTTTATTATTATGTTTTCACTAATGTTGTCAAACAAATAAATTTAGGTTAGAATAAGGTAAACATAACCTCTTTATGCGAGTTTGAAGACAATGGTGAAAACATAAGAATAAAAAATTACATCTAATATTTCCAGGATATGCTAACTGTTTTTTAAGCTATGGGATGAAATTTGAATTATTGCATAAAAAAGGGAAAGTAATTTTAGGTGTTTTTCAAGCAGTTGGTCACTCTTAGGATACTCCTGGGTATTCGGAAAAATTTCAAAACATTCAATATGACTTACTCTGCATTTCCAACCATATTTAGGAATAGTTGTGACAATAGGTCTTTGACAGCCTGCGTGATAGACCTTGTCGCACTGTTCACATGTCATTAATTTCGATTCGTCACCTGTACTACGACAAACTTGACATATCCTACATTTCCTGCATTGCCAGCCAGCCCGAACACCTGAAAGTACCAAAATTGGTAAAATATTTGAATATCGACTTCCTGAACAACATTATGAAACCAACAGGTAGCGGTCTGTCTTAGTTTAGAAAATATGAACTCCTGAAGTTCCAAAAATGTTCCATCTTCACGTAACTTTTTCCACCATAAACGCACAGAATTACTGCTTCAATTCAGTTTATAAATCACCTTTGAACATTCAAATAACTATTCGATTAGTTTCATTTCAGGCATGTTCAATAATCTATGCAAAAATATCGAAATTCTAGAGGTACCACATATCCACAAATTCGAGGAAAAGCTCGCCGTTATTCATGATAAGTTTGGCAACGCCGCAGATTCTTTCGCGAGAATGACATACGATGTTTTCCCGTAATTCCCGCCATCATTTGATATGTTACTCGCTGAAGGACAGAGCAGTGATGCCAAACTTACCATTAAAAACGGTGCGATTTCCCTCGAATCTGTTATTACGTGGTACCTCTAGAGTTTCGATGTTTTTGCATTAATTATTGAATATACCTGGAATGAACTTATCGAATCGTTTTGTGAATATACGAAGGTAATTTATAGACTGAATTGGAGCAGTAATTCTGTGTTTTCATAGTGAAAAAAAAGTTCAGATGGAACATTTTTGGAACTTTGGAAGCATATATTATTTAAACTAAGACAGACCGCTACTTGTTTATTTCACTTAAGTTTTTAAGGAGGCCTAAATGAATACAAAGACATCGAAATCTGCTCAATATCTATTTTGTCGGACCCCAAAATTCTTGCAGATAAATCAACATAAGAAAGACATTATGGGCAATTTTATCAGTAATGTAAGAAAGTGGAGGATGATATGCAAAAGCACCATCACAAATAAAATTTTCTGATTAATAATAATAATTTGAAACTATACAGGGTGTCCCGAAAAATGTGGAAAATCTCTCGGATTCAGAAAGAACATAAAAAATGAAGATGACAAGCTCCCATAATATTTTTTCCTAACGGACCCTTCCTACGAAGATTAGACCTCCAAAATGACGCCACTGAAAATCCATTTTATTGGAATAAGTTTCAAACTACTCGATATAATTTGATTAAATTTGATATGATTAATAGTATTAAGGACCTCTTAAATCACCGCACTCAAATTTCAATTAGCTTGTTCAGTTTACCAGGGGCGGACTGGGTTGTATATTTTAATGCTTACATTTTCAACACCCTGTATGATAAGGTACTAAAAAAACAAATTTGGATACCTTGAACATCAAGCTAAAGAAAAGGTACTCTTGTTCAGTGTTGATAAAATGAACCGTTTTCGAAAAAAAAATAATGAAAGAAGTAAGAGATTAAAATTTATTCCACTAAAATAGATTTCCAGTGGCATCATTTAGGAGGTCGTATCTTCGTAGGGAGGGCCGATAGAAAAAAAAATATGGGAACTTGTCATCTTATTTTCTATGTTCTATCTGAATCGAAAGAGATTTCCCACATTTTCAGTATACACTGTCTGAATCTAATGCATTGAAAAAGCCAAAAAAATGCATATTTCATCAGAAAGATGCTCTCCCATACAGGACAAAATTTCAGATTAATAATCAACCCATGAAAAACTTTTTTGAAGAAAACTCAATATCATTACTAACCTGGTAATTGAGCTAGACCAACGCAAGTGCCATGGTAATGCTCTCCGCACGTAGAACAATACACTAAATTTGCAATATCACCCGAAGCTTTGCAAGTGTAACAAACAGAAGCTGAAAAAAAATTCGATCATTTCTAAATTCAACCATAAATTTCAACATTACTCACATTCGCAGTAAGTCGCCTGGGCGAGGTGGTTACTGCAAAAGTAGTCAGCGTAGGCAAATCTTGGAAGGCACCCGCAGCAGTGGCACATGGGTAATGGTACACCTTATTGCAAGCGTCCGCTTTGCACATTAAGCTTGCACCGAAATGATTACAAAATGAACACTTTCTGGAAGAACTTTGCAGCACGACTACACCTACGTTTTCTAAGCGTAATGCTCTGAAAAGGAAAAATGATATAATGAGTATACCCTGTTTATTAACCAATCATTAAAAAACACAGAGAAATATAAAAGAAAAGGTTTAACGCGTAACATCAATAAAGTGAAAGCAGAGAATAATATTAATATTGTATATGATTGATACCACTTCCTTGCATTTTGTCTCAAACGAGGACAAAATTAGCTCCGAAGTATGGGTTTAATATTGGTTGATTTCTATCGATTAATATTATTCTCTGCTTTCACTTTAGAGAAATATAAATACGAATGAGTGGTAAATATTTAAATTTTGGGATCCATTAGATATCAATCAAATTTTGATGTTATTGTAAAGTATTTTCCAATAAGAGGTGTTATTTCGATATTCAAAGAAAAATGCAATTTTTCAATATGAATGATCGGATGTTTATTTTATTATGAAGAAGAATCTATGCCGTTAATAGTGGAAAATAACATCAGGCAAATCACCACCACGACCACGCTTACAGAACCATTTTTTTTTATGAAAATTTCCATAACCAAATCGCAAAGTGGCTGCCCTATGTCCTCAATAGCCTCACGAATTCCATTTTTGAGGTATTGAATCGACGCTGGGCTATTGGCGTAGACTTTCTCTTTCACGTGGCCCCAAAGGAAGAAGTCGCAAGGTGTTAAATCACAAGATCTCGGTGGCCAATTGTGAAACCTCTTCAAGAGAAAACACGGTCCGGAAACATTTTCCGCAAAAGATCAATGGTTTCGTTGCGCAATCCAGTCACCGTAACTATTGCTCCAGCCTCATTTTCGAAAAAGTAAGGTCCAATAACTCCGCCGGAACATAAACCGCACCAAACAGTCACACGATAGAGATGCTTTTCAACAATAACTCTTGGGTTTTCCGAGCCCCAGATGCGACAATTTAGCTTGTTGACGAATCCACGGAGGTGTAGTCAATCAAGATGATTTTTCGATGGAATTCCGGATCATTTTCATGCATTTCAACGACCCAATCAGCAAAAACACGACGCTGTTGATGATCGGCCGGCTTGAGTTCTTGTGTTAACTGAACTTTATAAGCCTTGAGACCCAAATCTTTGTGCAAAACACGGTGTAATGACGTTTGTGGATTGCTTAATTCAATAGAACGACGAGGAATGGACAAACCTGGGTTTTCTTCAACACTTTCGGCTACAGCACCAATATTCTCGGCTGTTCTTGAGCGACGTGCACGGGTTCCAACAGCTCGAATTTTCCACCAATTTCTTTATTGCGGTCCGACAAAGTTTTAATTTTTAATAATTTCAATGCGTTCTTGAAGCGTGTATCGTTCCATTTTCATTAAAGGCGTAGTGTCTACTTGTCAAATGTCGAAAAATGACAGCTTCAAACGTGACACCTACCGAAATAGCGGGCTATTCAAAATAACACCTTTTATTGAAAAACCCTTTACTTATTATTTCGAACTTCGAAAAAAATTGTAAACTGTACTAGTAAAAAGTTGTGTCAATTCAAAACACCCCAGATTACATAAACAGAAAAATTATTTAGACCCGTTCCTTTCCCTCACCACAGATGGTAACTGTTGACAAGGTTTAGATCAAAGGGTCACGATCTCAGATCAATAAAGAACATAGATAAGCCCTAAGCGCGATATAAGTGAAATGAATTTGAGGATCACACAAAACAAATGTTTGTTCCCGTTTCGAAACTTGACTCACTGAACTGAAATATTCACCACAACTATTAATAATAGTAAGATATCGAAACTTTTCAATCCAGAAAACCATATACTTATAAAACTCTATACCGCTAACGTGAAATAAAAGTTGAAGCAATCTAGTGGCCATTTCCGAAGGCCCTTTCAATCATCTGCGCAAGTGCAATCTCGAAATTTGACAAGACGGGAAAAATTGAGGTTATGATTTTCAGCTATTTTCATTTGACAAGTCATAATTTAAACTATTAGTTATGTTTTGGCGCTTGCGCAGTGAACTCACTGAGAAGTGGATTCATGTTAGCGGTATAGAAGTTTATAAGCATATGCAGAAAACTCACCATTCTTTATTACTCCGTGAGACCATAGAGCGCAGCTCCGGTGTACGTAAAAGTGACCCGATTGGTCGTACAATTGAGAGACCTCAGGCTCGTCTGTGTAACCGATTATGGTTAATTCGTCTATGTATTCGCTGGTCATAGACGGATGCCTGCACTTATTGAAACTTTTCTGTCTCCTACAGGTTACCGGACCTCTGGGGCTCTTATCGCCTGATTCTTTCTCTTGGTTCGAGGCTGACGTATTGGGTGAGTTGGCCGTTGACTAAAAAAGAAGTTTAATTTGACAAGTTGAAGTTGACAGTTGAAATAAACAATGTAATTGTAAGAAAACTCCATAGACTTATAAAATAATTATATGTCTATGGAAAACTCATTAGTCTAAAATCCCAGGGCCTCCAGACGTTACGTAATTGCTCACGTAACGAAATGTGGAAGATTCGTTGCGTTCAGCGAAAACAACCGTTGTAAATCTGATCAAACAGCGTTTACTGATCAGTAGGAAGGATTCTGAACGTTATAAACTTGTCAAATATGCTCACATAGCCTAAATGTCAAATTTACACCACATTAATTGATTTAAGAAAACCCTTCAATGATTTATATATTAAGGTTGAAGCATATGTCAATCACTGTTCAATGTAATAATTAACACAGTTCTTGACATATGGTTTAACCTTATCTTTTAACGATACTTTCACCCTTTTCGCAGCTCTTCCGTAAAATCTCAATTAAATAATTAGGTGCAAAGGCACTGAATGCAAAGGAAACGAGGAATGCAATATCCCTTTCTGGTCGACCAATACGGCGATAGTTGTAACGAAAGATCCTAATGAATGAATTAATTACACGAAAAAGAAACGAGAAAGGAATATCTCCTCCTGCCCATTCATAACTATGATAGCTATATCCAAAAGTTTAATGAATTAATTAAGTTTTTAATGAATAAATGAAAACAGAAGAATAAAAGTGTTAGAATTTTCAATCTATCGGTTGTCAGATCAGGAAACTCAACATAAAACAAATAAATATATAAAAAACATAAAACTTTATGGATAAAATCGCTTTGCTCCGTCGAAATAGACCGAGCGAAAAGATCGACGTCCGATTGCTCAGATTTTTATAACGAACGCTCCAGATGTGTACTCCCCTCAATCCGGATATAATAAACGAACGGTTCAGATCGATCCGACACGTCCGATGTCAATGCCGAACGCCCCTAGTAAAATAAGGAACCAAATTCGCCTACTGAAAGTATCCATGCCTTTAAGGGCACTATAGCTTTTACCCTACGTCTGGTAACCCTGGAATCTTAAGCTATATAGTTGAATAATAGGTGAAGTTGAGTTTGAAACCGAAAATAACCAAATATTAATGTTTTTGCTGTACTTACCATTCTTTGAGGTATAAACCCTTCCGGACAACTCAGCCTCAAAAATTCTCCTTGCCCAACTGACTCCTTTCGCCCAAATTACAAAACGCACATACTTTTCCTGGCCATGCTTCCGGAGCGTATGGCATATCATCCATACTTGGCAGAGCAGATTTATCGCTGTAGATAAAAGCTCCAGTTTCAGGGTCTAGCATTCCAACCTCGTCGTTGGAAAGGCCCATACTGAACTCGTAGTCTCTATCGATTTTCACACGTTTGGGTCCGGTACCCCTACCAGAACCTGGTGGTCTTGGTTTCCTTACTTTGTTGCTTATTGGTTGTTTACGGGGTAAAGGTTTACCTGAATTAAAAGAAATAAATAAGAATTATTTGGAACATTGCTCCTCCACTTTTATGCAGATTAGTAATAACTTTTTTAATAATTCATTTAACTAATGATAGATAGTCAAGCTGCTATTAAAGCACTGAGCTCCTACGTCTTCGACTCTAAAATGATCTGGGAGTGCCGGAACAAACTCAATGAGGTAGGTAAGAAAAACTAGGTCTTTTTAATCTGGGTTCCCGGCCATTCGGGAATCAAAGGAAACAAAGAGGCCAATACGCTTGCCAAAGAAGGCGCACGAATGTCACTCATTGGCCCAGAACTCTTCTGCGGTATAGGTGAATGTACCTATAAGAAGGAGTTTTTGGAGAAGGAGAAAGCTGAGAGGGAAAAACTCTGGCGGAATCTCCCTGGGATGGATCATTCCACTAAGTTCCTTCGGAACTTTGAAACAGCAAGATCCAAAACATATCTGGATCTTGGTAAGAAACAATTACACCTCCTCACTGGCTTTCTTACAGACACTGCCGCTTCAGGAAGCCCTGTTGAGGATGGGATTGTCGGACACTGACAAGTGTAGGTTCTGTGGGGAGGAGAAAGAAACCCCCATTTACCTAGTCACGGAATGCTTTGCCTTTGCGAGCCTAAGGAGAGAATGCCTTAGGCGAGAAATTTGTAAGACTGAGGAACCCCCTTGTTGAAGCCTTCACAGATATTGGATTTCATCAGATCTCTGGAACTGGAAGGCGAGCTGTGAAGGGTGTGGTCAGAACAGCTCTGTAAGGGGGCACAATAGACCTTGAGGTCGCAGTGAACTGTAACCCCTTTATAACTATAACTATAATAATAGAATAATATACAGGTTTGGAAATTCACATCAGAAATATGGGAAGATTTTGACAAATAGAACATGCCCTTTTGGATGACAATCAACAAACCAATAAGGTTTGAAATCAGAGTTCCAAATAGGAATATCGACGATAGTTAGGAAGGAAATTCTAAAAGTAATATGAATTATTAATTACTAGCAATGAAAACCGAGGATAATAATTCACTTTCTGTTATGTTTAGAAGTAAATTGTAAACTTTTACCAAAATGTTAGGTTATGTTATTGTTACGATGAACTAAAGTGATTGTGGAAATTAAACTGATTTTGTCAAAAAGCTACATCAGTTGGAAGTGATAAGCATCAGTTCAAAATCACAACATTGTCAAATAGAACGCGCATCAACTGATGTTGCATCAGTTTCGAAGTGATGCAGCTTCAAATAGAAAGGGCTTATTGATGAATCATTCAAACTAAAAAAATTATACAGATTTGGAAATTCACATCGAAAACGTACGATATACAATGCATCAGACAGAGAATTCTTCCCTCCAGTTGCACAGATGAATAGTCGAGATAATCAAGTGCTATAACTGAATGACTTCCGTTGTTTTATTGCAATAATCTAGTCTTGTCTCTCTCTCTTATCGCAGTATGGTAGGGAACCTGCACTACACGTATAGAATTTTTAATTTGTCAGGCTGCCCGTAATACTCGATTCAAGTATTTACTGTTGCCTACCATACTAAAGAATTACGCTCCTCTAAACGATAAGAGAGAGACAAGACTAGAATAATGAAGTAAGACAACTGAATTCAGAGTGTTACAGCAAGTGATTGTCACGACTATTCATCTGTGTAACAGGAGGGAAGAATTCTCTGTCTGATGCATTGTATACCGTATGTTTCAGATGTGAATTTCCAAACCTGTATGTCGAACGTCTTAATGATACTTACCCCCCTCTCTTCTAGGCCTGCCCCTTCCCCTTCGTATAGAACTAAGCGGTTTGCCGGTGAAATTGAAAGGAGGCAAGAAATCATCGTTATTCGGTGGGGAAGAAGTGATTGAAGTAGTAGTTGATCCGGGTCCTGAAGAAGGTAGTTGAAGCGGTGAAGGTAAAGGTTCCTCTACAAATTCCTCGTCCTCATCCTCAACCTCAGATGCTTCTGGATCGTCCAGGTCCATCAGCATCTCTGGTCTAGCCCAGATGTAAGGTCTTCCATTATTTACTTTCTGTAAGAAAAAGAGAACAATGAAATTAACCCAACTTTCAAAGAAATTGATTTGTGTAAGAGAATTTTGTGCTACAAACATTTTTTTGAGCAAAAATTTCAATCTAATATATAAAAATCAATGCCACTTTTCGTTGTGCATTTATAACTCAACAACGCCTTTACTGATTTGGCTAATTTTGGTCTTGAATTATTTGTGGAAGTTTAGGGAAGGTTTTTAAGTAGAGAATATTCAAAAGAAATCATGGAAAAGTGTAAAATCAACATTACAGATTTTATAAACGAATTCATTTTCAGTGCCATCTGTAGGACGAATATAAACTGAAAATGTAGTTGTTTTTCAGTACTACGAATGCAAGGCAGTTTCCTATCTATCTATACTCTATAATCTTTGATTAAATTGTTATAGATGGCGAACCTGTAAAAAATTTGAGAGGTGTCAATTTTCAACGAATTGAAATAGTTAGTGAAATAATATAAACATTTACATTATGTTTTTGTAGTGGCTTTTGTTGAGCAGTTTCATACATTCGAAATTAGAGAAAGTGATAAATTTTATTTTTTGTTTTATTTCGAAGTTTATTACTATGCCTTATACGTAGCGAAGCAAGTACCTGGCAGCTAGTTATCCATATAGTCCGTTCACGAAAGATTGAGCCGTCGGTTTTCATGACAATTTGACTTATTCCACTGTGTATATTGAAATTTTAGGTTATGTTGTTTATTTTCTTGTCAGATTGATACGCAATGGTGTCAATATTTCATAGAGTTCTCTGATAACTCGGAAGCTCGTCGGACAAGGCCATGTATATTCGGCAAAGTTGACTTTATTTTACGTTATGACAGCGAATACTGCCAACTTCTGATAAATGATAGCCCGTTCACGAAAGTTTGAGCGCATAGTAGGCGTTTGTTTATTTATCAGAAGTTGGCAGTATTTGCTGTCATAACTATGAACAAAGTCAACGTTGCCGAATGTACCCGGCCTCGTCCAACGAACTTCCGAGTTATCAGAGACTCTATGCAATATCGACACACTGCGTATCAATCTGACAAGAAAATAAACAACATAACCTAAAATTTCAATATACACAGTGTAATATGCCAAATTTCCATGGCCAACCGACGGCTCAACCTTTCGTGAACGGACTATACATATGTTTGGAAAATTCGCGACAACATGGTTATATTCAAAGATTAATAAGAATTATTACTAATCTTTGGTTGTGTTATTTTTTTACGTTCTCCCAATCCAGAATCATTGGCTTTACTAGACCTGTTATCTTTTTCTGTTTTTTCTTCTACTCAAACGAATGCTGTATCGTTTTTTCTGAATGTCTGTAATATTCTAATTTTGAGCCGAAAATGATCTCAAACGATAGGATTCGACTCCCTGATGACGAATTCGTGGTCAAATTCAATTCTGTCCGTCCGGCACGATAACTTTCGAATTGATTGTCCCACAGACTTGAGAAATTTTCAGGGTAGGTTCGGTTCCTGAATGCCGCGGTTGAGTTCGTAAACCAGCCAAATCGTACAGGGTGTTCCATGAATATGGCCATCCAAAATTTTTGTTCCTCAATATCTCGGACAAAACTGAACCAATCGAAATAAAATTTTGCCACCACATGCAAGATGCTCATAGTAAGCCTCATGCAAAATTTTGTGGCAATAGTGTTAACAGAGCCATAGAAGATTCAATTGGAATATTGATAAAAGAAATTTTATATTTCCATAACAAGATATCCGATTCGAGTGAACTTATTTGGTGCATGAATATTGATTTACTGAATGTACAGGGTATCCCATTTTGGGCACTTTTACGGGATATCTCCGTTATTTTTAACGTTAGCGGGATGCGGTTTTCGCGACAGTGTGCTACTTTTTTGTGAAACTAAAGATGGCGCAATCAGTTTTTGCATAGCTCTCTTAGTTTTTGCTCTACAGGGCGGAAATGAAAAGTATCACTTTTTAATCACCTCCCGTATCTCAGTTGTGCTTAAACTTGGAGAAATGGTTGAAACGCATTCCTATAGATTTTTTTCCGTAGAATACAGTGGCGTAGTCAGTTTTTCATTTAAACTTTTGGTTTTTGAGTTATTAGGCAAACATATGTTTTTTAAATTGGACACCCTGTATATTATTTTTTATTCTTATTGAGCACAATCTCAGCTTTCCAAAAACATATACTTTTATGCATTTATTTTCAAAACCAAGCTCAGAATTCAAGATTTTGTAATTCAATTGTGAATAACTAAGTAGTAGGCTCTATGACTGTTTATTAAAAACAAAAAAAATGTCAAAGCTTTGTCGGTTGGTTTAAAAGTTTACAGTTCTCTCAGTTTTTATTATTTATTATATCATATTAATGATTCAGTGTTAAGTTTTTCTCATTACGGCTGCTTACGAAGATTACGAGAAATATGACATGCTTGTTTGTGATCTAGATATTATGTTAACAGTATTTTCGATTTCTAACGAAATCTTGACATTTATTTTTTGTTTTTAATAAACAGTCATAGCCTACTACTTGGTTATTGACAATTTAATTACAAAATCTTGAATTCTGAGCTTGGTTTTGAAAATAAATGCATAAAATAATATGTTTTTGGAAAGCTGAGATTGTGCATGATAAGAATAAAAAATAATATACAGGGTGTCCAATTTAAAAAACCTATGTTTGCTCAATAACTCAAAAACGGAAAGTTCAATTGAAAAACTGACTACGCCACTGTATTCTACGGAAAAAAATCTATAGGAATGCGTTTCAACCATTTCTCCAAGTTTAAGCACAACTGAGATACGGGAGGTGATTAAAAAGTGATACTTTTCATTTCCGCCCTGTAGAGCAAAAACTAAGAGAGCTATGCAAAAACTGATTGCGCCATCTTTAGTTTCATAAAAAAGTAGCACACTGTCGCGAAAACCGCATCCCGCTAACGTTAAAAATAACGGAGATATCCCGTAAAAGTGCCCAAAATGGGATACCCTGTACATGCAAATTTCAAGAGGATCGCATCATCAGAACCATAAAATTTAATTTTTTCAATTGTCACATTTTTACATATTTCAGTTTGTGAATAATTTCGAGAATATTATTCCGATAGAGCTGAGATTTTGCAGTTATATATTTAGTATCAATCTCAAGTCCTCTACAAAATTTTGAGGTTATAGCATCATTGCTCTACCAAAATTTTCCATTAAAATATAGTCAAACTTCAGATAAGTAGACACTCAGTATTTTAGAGATAACCTTTACTGTATAACAAAAATTTTAAAATCCAAAAAAGCTTTTGCGCGCTTGTTCATATTGGCGCGTTCCTCACGTAATTCAGCAGAAGTTTGCGCTACATTATTCTTTTTTAAAATATCAAATTTCGAAAAGATCGTATGTATATTTTCGGAAATATCGGAAAAATTATGAAAAATTTCAAATGCCAATATCTCCGAGACTACATAACCCATTTAAGCCGTTAACGAACTTAACCACGGTATTCAGAACCCCAAGCAACGCTCAAAATTTCAGAACCCTTACTAATTCCTTTCGAAAGTTATCGTGTTCACTGCCGCCCGAATAGAACTTTCATTGACCATGGGTTTTTCATCAGTGAGTTCAACCCATTCTAAAAATACAGAGATTTGGGCAAAATAATAGAAAAAAACAAGATTTCAACTGATAATTAATGGAATAGAGCATTGCAACACAATTCTTTTGTAAATATTATGTATCTTATGAAGTTTTTTACTATTTTAAAAAACCGATTCAAAAATTTGAGAATGAGAAGTTCGCCCCCCAACCAAATATTTTATGTCTACATTAATTCTTAAGGAAGATAAAAAACTAAGAGGCTGATTTGACGATTTGATAATTTAATGGAAAATTATATTTCTACTCAATACTAAAATACCAAAATATCAAATTAAATAACTGACCTTCGAATGAACAGTAAAAAAATGTTCCACAAATCTACCAAAATACAGTTCAACTTCCCTATAACGAAAGCGCTAAATCCGCAGAAAAAATTCGTTAGAAAGAAATTTCGTTATACAGAAAATTTGTTTCTATAGTCGGCAACGGCAATCGCGGTCGACTTCACCGATAAATTTAAGTTTATCATTCAAACTTAAGCACTTGCTTCTAGACATTTTCGCACAACTTTCCCACTAGCTTGATGGTTAGATTGAAACCAAACAGCCAGGGGTGTATTTAACTGTTTCAGAAGGATCTCTCTGCCCACCGTAATGATTTAGTTTAAGGTCGGGATTTATTACGTACGTCCGGAAAAATTTTGGAAAAAACCCACCCTTAAACATTCTTACCAATACCCATACAAAGAGTGATGTTCTTTGAATATTTCGTTAAAGAGAGAATTTACTTCGTTTTGGAGGTGTTTTTAACATGGAATTTAGATTCACAGTGCAATGTCTTGTACGAAATTCGTTATACAGACGTTCGTTTTAGGGAAGTTCCATTGTATTATGTCTTTTATATAGTTTTTTACTATTTTAACTGATTCAAAAATTTGAGAATGAGAAGTTCACTGTCAACCAAACATTTTATGTCTACATTAATTCTTAAGGAAGATATTGTGTGCTAAAAAGATTAATTTGACGATAATAATTCGACAATTTCATGGAAAAATATATTTACTACTCAATACCAAAATAAATATCTGACTTTTGAATGAAATGCATAAAAAATATTCTACAAATCGACCAAAATATATTCCAAATAATTTTACAGATATGTAGCGCCAATAATTCATCTGATATACAGGGTCTCTATAAATGATTATAAGAGCGCAGGTTACGTTGACTATTATGAATTTTTATATTTTGATGTAAACTTTAATTTAAACAAACGATACTGCGAGTTTGGGCTGGTAATTCCGAAAGAAATTGAATAATATGACTAATTATAAATTTGTAGAGATTTCGTAAGAAAAAATAAAATTAGAATTTCCAAAGCAACCTACGATGTTACAAACATTTATAAAGACCCCGTATTATTATTATACAAAAGAAAAATCATTAATTGTGTAGTTTACTTCTTCCTCTGAGGTAGTAATCTTTCAGGATTCATTTAAATACGAAATTTAATAAAATAACTTATAATGACCATGAGTGAAATATTACACCATTGCCTATTATTATATTATCCAAATTTAGAGGAAATTCGAATGTAATTAATAACAAACAACAAATGTATAGCTGATAGATCTCGATTAGTAAATAGGAATAATTTGTAAAGGCTAATTTTCTAGAGCTTTTGAACAAACGAAGCAAAATATAATTTTGAAAAAATTCGAGTAGGGTAGTAATCTACACAATAAGAATTGTCATGTTTAATTCAGAAACTGTTCGACTAACATCAATAAACCAATTTTCCATAACAAAATTTTGTATTAAATAATCAACAGACCATCCAAATCAAGGTTAATGGTTTATATACAAATTAAGTTATGAGTAGGAAAAACTTGAGCGTTTCGAATATCGAACCAAAATATTCAACTTGCATGAAATATTCAGAATTCCCTCAACTTTTTGAATCTTATACTCCTAATTTAATGAAAATAACACTGAACAAATATCCAATTGAACAAGCGCCATACTAGACAGCTATGTACTTTATACCAAGCCGATAATGGATCCAAACAAATCAACTTTTCAAGTTATCAAGAATATAAAACTGAAAAACCAAACTTACGTTAGTATTTCCATTCTGAAAATTTGTATAATCTCAAATCAAACATCCCTAAACACAAATAAAGGTCCGAAAAATCAAGGAAAGTGGAAGATACACACAACGAACCAACACACAACATGTCAACAGTCAACCTAAAATCAAAAACGACAGACGACAGCTCAAATGGCGACCCGCACCACAGAATACTAATGCGCACCACAGAATATTAGGTTTGTTTAGGGAACAAACTCCCTAGAAGCAAAACCAAATTCCCCCACTTTCTGTTAAATAACAATGCATTTTGACATTTGACAGTTCCATTCGCATTCCAAATTTTTAAAATTTGATTGAATGGAATTTTGAAAATGAAAGTATTTTCTTTGATTGTGAAAAGTCCTTCGAATTTCTAGTATCGATTAATTTTCATAGTTATGGACGAGAACTTGTCTTAGTTGTTTTTTAATAAACAATTACCGCGCAGCTGCCAGATCAATTTCCATTTTATCTTTTCCGAATTTCCAATCATCTCATATTTCGTAAGAGATAATACATCATTCATTGGATTTCCATAAAAGGAATTTTCTGGGGAAATCTGGGTTTTACCAAAATCTGTGGCAATTGATTTCAACTATCTTAATTGGAATTACCTTGACAGCTGTGAACTTTATAATGAGAGGTTGAATAGTCGAAATTAATAGTATTGTTATTTGTGGGTTTGGTTGATAGCTGTGAGTATCATTTAAAACATGGAGAACATAAAATTATACTTTGCAACTTACAATGTGGGGACAAGTGTACCTGGACAAGAACTCTACGACCTCTTGTCTCTGCCTGAAGATGCTAAAACAGAGAAAAATCAATCTTTACCCGATTTTACATCCTGAGTTTTCAAGAAGTGAAGGCACAGCCCCATAACTTATTCTTGGACGCAATTTTCGAAGATCCATGGACTACATGTTGCAAAGAATTGCTGGAAAAAAGGAATTACGTGAAATTGAAGAGCGTAAGACTGCAAGGTTTGATCATGAGTGTATTCACATTGAGGAAACATTTGCTCAGTATTAGAGAAATTGAGTCTGAGTATACAAGAACAGGACTCTCAGGTATGTGGGGAAATAAAGGAGCTGTGAGTATCAGACTCAGCATATACGGATGCTCAATGTGTTTCGTCAACGCCCATCTAAGTGCTCACGATGACCATCTAAAAGACAGAGTTGAGGACTACAATAACATAGTCAAGGACCATGAGTTTCACGTTCCCGAACATACCGAGATATTTTTCCATGATTACGTTTTCTGGATGGGGGACTTGAATTTCCGTCTTCTGGAAGAATTCGAAAGAGGACCTGAAGAAATTGAAAGGATTGTTTTGAAGAAAGATCTTCCAGCACTCTTCAAGTACGACCAGTTGAGATACGTCATGAAAAAAGGGCAAGCATTCAGTGAACTCAATGAACAAACACCACCTTTTCCCCCTACTTTTAAATTCGAGGTAGGCACGAATTCCTACGATTTCAAAAGA
Source organism: Propylea japonica (assembly GCA_013421045.1). Classification (NCBI taxonomy): domain Eukaryota; kingdom Metazoa; phylum Arthropoda; class Insecta; order Coleoptera; family Coccinellidae; genus Propylea; species Propylea japonica. The sequence goes on along the minus strand of CM024243.1, from coordinate 19,102,990 downwards.
CGACCTGCGTGGTGTGACAGAATATTGTACAAAGTGAACCCTCACAACTACGAGAACATCACTCTGAAAGCAGAACAGCTTTCTTATAAGTACCACCCTTACTATACTTTGAGCGATCATAAGCCGGTAACTGCAGAATTCTCTGTGAAAGTATTTTCCGATTACACTGAATCGATGGTGAAATTCGATAAGATTTCCAGCTGGTATCTGGAGGAAGATAACGAACTTATCTATAGAGTAAATCCGTGGAAAATGCCTCAAACTAAGGAGGACTGGATCGGACTGTTTAAGGAAGATTTCGATAGTCTAGACGATTACGTCTGCTATAACTATACTAATAAAAGTCATCACCCTTCGTCAAGCAATTCAGACGTAGATCCTAACAACACGCAGATCAAGTATACAATGACGTTCAACGAACTTCCCAGTAGATGTAACGGTAATTATGTTCTTGTGTATTTTAGTCAGTCCGAAGACAAGGTGCTAGGCGTACTTGGCATTAGCGATCCCTTTCCTATAGTCAGAAAGATAGCGATTAAATATGACAGAAATCTAGTACAAAAACTACGTTGTTGTTTAAATTTCGAAAGGCTTTATGTATTATTACATATTTTAATTTTATGATCACAGTTTGATTTTGTTTTTATTGGTTTTTGATGTAGTTTATCTTGTTCAATTTTATTTTGAAGGTGTCATCACATTTTCATTTCGATTTTGGTGCTGGGTTGATGATAATACCAGTTTTTTATTGTGCACTTTTCATTCTTGGTTTCTCACTTTTCGTACTTATAATTCTAGTGTTTTAGCACCTGTGTATGCATAAATGTCATCTCGAATATACAGTCATCAATTTTTTTTCGATTTCTATTGTTTATACACCAAATTGTAGAAAAATTCTTTTCTTTTCTGAACTTTGTGCTTATAACAAAGAATTTATCCACAATTTGGCGTAGAAACGATTGAAATTGATAAAAATTATTTATGTCCGTTCACGAAAGGTTAAGCCGTCGGTTGTCCATGGAAATTTGGTATTCCACTGTGTATATTGAAATTTGGGTTATGTTGTTTATTTTCTTTTCAGATTTATACGCAATGTTGTCAATTGTGCATAGAGTTCTCTGGTAACTGGCAAGCTCGTTGGACGAGGCCGGGTACACTTGGCAACGTTGACTTTATTTTACGTTATGACAGCAAATACTGCCAACTTCAGATAAATAAACAAACGCCTACTATGCGTTCAAGCTTTCGTGAACGGACTTTAAGTTCTTGGACAACAGCAAAATTTTACGTGGCTTAGTTTTTTACCGGTGAGTGTATATTGATAGTGACTTTCATGCATAACTGGGCTCGTATTTATGACACATTGTGGTAGTACAACCCTTCACATAATATACACCTGGTTAGGTAAAAACATTTTCATGATAAACAGAATATGCTATTATTTTCTGCAACTAAAGGAACATAACAATATTCCAGATGATTCTTAGATTTATGAAGAAAGTATTTTCCCCAGTTTGTTACTTGATTGAGAATTCATACTAAGTTTACTGCTCAATCGGAAAAAAGCAAGGTATCCCAGTATTCATGTAACTTTGAAAGCTGCCCTACAAAATTATAGAATTTTTTTAATCTCTAAAATTTCTGGTAAAATAGTTACTTATTCGAGATACTCATACCAGGGTTTTTTATAAATGAAAGAAATCAATGTTTCAATTTGGAGCTATGTTGAAAATTTCAACAATATTTTATTCTATTTCCCATTCTGCAAACACTAGTCTCTAATACAGTGTGATTGGTCACGACTTAGCGATAATTTAAGGGCATCAAATATAGGTACCTAATTTTATCGACAAAAACACCCATATGAAAGTGCAGCTCCTTAGTTTTGGAGTAGCCCCCATTTTAAATTTACTTTTTTATTTTCGTTGACCCTTCCAAATAATATCGATTTCTTTGAACATAAAGGTATTACAGATGTGAAAAAAATGTTTTTTGAAAGATGATACCACCACCTTTCATTGAAGTATAACAATATAAAAACATTCAACTTGAAAACGCCATAAAAAATTCTTTAAAAAAGTTCATAGTGAAAATATGTAACTTTCTTGGTAAATCAGCAATAGTACAAGAACCAGCACATTGAAGTATAATTTTTTTTCAATGATTTAACACGCAAGGATATTACATACAAAACAACACTCACATCATCTATGTAAGTTACATAATTTGTGAGTTATTGCTGTTTGAACATGATCACTACGCGAGCAAAAGACATAAGACAGGTCGTCATGAAGGCCACTACCTGTCTACAGAGCAGAGGCGGCCATTTTGAGCTATTTTTTTGATTAATTTGTTTGATCATTGAAAATTATCGAAAGTACACTACTGAGTTTTTTTTATTTCATCAATTTTCATAAGGGTCATGTTCGAACAGCAATAACTCTCAAATTATGTAACTTACAGAAATGATGTGAGTGTTGTTTTGTAGCTTGTGTCCTTGCGTGTTAAATCATTGAAAAAAAATTATACTTCAATGTGCTAGTTCTTGTACTATTGCGGATTTACTGAGAAAATCAGTACATATTTTCACTATGAACTTTTTCAAAGAATTTTTTATGCCGTTTTCAAGTTAAATGTTTTTATATTGTTATACTTCAATGAAAGGTGGTAGTATCATCTTTCAAAAAACATTTTTTTCACATCTGTAAACCTTTATGTCCAAAGAAATCGATATTATTTGGAAGGGTCAACGAAAATAAAAAAGTAAATTTAAAATGGGGGCTACTTCAAAACTAAGGGGGTAAACTTCCAAGTTTGGGTGTTTTTGTCGATAATATTAGGTATATTTGATGACCTTAAATTATCGCTAAGTCATGACCAAACACACTGTATAACACTATATTGTGGAAGCGTCAAAAAACTGAAGAATGTTATAAAAATTTCATTGAAATTTGTGAGATATTACCAAAATATTGATAGTCCAAATGCTTTCCATTTTAGAAGAAAGCTAACATCAATTGAATTGATATAAAAAGTAGATATAGTATGTTATATTTGAATGCTTAAAAAATGTATTATAGAGACAAAATTATGCCTTCTCTGACCATGAAATATGCTAATTCTTGTTGAATAACTTGATAGAATTCGTCAAGGAATTATAGTTTTTTAGTGCAAAATTAAATATTATATATATGCAAATTATATTATAACCTTGGACAAAATTATATTTATCTATCTATAAATCAGCTTTATTTGATGGAGTAACGAGTAAAACTTAAAAAAAAATTACTTATTGAGATGTGATATTAAGCTGCTATAGTTGTCGTTATTATTTTACTATTGTAGAATATTTTATATTTTTTAATTCATTGTTGAACAAATTTTCATGTAAAGGAGTTTATTCCCCATGTATCTATAAAAATAAATCAGATGTTTTTCTTCAGCATTGAAAATGAGTATTTTTTACCTTTCTAGGGATTCATCTCTTAGATATCTTTTTTTAAAGAAATTTGTAATATTTATCAATTTTGCTACACAACAATAACTCTATAATTAATTTCAAAAATAATTTTGGCGTGAAAATGTTTCTAATCACTATGGGATAAGAAATATACGGTGTGGCTCATTTGAGATGGAACACCCTGTATATATTTATTAGGAGACTAGCAGACCCAACAGACGTTGTTCTGTATACACAAAAATTTATTCAATTCGATACAGCCGTTTAGTTGCAGAGTAGATGAATAACCTGAATAACGACTACAGCGCCATCTGTTGATCTGATTTGTGATCATAAACATACGGGCATCGGCAATCCAAAATACATTCATACATCCCTTACACTCCGGTACCTTCTCCTACCCGCCTAGTGCCTACCTCGGAGACGCATTTTGGTGCGATTTCATCTTCAACCTGCCATATCTTTTGATGTATTCATCATAATTGAATGATGTAAAAGGCAATTTCGTTCTAAATAAAATACTGGGTATGAACGACGTATTTAACTGGATAAGGATCAATAGCGTACGTATTCATAAAAAAATACTCACAAATAATGCATAATTTTGAGAAACATTCGGGTACCTTTAAAATGTGATACCGAGTAAACCTTGAAAGATAGATATATGCTATCGCGGACTTTTTTGTAGAACTATTAAAGAGGTACATTTCTGTCATACATTGTTTCCATGTACGTCTTACGGTTTTTGCAGCGAACCTGAAAACAGCTGATCATGGCTGATTTTGGTACTCATATTTATTATCATTGAAGTTATAGTAGGTTTCCTTAATTTTCTCGAGTGAAAAGTATAGCCTATGTTACTCAGGGATATTGTAGCTTTCTAAGGGTGAAAGAATTATTGAAATCGGTCTAGTAGCTTATGAGTTAACTCGCATCAACGCCACAAACATACAAATCTTTCCATTTTATAATATTATGATATATATATATATATATATAGATATATATATATATAATGTTATCTGACTTAAATTTAGTCAGTTTCCTTATTATTATTATCCTGAGAACAAATGGATCCTGAAAATAAAATTTCTAGCGATCTAAAATATTGATTAGAAGAAATCAAATGAAAAAAGAAACAACTAAGTGAGAATTTTATTTCTTTATTCAACATTGTGTTCAATGTATGTGTTGCTCATGTGTACCTTATTACACAATAATCAAAGTAAGCTTGTCTTTTAAGTATATTTCACAGCATATTCTTAAATTATGTGAGAGATGCAGCTTATATAATTGTGATTCCAAAATTCAAAAAAATTCTGATCGAAGATCAGAAACAGATGCTTGAGTAACTTCTTGAGTGCAACTTAACTATCTGAAATTGGCACAGTGTGGACCCATGCTCCTTTTTATTGTAGATCATTATTCTGAGCATTAAACTTGAATTTCGAATCCAGATTGAGAAAATTCATATAATATTTGAGCACGAACTAAATCGTGTATAGCACTATTAGTTAAGAGCCCGTGAACCCCAGACCTTCGTTATTTTATAAAAGCTGAAAATTTGTCTACGCATGCTCCAACACAGGTAAGAACGATGGACCATTATGAAATTTGGGTTACCCTGGCTTTGACAGGTAAACGGTATTAGGGGTGTAAAATACTGATCTAATTTCGTCAAATTATAAAGTGTGATTTTTTGATATTACCTTCAGAATATCATTAAAAATCACGTCATTAATTGCCATACACTTACTATAGTGGCAACCCCTTGCCAGACACCCTTAATGTTCATAAAATTATATGTAATTCTACTTACGTTTATAGTATAAACAGCTGATTTTTATATATGTACTTGGGTAATAATAAGATAATGTTTCCTCATAAGCCAGACATTTTTGATAGTGCCAACCCTTGCCAGACAAGCTTGTAGTTCAGCTGCAGGTGCGAGCGCGAGACAGTATTTATGAGTGGGTGCGAGTGAGACGGCATGATTATAATGACTTATGCAAATACATTTTTTGGTACAGATTTATATAACTAATCATTTAAGTGAATCTCAAAAACATCTGAAGGAAAAAATTCGATGTTACAACTAAATTAAATTGTTAATAGAATAAATTAAAATTTTTAACAATTTTATTTAGTTGTAGCATCGGATGTCTTTTCTTCAGATGTTTTTGAGATTCACTTAAATGATTAGTTATATAAATCTGTACCAAAAAATTTATTTGCATAACTCATTATAATCATGCCGTCTCACTCGCACCCACTCATAAATACTGTCTCGCCCTCGCACCTGCAGCTAAACTACAATAACTTGTCTGGCAAAGGGTTGGCACTATCAAAAATGTCTGGCTAATGAGGAAACATTATCTTATTATTGCCCAAGTATCATATATAAAAATCAGCTTTTATACTATAACGTAAGTAGAATTACATATAATTTTATGAACATTTAGGGTGTCTGGCAAGGGGTTGCCACTATAGTAAGTGTCTGGCAATTAATGACGTGATTTTTAATGATATTCTGAAGGTAATATAAAAAATCACACTTTATAATTGACGAAATTGGATCAGTATTTTACACCCCTTTAATACCTTTTATACCTGCCAAAGCCAGGGTAACCCAAACTTCATAATGGTCCATCGTTCTTAGCTATGTGGGAGCATGCGTAGACAAGTTTTCAGCTTTTATAAAATCACGAAGGTCTGGCGTTCACGGGCTCTTGCTCTATATGGCTTTATCAGTTCTAGCAGTGTTATCATCGGAGCCATAAAAAACGATTTCAACATTCATTGGACCGAACAATCTCTATCATGTTCTTTACACAATATTTCAAATTGGTCTCATATACTACCAGTTTCATTAATCATTACAAACTAATAATACAATGCTTAATATTGTTGAGCTTAATTTGAATAATCAGAATTTCATAAGACAATTATTTCTTCAATATTGAAGATATTCCCTTGGACAAAATGTCCTGCTCATCAGAGAAAAAAGGTAAGCAATATATAGAATAAGGATATTTAAAATATTCGTCAAGATAGTATGATATGTAAACACTTAAATCTAAATACTACATTATAAATAATCGATTACAATGCTATTTGCTTTCAGTCTTAAAATTATTGGACATAAACTTGAATACTTTTCGAGCTCATTAGCATATTGAAAATGTATTCATTAGAAGTAATAATAATCAAATTGTCTTATTATTTGTATAGAGAAAAAAATACTTGTAGATCTCTATTTTAAGTGTTCTAGAGTATTTTTACATCAAAATATCTGGTTAAATTTCTGTAATGAGCAGAAAAGTATGAATCCAAATTCATAATTCCAAATATCCGATAATATGTTAAACCGAACTTTTCAAAATATCACAATTATTAAAAAAATACATATAAAATGAATTAAATATAACATATTACTATGAAATATTATTGTACCGAAAAAAGGGTAAATCTTGATCCTTATTTCACTTCTCGAAAACCAAATTAAATGTGGACAATAAACTTATAATAATAGTAGATCGATCATTGATGAAAATTCTTTCAAATTTTATTGTTCTTGTCAATCTATATCTTTCAAGATAATTGGTAATTATCTATACTTTATCATCTACTGGTAGAAGAATGGAGACAGATTTTCTGGGTCCAGTTCTCTCTACTGGTATTGTTCCAAACTGTGAATCCACTAAACTTTCCTCATCTGGAACATGTATCACATTACCGTGGGGCATAACTGTGGAAGAAAATAAAGCAGTTGAGATCTATTCTGATACAAGATAATAAAGGATTTTCCAATAAGAGGTGTTATTTTGAATGGCCCGCTATTTCGGTAGATGTCACGTTTGAAGCTGTCATTTTTGACATTTAATAAGTAGAAACTACGCCATTAATAAAATGGAACGATACACGCTTCAAGAATGCATTGAAATTATTAAAATTCACTATAAAAATGTGTGAAAATTTGGCAGAGCAGAGACGGTTCGTAAAACTCGAATATTTTTGGTTCGTCGTGAAGAACCTTGTCGGACCGCAATAAAGAAATTGGTGGAAAAATTCTAGCTATTAGTAATGTGAAGAATAAACCGTGCCGTTGCACTTGCCGAGAACAGCCGAGAATATTGCTGCTGTAGCCGAAAGTGTTGGGAAAACCCACATTTCTCCATTCCTCGTCTCGTTCTTTGGAATTAGCCATTCCACAAACGATTTTTATGGCGAAATTGGATACTATTAATCTGGACAACGCCAACAACGTTTACTTTCAACAAAACGGCGCTTCGTGCCACACAAACAACGAAACCATTGATCTTTTGCGGGAAAAGTTTCCGGACCGTGTTATCTCTCGAAGAGGTGATCACAATTGGCCACCGAGATCATGTGATTTAACACCTTGCGACTTCTTCCTTTGGGGCCACGTGAAAGAGAAGGTCTACGCCAATAGCCCAGCGTCGATTCAAGACCTCAAAGATGGAATTCGTGAGGCTATCGAGGACATAGGGCAGCCACTTTGCGATTTGGTTATGGAAAATTTCATTAAAATGATATGGTCCTCTAAGCGTGGTCGTGGTGGTCATTTGCCTGATGTTATTTTCCACTATTAACGGCATAGCTTCTTCTTTATAATGAAATAAACATCCGATCATTTATATTGAAAAATGGCATTTTTCATTCTTGAGTCGGTAAAGTCTGCCTGAACTCTCCAAACCCTTTCTCGTCGACTATCACTTTGTAAATAGAATCGTGACTCATCCGAAAAAGTACGTTGAGACATTGTGGTAAAAGTTAGTCTTGGTGGTTTGTTTTCAGAAATTACTTTTGGTGTGAAAGATTTATTTTCTTTTATTATTATTTTTTTTACCTTTCGAGAATTGGGGGAGGTGTTGGCGTCCTTGACAAGGGAAAACTGGCAACTTCTCGAGGTTCCAATGAACGGAGTGATCCGAATTGGGGATCTGGAGACAGCTGCGCAGAGGGAATGATGAGACCACTAGAAAATGAAAAGAATTTAGTGATATGAACATAGAAATATATACATATATTATGTATATATTTCTATGGATATGAAAGCGTCACATTATTGGATATTGGATATTGGAAAATTATTGTGATCGCGATCCTCATATAGATTCTATGAATGAACATAAATCTCTAACCTTTAGCGTTTTTGATGATGATATTATGGCGGAGGATAAAGAGCTAGCACAAAAGTTGATATCTCTGTAAACAAATGCTAGGGACTTTGCGAGGTGATTCCTCGATGAAAATAAGCAGGGATAGTTAATATAATTTTTTTTCGAAATCGACCCCACTTCCAAGATACAGCCTTTGGAAGGCGATGACTAGTTGACAGTTTTTAATTTTTTACGGCTTCTTAAAAACTGAGTCATAAAACTATCCATAATATGAAGCACTAAGTAGATGTAACTCACAACATTTTTAGATCTCATAACTTCATTATTTAGGGGTTGAAAATAACAACCCCCTATGATTTTCGTTCAAATTTGTTTTCGTGTGTGCCGGAAAATATGGGAAATCTCTCGGATTCAGATAGAACATAAAAAGTGAAGATGACAAGTTCCCATAACTTTTTTCCTAGCGGCCCTCCCTACGAAGATACAACCTCCTAAATGACGCCACTGGAAATCCATTTTAGTGTAATAAGTTTCAAACTACTCGATATAATTTGATGAAAATTTGATATGATTAATAGTATTAAGAACCTCTTAAATCACCGCACTCAAATTTCAATTAGCTTGTACAGTTTACCAGGGGCGGACTGAGTTTTACATTTTAATGCTTACATTTTCAACACCCTGTATGATATGGTGCTAAAAAAACCAATTTGGATACTTTGAACATTAAGCTAAAGAAAAGGTACTCTTGTTCAGTGTCGATAAAATGAACCGTTTTCGAAAAAAAATAAGGAATGAAGTTATTGAAATTCATTCCAGTAAAAGAATTTCCAGTGGCGTCATTTAGGAGGTCGTATCTTCGTAGGGAGGGCCGCTAGGAAAAAAAATTATGGGAACTTGCCTTTAGTTTTTTATGTTTTATCTGAATCCGAGAGATTTCCCACAATTTCCGGGACACCCTGTACATTTCTCGTAATCATTTCTATTAAGCTAGAAAACCATAAAAAAATTGACCCAATAAACATTCCAATTTCGAAGCATAACAAAAATTATTAATCATAATAAAAACATTGAACTTTCGATATCCTCTTGTACTTTATCGTAATCAATCAAACAGATAATCAAAAGTAATCGATCGGTCGCCTGGCCGATACAGGCAATTATTTTGAATTATGATATTGTGACTCACCTTACGGAGCCCGATTTGACTAGAAAGGTAGCGGGGTGGGACACTGGCTTAGAGGTGAGCTTGCCAATGAACTCCTTTTGCTGGACACCTGGCTGTGGGGGCACTGAGGGGGCCCCACTGCTACTGCGCCTGGTCCTCTCTTTCTTGGCCAGCAGAGGCATTTTCGTTCTCCTTTGAAGGCTGAAAAATATCGTTTTAATGGAGATAACTCTGAAATTTTATTTTTTTTAAGTGGGGTCGTTATGGCATCACGAATTTTTGGACTGAGAAAGTCCAGGAGTCTTTCCAGAGGGTTATCATGTTAATGAACTCGTATTGCTGTCATATTTGCATCAAAAAATGCAAAATCTATAAACTGAATTTATTTGCAAAGTATGGCGCACTTTACTGAATTTGGTATGTTTTTATAGGTTTTCGAGGTAGCTGAATCAGAATAAAATACTTTCGAATCGATATCTGCAAGCGTTTAGAATTTCACCGTTCAAATGGCATTTTTTCCAAAACTCGATATTTCAAACTTTCATAATTTCCGTTTCAATTGCAGGAATGAAAAATGATTTGCATATTCTTCTTCAGTCTGTAGTCCCCTTCAATATAAGCACATAAAATGATCATCTAAAATTTTGAAATTTTGGATGAAAAATGTCTAAGGGGTTGACCCCCCCAAACGCTATATTTCAGCATTTCGCAAGAATTCTGTAGGATCTACTGAAACGGTTATTACTGATTATTGTTAAGCTCAGTCTAATGAATCGATTGACGTAGAAAATTCATCGATGCGAAACGAACTGCATTACGCAGGCGCTTTCAAACGCAACTCGAAAATGAAAAGTCCAAAATCTATAAACTGAATTTATTTGAAAATTAGGGTGGACTCTATTGAATTTGGTATGTTTTTATGGGTTTTCGAGGTAGCTGAATCAGAAAAAAATACTTTCGAATCGATATCTGCAAGCGTTTAGAATTTCACCGTTCAAATGGCATTTTTTTCAAAACTCGATATTTCAAACTTTCATAATTTCCGTTTGAACAGCCGGAATGAAAAATGAATTGCATATTCTTCTTCAGTCTGTAGTCCCCTTCAATATAAGCACATAAAATGATCATCTAAAATTTTGAAATTTTGGACGAAAAATGGCTAAGGGGTTGACCCCCCCTAAAACGCTATATTTCAGCATTTCGCAAAAATCTGTAGGATCTACTGAAACGGTTATTACTTATTATTGTTAAGCTCAGTCTAATGAATCGATTGACGTAGAAAATTCATCGATGCGAAGCGAACTGCATTACGCAGGCGCTTTCAAACGCAACTCGAAAATGAAAAGTGCAAAAACTTAAACTGAATTTATTCGAAAAGTATGGTGGACTTTTTTGAATTTGGTAGTTTTTTATAGGTTTTCGAGGCAGCCGAATCAGAAAAAAATACTTTCGAATCGATATCTACAAGCGTTCAGAATTTCACCGTTCAAATGGCATTTTTTCTAAACTCGATATTTCAAACTTTCATAATTTCCGTTTCAATTGCAGGAATGAAAATGCTTGCATATTTTTCTCAGTCTGTAGTCCCCTTCAATATAAGCACATAAAATGATCATCTAAAATTTTGAAAATTTGGACGAAAAATGTCCAAGGGGTGTGGACCCCCTAAAACGCTATATTTCAGCATTTCGCAAAATTCTGTAGGATCTAATGAAACGGTTATTACTGATTATTGTTAAGCTCAGTCTAATGAATCGATTGACGTAGAAAATTCATCGATGCGAAGCGAACTGCATTACGCAGGCGCTCTCAAACTCAACTCGAAAATGAAAAGTCCAAAATCTATAAACTGAATTTATTTGAAAATAAGGGTGGACTTTATTGAATTTGGTATGTTTTTATAGATTTTCGAGGTAGCTGAATCAGAAAAAAATACTTTCGAATCGATACCTGCAAGCGTTTAGAATTTCACCGTTCAAATGGCATTTTTTCCAAAACTCGATATTTCAAACTTCATAATTTCCGTTTGAACAGCCGGAATAAAAAATGAATTACATATTCTTTTTCGGTCTGTAGTTCGCTTCAATATGAGCACATAAAATGATCATCTAAAATTTGGAAATTTTGGACGAAAAATGTCCAAGGGGTGGACCCCCCCTAAAACGCTATATTTCAGCATTTCGCAAAAATTCTGTAGGATCTACTGAAACGGTTATTACTGATTATTGTTGAACTCGGTCTGAGGAATCGATTGAAGTAGAAAATTCATCGATGCGAAGCGAACTGCATAACGCAGGCGCTTTCAAACGCAACTCGAAAATGAAAAGTGCAAAAACTTTAAACTGAATTTATTTGGAAAGTATGGCGTACTTTATTGAATTTGGTATGTTTTTCTAGGTTTTCCAGGTAGCTGATTCAGAAAAAAATACTTTCGAATCAATATCTACAAGCGTTCAGAATTTCACCGTTCAAATGGCATTTTTTCTAAAACTCGATATTTCAAAACTTTCATAATTTCCGTTTCAATTGCCGGAATGAAAAATGATTTGCATATTCCTTTTCAGTCTGCAGTCCCCTTCAATATAAGCACATAAAATGATCATCTAAAATTTTGAAATTTCGGACGAAAAATGTCTAAGGGGTTGACCCCCCCAAACCGCTATATTTTAGCATTTCGCAAAAATTCTGTAGGATCTACTGAAACGGTTAATACTGATTATTGTTAAGCTCGATCTATAGAATCGATTGACGTTGAAAATTCATCGATGCGGAGCAAACTGCATTACGCAGGTGCTTTCAAACGCAACTCGAAAATTAAAAGTGCTAAATCTGAAAACTGAATTTATTTGAAAAGTATGGCGGACTTTATTGAATTTGGTATGTTTTTATAGGTTTTCAAGGTAGCTGAATCAGAAAAAAATACTTTCGAATCGATATCTACAAGCGTTCAGAATTTCACCGTTCAAATGGCATTTTTTCCAAAACTCAATATTTCAAACTTTCATAATTTCCGTTCCAATTGCCGGAATGAAAAATGATTTGCATATTCTTTTCAGTCTGTAGCCCCCTTCAATATAAGCACATAAAATGATCATCTAAAATTTTGAAAATTTCGACGAAAAATGTCTAAGGGGTTGACCCCTCCTAAAACGCTATATTTCAGCATTTTGCAAAAATTCTGTAGGATTTACAGAAACATTTATTACTGATAATTGTTAAGCTCGGTCGTCTAATGAATCGATTGACGTAGAAAATTCATCGATCCGAAACGAAATGCATTATGCAGGCGCTTTCAAACGCAACTGGAAATTGAAAAGTGCTGTATCTATAAACTGAATTTATTTGAAAAGTATGGCGGAATTATTGAATTTGGTATGTTTTTATATGTTTTCTAGGTAGCTGAATCAGAAAAAAATACTTTCGAATCGATATCTGCAAGCGTTTAGGATTTCCCCGTTCAAATGGCATTTTTTTCCAAAACTCGATATTTCAGACCTTCATAATTCCGTTGAACAGCCGGAATGGAAAATGAATTACATATCTTCTTCAGGTGAGCAGTCTTGTCTGTTGTCCGCTCAACATAAGCACTTAAAATGTATTATCGATTGATTGTTTCCAGAATATGTCCGAATATCCGGAAGTTCAACATTAAAATTCCAACAATCGAGTCATATGCCTATTCACACGATAATCAATTAATCATTCAATCATTTCTTAGTCTAAATCTAATTAATGAGCACAGGCATGTAGTCATTGCTCAATTCCAAATGGTTCGTGATGACGCTGCCCTGTTTGTCACGTTCGTAGCCGGCAATTGTGAACACAAAAAGGATTAAATTGCTCAATGAATAATTTTACATAAATAACTTCCTCAATTTTATCAGGGACTTAATCGCACATGCGAATCGTGAATTACAACTTCCCATGTTATTTTTCCTTTCGAACTTGAACTTGGTTGTTTATTGACCTGTTTTGGCGCAGTGGCGGGTCAAAAATTGGATTCTGGAGGGCTGGAGGGTAGTGACAATGGTCAACAATTAAAGGGTGTAAAGCAAAGATTAAGGAGAGAAAGAAAGGAAACGCCCCTACAACTTTGGTATTTAAATCCGACTACGTTTTTTTGTTAGTTGATTAATTCTGACAAATAGATGGCGCTGAAAAGGATAAAGTTTTCAATACAGAAAATGTTATGATGGGCACCAAATTTGAATTCAATTATTCCTACGTATTACATTGAATTTAGACGTCGAGCCCAGAAAAACATCCTGATCGATAAAACAAAGCTAGTGCTTTGCTTCGTGATCAGGATGTTATTTTTCATCTCAACATTGTTTTAAATGAATTGATATTAATGAAATGCGATATTGTATTGCTATAGTTTCATTAGAAATCATTACTCACAAAAAATTTAATGATGAAATTGAATACAAATCTAGAATTTTCTTACGTATCAGTTACCGAATTATAAAAACAATTAAAATAAACCACAATTCGGAGATGGATTGAAAAACAATGGAAATTTCAACAGAATAGTGCTTCTCCATCTGTTCTTATTTGATCTGTAGAAAAAATGCTCACCGCACATTCTATCACAGCGAAACGCAACTAAAATGAAGCCACGAAGAGGTTACCCACGTGCAATCATGGCAATGTTTTCAAATGTCCTTGTTTCGCTCAAAATGGCCTCTACAATCGTTGATTTCACCCATTCTCTTGAATTTTAGTACTTAATCCAGACACATAGATGGCGCTTACATAATCGTAGTCGCTCCGTTTCCTATCTTTCTCTCCTTAATCTTTGGTGAAAACTTAGACTATATACTTAGTCTAAGGGTGAAAAGAATACAGATTAAAAACTTTCAAAGTGTTCACCATATTGATTTATTATAGTTATGTAGAGAACGTCAACATTCGAATGTGGAATGACATCAGGCCGTCTATTCTGATGAATCTCAATTCTCCTTGGGTTCACATGATGGTGGAAGAAGGGTTAAACGACGTAGGGGAGAAAGACGTGAACCTCAGTTTGATATTGGATGTCATGTACACCGGACAGAAGGCGTTATGGTATGGGGTGCTATTGCCTATGCAACCAGGTCACTTTTAGCCTATAATCCAGGTAACATGACAGCACACTGCATTACCTTCAAGAAATAGTGCAGCCATATTTTCTCCCTCACCTTAACCGGCTCGAGATTCCAATAATTCAGCAAGATAATGCTCGAGCTCTTGTTGCCAGAGTTAGTTTAAACTTTTTTGAAGCGATCCATGTGAATTTTCTGCCATAGTCGCTCAGATTGGCGGCTCTGAGACCTGATTTGGAGATAGTTTCTCTCAAGAAGAAATAGACCATCTTATTACATCAATGCCAAGACGCGTTGGGGAGTGTATAGATAAGCGCGGTGGACAAACACTTACTAACAAATTCGTTAAAAAGAATTGTAAACCCTAGGTTGTTTTCTTCAAATTTCAATCAATTTCTCTTTGCTACACTATCTATTGTTTGCAAAAAAAATAAAACTTAAAGAGCTCTGTCTGGGCGTTGCAGTTCCTTCGTCAGTTAAAATATTTAACTACATATACTCATGTTTTTTCATCAGAAATCTAATAATGGTATGTCATGCACCGAGGGATTTAACTGCAATGCAATAGGAATGGGATAATAAAATATGTAGTTTCGTTACGCCACAGTAACACGTCCGCTTCAAATGTCAGCGAACCGTTAATTGATAAGCTCAAAACAAAGGATGGTATTCACACATTTCAATCCAGATAGTATTGGCTTTGTACTGTGATAAAAAGCTGACTATTAAACTGTCTGGCGTCTTCTTCAAATATAACCTTCGAAACAAAAATGCGAAAAATACCTCGATATCCAGGTACCAACATCAGGCATCTCAAACTGACGACTGGTATTTTAATGTGCTTATTATTTTATTTTGAAGAACTACTACGGGTCATTTCTCGACCAATTATGTCTCAATGGGTGAATTCAGATACATCATCTTTTATCTTTCATTCAAGTGACATCGTCACCAACAAATATTGCTCCTCCGCATATCAAATGCATTACAAATAGTCTCCTATATTCCAGACAATAAGATTCTCCGATTAAAATTTTTTGGTCCAATTATTCTCTGACCACAAATGAAAGCGATAAAGCAATTTGGCAATCTGAGTGGAATACATGCAAAATTCAGAACGTAGATTTAATTATTGATCCCCTAGATTTGATTTTCCAAGGAAAATATGGACTGTTCAGATCATGGATGTTGTAATAGCATGCTTTCCAAATGGAATTCGGTTGAGAGTCCTAGGTGCGAATGCGAAAAAAGCAGAGGAGACAGTAGAACATCCCATGAATAATTGTTCCATATTAAAATTTCAGGGTGACTAAAGAGCTATACATGAATTTTTGAATTGGGTTGTTAATTTTAAATCGATTTGATAGAGTTTCAACCATTTTATTTTTCTCCTTCGTTTTCTTAGATTTAGATTCAGAATTTCGAAGGCAACTTATTGTCTCTTCTTCAGGCGTATAATAATAAAACACAAATTCTCCTCAGTTGTATCTGCTTTATTATTGCAGACAACCAAAGCAAATCGATAATGAGCCGCAGTATATTTCCATGAAGAATAGATATCGTAGAAAATTTTGGCCTAGAAATACGCCGAAATATATGGTCTTTTATCAAATTGTGTAAAATATAGACCTTGGGGTTGTCTGGGGGATCAAATCGATTCAAATATTGTTCGACTTGGCAGGATGCCAGTTTTTATTTGGATTAGACTTGACCTTGTGTGGGGTACAATTTCGATTCAAATGATTAAGGACTACGTCGTCTTTTATTTCACATATACGTGCTTCTACTTTTTTAGGGGAAGGAAACTAATTACTATTCATGTCTGAATTTTCACGACTTTCAACTGATAATTTTGTTTAAGCTTGGTAATCATCCTATCATTAAATATTCAAATCATTATACAGGGTGTTCCGGAATATGTGGGAAATCTCTCGGATTAAGATAGAAGAAGAAGAATATAAAAAAATAAGATGACAAGTTCCCATAATTTTTTTCCTAGCGGCCTTCCCTACGAAGATACGACCTCCTAAATGACGCCACGGAAATTCATTTTAGTGGAATAAATTTCAATTACATAGTTACTTCTTTCATTTTTTTTTTCGAAAACTGTTCATTTTATCGACACTAAACAAGAGTACTTTTCTTCAGCTTAATGTTCAAGGTATCCAAATTTGTTTTTTTTTCACCTCATCATACAGAGTTTAAAAATGTAAGCATTAGAATGTACAATCCAGTCCTTCCCTGGTAAACTGAAGAAGCTAATTGGAATTTGAGTGCGGTGATTCAAAAGGTCCTTAATACTATTATTCATCAAATCATCAAATTATATAGAGTAGTTTGAAACTTATTCCACTAAAATAGATTTCCAGTGGAGTCATTTGTAGGAGGTCATATCTTCGTAAGGGAGGGCCGCTAGGAAAAAAATTACAGGAACTTGTCATCTTCATTTTTTATGTTCTACTGAATCCGAGAAATTTCCCACATTTTCCGGGACAGTCTGTATATTTTCGCCTTCTCGACCTTGACCTCAGTCCACGTACGATGAGCAATGCACACGCTAACAATCAAAAACTATCTTGATTCCGACGGAGATAATTGCGCATTCCAAATTTCGAACGGCGGAACACCATACAAACGCTGTTTTCACTGTACCCCGTACCACGCGCATTGAAGCCTTCGCGCTTCCTTCTTAGTGAGTGGGCCCTTTAACCATAAAGACCCCAGTTCTTATAAAAATAATAATAACCACAGAAATTGAAACTTACTGAGTGTTTTGGTGCTGACGCCTGGACTGAGAGGGTAGAAATCTCCATGTAAGGGGCAGTGAAAGCCGACAGTCTGTTGTTTTCTCCTAGCGCGCTTGGTTAATATACACAACGAAAGGCCAGCGATAACATTAACATCAGATTCCTACTACTATACATCCTGGTCCTAATTTCCGAGCGTTGTCTGTAAACTGTAGTCTGTCTGCGTAGTTTTCTGGTGGTTCATCTTCTGCAGGACCTCTATAAGCAGCCGCTGTGAAAATAAAAAAAAACATTTGGAAATTGAACACTTTAAAACCCCAGAGTAAAAAGTAAATTTAGAGATGCCTTCAAGCATTTGTTGACGCAGCAAACCAGAATCTGTTCATGCACGAGAACAACATTCTGGCGTTGCGAACTCGTGCCGTATCTTTATTCCGTTTTGGGATAATATTGGTCTACGGCTCCCTACTTTGGTAATAACAGCTAGAGTTTGCTATGGACAATTCTGTCAGTTTGGCAACATCGTTCTGTTACTGTTTAATTATTCGATGCGTGATGTGTACATCTTAGTTTCGATATGATGTTCATAAACTGAATTGTTTTACTGATTTGGTGGCAGTTTATTGTAGCGTAAGGGTCTTCCGGTAATTATAGCTATGGCAAAATTACGAATAAGTCATATTATATTCAGAAATTGTAGATATGAAAATCTAACCTGTTTACTTCACCCCAGTTCGGTAGTAAAGTGCTTTCCATTTCACTCTATTGCTTGGTTGATTAAAATGCAGTGCTTTTCACGCGTAGGGGTATCTCTACGTTTACATCTTACTCTAGGATTCAAACACTTTTAAGACTATCTATCTTTACTTCATTTTGCCAAATTCATTTTTTTGTAGATAACCAAAATATTCAAGGTGGCTATAAGAAAGCTAAAGAATTGATTTTTGGCGAAAACGGTTCATCAAAATTACGTTTTTCATACACCGTTGTAAAAAGGGTTTTAAGATCTATCAAATGAAGTATCACTCAACCGCTCTCTTCCCTATTCTATTTTGAGGGGTTGAAGCGTCAAAGGATGACTCCAAACAAATCATTCGGGATATTTTCCAATCACTATGGTATCAGAAATATACGGGGTGGATCGTGTGAGATGGAGCAGCCTGAATATAATTATAGTCCGTTCACGAAAAGTTGAGCCGTCGGTTGGCCATGGAAATTTGGCATATTCCACTGTGTATATTAATATTTTAGGTTATGTTGTTTATTCTCTTGTCAGATTGATACGCAATGTTGTCAATATTGCATAGAGTTCTCTGATAACTCGCAAGCTCGTCGGACGAGGCCGGGGTGTCAATTCTCGGGATCACTCGCTCACGAACGTATACGTTCGTGAGTGAGTAAAATCGAAGAAATAGTTCGAAACAAGTAATTCCTGATCATATCGTCAACTAATCGTTCGGACGAAAGTGTACATTCATTTTGAAAGGACAAAATCATTACAATTTCAAGAAATCTACTCTTAAATGTCACGAACGTATCGTTCGTTGAACGAGTGTTCCCGAGAATTGACACCCGGGTACATTCGCAACGTTGACTTTATTTTACGTTATGACAGCAAATACTGCCAACTTCAGATAAATAAACAAACGCCTACTATGCGCTCAAACTTTCGTGAACGGACTATACATTAGGTTATCTATTTTTTTCAAATCTCATATTACAGGATTATATGAAAGCATGCATTTAACCAGATTATACATTACGCTAATTACAAAACAAATTACATAATCACAAGGTTCAATGTCCTCTGATAAATAGCTTTATGCTGTTCGTTTACATGTAACAAGAATTTATCACCACAATTCTAATAATTTGTGATAAGAGAGTAGAACTTTAACTATCATCTGCACTAACAATTTCATAATTGCAATTATCGTACATTTCTATACTTATCTTGACCCAATTATCTGATAATTAAATGGTCAATAAATAGATACAAGCATAAGGGGACTATTTGAAGTATCGAAGAGAAAAATTGGGGCATATACCTATAATGAATCTGACATATTATGTGAAGGGTTTTCCAATACGAGGTGCTACTTTGAATAGTCCGCTATTTCGGTAGATTTCACGTTTGAAGCTGTCATTTTTTGATATTTGACAAGTAGAAACTACGCCATTAATATAAAAATGGAACGATACACGCTTCAAGAACGCATTGAAATTATTAAAATTCACTATAAAAATGGTGAAAATTTGGCAGAGACGGTTCGTAAAACTCGAACATTTTTGGATCGTCGTGAAGCATCTTGTCGGACCGCAATAAAGAAATTACACCGTATTTTGCATAAAGATTTGGGTCTTTAAACTTATACTACGCTACGTGCCACTGTGCCACACAAGCAACGAAACCATTGATCTTTTGCGGGAAAAGTTTCCGGACCGTGTTATCTCTCGAAGAGGTGATCACAATTGGCCACCGAGATCTTGATGTGATTTAAAACCTTGCGACTTGTTCCTTTGGGGCCATGTGAAAGAGAAGTTCTACGCTAATAGCCCAGCGTCGATTCAAGACCTCAAAGATGGAATTCGTGAGGCTATCTAGGACATAGGGCAGCCACTTTGCGATTTGGTTATGGAAAATTTCATTAAAAGGGTAAACTCCTGTAAGCGTGGTCGTGGTGGCCATTTGCCTGATTTTATTTTCCACTATTAACGGAATAGCTTCTTCTTTATAATGAAATAAACATCCGATCATTTATATTGAAAAATGGCATTTTTCTTTGAATATCCAAATAACAACTCTTATTGGAAAACCCTTTAGTAATAGGTTGATCACATAAACAATTCATACAATAGAAAATATAAAAGAAGAAGCATATTGTCAATTGAGTAGGTAAACAGTTAAGACGGATATGAGCCATTTTGAAGAATCAATTTTAGTTAAATTTTAATTCATTCGACAAGATTGTCAAATTTGAGTCAATGATAATTTTCCTGCCGCCATTTGCAAGAAGCAATCCGGCCAACAAATATAACACAAAAAATGCTCCTTCCTCCAGATTCTATATTCTAGGATCAAAAAGCTATGAGGAACTTACCAGTCAAAACGATCCCGACCAATGTGAATAAAAAACCAAATATTGGCAAGATAATTTGACAGTTGTTAGCAATGACAACACCTGCTACCATCAGTCCACCCTCGATTTTTTCCACCCTCAGCCTGGAGATGGGCGCAGGGCATCGAATTTTGACACCATCTCCATCTTGGTTTAGATGGTTGTTCCTGTAACAAAATTAAGGATGTGATAATCTAACAACAACCAGACCTTGATGATTATTATGAAATATAAACAAAAAGCAATAAAGCTTTTACCTCAAAGTTTCGTATAGGACTTGAGATTCATGCTAAGTCCACTGCGCAAAAAAATTAACGCACATTCTGAAAATCTCAATTTTAATGAAAGTTAACTCTACATTGACTTTATAACTTATTTTTTATGTTCTCTCGGGAAGGTTTTGAACGAAACAAGACACATTAAATGGAAGAAAAATTCAGGATTTCAACGAATCTTATGTGGAAGAATAGAAATAAACAATTTTCGAAATACTGGAATGCTGATTAATGATTTAATACTTGGTATTTCCACCCCTTTCGTTAATTACAGCTCGGCAAGGACGGATCATACTCAATCAAAATGAGCGATCTTAAAATGTTCTGATCTAATCCTTCCCAGATTTCTTTGAGTTGGATTCCTAAGTCATTAAGAGTAGCTGGATGATTTTCTGAACTTCTCAGACTTCTATTGAGGTTGTCCCAAACCTGCTTAATCGGATTGAGATCTGGACTTCTTGCTGACCATTCCATTCGAGAGACTTCAACCTCTTCAAGGTACTCCTGAACGATGCGCGCACGATGGGGACTGGCATTATTGTCCATAAAAATGAAATCTTCACCAATGTATGGGGAAAATGGCACTACATGCTCTTCAAGAATGTTCCTTATATACCTATCAGCATTCATAGCTCCATTATCAACGACCACTAGATCTGTGCGAGCAGTCGAAGATATTCAACCCCATACCATAATCGATCCTCACCCGAAACCAGTAGTATTCAGGAAATTGCACTGAGCATATCTTTCAGTGGACGTCTGTATACAAGGGAACGTCGATCACAATGGTAGAGGCAGAATCTAGACTCATCTGTGAAGAGAACTCTTTCCCAATCAGCCTCTTCCCAATGGATATGCTCTCTCACAAAATACAACGCGCCCTTCGATGGGCTGGGATAAGAGCTGGGCCTCTTGCCGCGACACGAGGCCTTAAATAATATTCTCTGAGGCGATTTCCATTATGTGCGTTAATTTTTTTGTGCAGTGTATAAACAATCAACAAAAGTCCTTAGCAGGTGCTCTTGAGCGCTCATTCTTTGGTGGAGCAATAAAGCTATTACCTCAAAGTTTCGGATAGGAGTTGAGATTCATGCTAAGTATATGAATGCCAAAGTTGAAACCTAGAGAAGCCAAACTTTCGAAGATGTGTATATTTCTGATCGTATTATTCATCCTCAAATTCAAAAATATGTCACGTTTACATTTTCCATGAAAATCTGATCCACATGGCTCCATAAACATATAAAATAAATCCATTAAATCATTCTGACATATTTCCTCTCAAAATAAACGTATAAACCTCAAATATACAAATATAATTTTAATTTCTTTTTCATGAATGTTCAAACATTCCTTGACGCATAAAACTTTACTATATCCACAAATTTTACGTGTCTACAATAACATTCAAAAGGAATGGCGGACTATAAATAATTTTGATTTTCCGTATTTTTTTGGACGCATTTGAAATTGGGTGTTTTCCATATCAACTTTATGCGTTGTTTCTCCTTCGAGACTTTGTCTCTGCTAAAAATACAGAGTGAGCAATATGAATTATTCAACAGGAATTTCCTGTGGTTTTTAATCTAATTTAAGTTGGTTTGAGGCGCCAGATAATTGTGTTGTAAACATTGTCAAGAAAAATAATCGAATATAATCAGGAATTTCAGCTTCAAAGAATAATTCAGATTTTTTATAGGTGTAGTCTGCTTTCTTGAAATATGCCACAAATCCCGAATTACAAATATAGTCTGTTCACGAAAGTTTGAGCCGTCGGTTGGCCATGGAAATTTGGCATATTCCACTGTGTATATTAAAATTTTAGGTTATGTTGTTTATTTTCTTGTCAGATTGATACGCATACGCAATGTTGTCAATATTGCATAGAGTTCGCAAGCTCGTTGGACGAGGCCGGGTACATTCGGCAACGTTGACTTTATTTTACGTTATGACAGAAAATACTGCCAACTTCAGATAAATAAACAAACGCCTACTATGCGCTCAAACTTTCGTGAACGGACTATACATATTTCATTTTTAAGAGCTCATTCTACCGAGTGCTATATCGTTTTGCCCAACTGTCTGTAGTTTTTGAATTTTGAGCAGAAAATTGTCTCAAACGATAGGGTTCGACTCCCTGATGTCGTACAGAGTGTTCCATAAAATATGGACATTCAATATTTCAGACAAAACGAAACCAATCGAAATGAAATTTTGCAGCCATATGCAATATGCTTATAATAAGCTGCATGCATAATTTTGTGGCCATATTGTAAACAAAACCATAGAAAATTCAATTCGAATATTGAAAAGAAGAATCTTCATATTTCCATAACAAGATATACGATTCGAGTGAAATTTATTTTGTGAATGAAGATTGATATAGGTACTGAATGTTCATGCGAAATTTCATGAGGATATCATCATCAGAACCATAGATTTTTTTAATAATTGATTTTTATATATTCCATTTTTTGAATAATTTCTAGAATATAATTCCGATCGAGCTGACATTTTGCATTCATATTACCTTATTGCTAAAATAATGAACTTAGGGTTTTTCTTGAATTTTTATGATACTCAATTGCTCAGGTTAAATATGGAAAAATTAAGAAAATGATTATTATCGTTATCATAAAAAAATTTCTGGAGTTCGTTCACCCGATTAAATAATTGAAATATTAATTGTTTATACATCTAATCAAACTCTTTGGCGATAAAAACGATCATTGAACAAATACTGAATCCAAATAGAAGTTATGGATTCATTCGAACATCGTCATATCTAAATGTCATAAAACCTTGATATTGCAGTTGTTTTGCTAGTTACGTGAGATGAATATTCTGCACATGAGTGAATGAGAAAATTACCACATAAATGAGCAATTGTTATGACCCTTAGCGAATTATCCATTTGAAATTCATTCAATTATATGAAGGAACACAACACAAGTACTTCCTTATAAGTATTAATTTTTTAAGTGTTTTATTGGTATGAGGCTTGTATCTGATTAAATTATTTTATTATTGTGTATGTTGACTGTATCTTGAATATTCATGCACTTGTAGTTTTCCAGGTAAAACATCTTTATCCACGACTATTGTTAAATCCATTGTATAGTCCGTTCACGAAAGCTTTAGCGCATAGTAGGCGTTTGTTTATTTATCTGAAGTTGGCAGTATTTGTTGTCATAACGTAAAATAAAGTCAACGTTGCCGAATGTACCCGGACTGTCCGACGAGCTTGCGAGTTATTAGAGAACTCTATGCAATATTGACAACATTGCGTATCAATCTGACAAGAAAATAAACAACATAACCTAAAATTTTAATATACACAGTGGATTATGCCAAATTTCCATGGCCTACCGACGGCTCAACCTTTCGTGAACGGACTATACGTCTGTGTGCTCGGCCTTAATAATACCCTTTAATCACAAGGGAATAATGAGATTATAAATCACTGCTGTCAGATGCTTCATAGATTTAGCTTTGATATAATATTCTTTAAATTGGCATTTCTTCAGTATTCTAAAAAACACCAACTAACAAATATGGGCATACCTTGTCAATCGAGGGCCAAATCTACTCTCATTATATCAATTAAAGCTTTTTTTTATTACAAAATATACAATGACTAGTTCTCCAAAATTTCTCATGTGTCAACTTGACTTTTTCCACGCTTGTGATAGAAGGGTCTTGTCGCGGTCGCAAAATGTTAAAATCTTCAAGAAATATATTCAGTAGTCGTGTATAAAGTATAGTATGCTATCGCGTATAATGGCTGTTATTCACTCGGTGATTTGGGCCACGAGCCGTAGGCGAGTGGCCCTAGTGAATAATAGCTATCATTATACGCTCGTTGCATAATATACTATTATTTTGTATGAGAGATACATTTGAAATTCTTCAAACACCTTTCAAGCATTTTTACGATTATACCTATCTAGTTTTCCAACTGTCATCAGTTAATCTGAGTAGGTAAGAAGCACAATAAATAAAATAATTCATGTTGGAATCTGAGCTGTTTATTCGATTTTTTTCATTGTCAAATGCTGTGACATATTATAGTTCAAGAACAACATTAATTAATTATTACTGTACAAGAAAACACGTGCTGCTACTAAATATAGATATAGAACCACCAATAATAGACACGCTACAATAGAATCGATACCACTATCTAAACCTTCCTCGTTTCAAGCTGTATGAATTATTCTTATATTGGTTTATGACATCAGAGCCAATAATGAATCCAGTTCAAGCCTATGTCAGTAAAGATACTCAACTTTTTGAACATACGTAGAAAAAGTTCAATATTTCATATGCAGAAATAGTATATTATACATCGAGCATTATAATGATTGCTATTATACACAAGGCGAAATTTAGGCTACGAGCCGTAGGCGAGTGGCCTAAATCACCCAGTGAATAATAGCCATTATACGCGAGTAGAATACTATACTTTGGCAATGACTACTAAAAATGTTTTTTGATGTTTTTAACATTTAGCGGCAGTAATAATATATGTCTCTTCTATTACTCGTGAGAAAAAGTCAACTTGAGAGTTGAGTAATCTTTTGATGAGCTTGTACAGGATGTAACTAAATAAGTGCAAAATATTTAAGGAGGCGATTCCTCATCGAAAAAAGATAGGATCTTTCATATAAAGAAACTTCATTGGAGCATCCCTTGTTAAGATACAGCCCCTCAAAGAGAGTATTTCCAATGTAACTTTTTGTCTTATTATTTATTTTCCATTTAAAAATTTATTTCCCATAGCCTGTTTCATTCTAAACAAAAAATGTCTCCTGAGTTTTTCGCCAAAATAAACCAGTTCGCAGCAAAAAATTATTTTACTAGATAGATTAGTTTCGCATTTATGACGATCTATCTCTGTAGTTGTTCGTAAAATAATTTTTTACTGCGAACTGGTTTATTTTGGGCAAAAAACTCAAGAGACATTTTTTGTTTAGAATGAAACAGGCTATCGGAAATAAATTTTCAAATGGTAAACAAATAATAAGACAAAAAGTTACATTGGAAATAAACTTTAGGGGTTGCGTTTCCCACCCTTACAACCATGGGGTAAACCAAATAAATAACTGGATAAGTGTCTTTTTGCTAGTAGGAAACGTCAGGTTAATTTCAATATTTTATTTTTTCTGAGCTTGTGAAAAAAATTTTATACAAAATGTATGTACTTCCTTTGAGGGGCTGTATCTTAACAAGGGATGCTTCAATGAAGTTTCTTTATATGAAAGATCCTATCTTTTTTTCGATGAGGAATCACCTCCTTAAATATTTTACACTTATTTAGTTACACCCTGTATATTTTGTAACAAAAGTTGATTATATTTAAGTTAGATTTGCCCCTCAATTGAAAAGGTATTCCCGCCCATATTTTTTGTCATCAGTTAAGGAACTCTACACTCAAGAAATATCAGTTTTAACGATATAAAATTATAGCTTAATACATGAAGCCTCTGAATAATGCAGTGAATAATGAGTCATTATTCACTACTGATTGATGGGTATAACTATGGGTAGATTATAAAATAACCGTGTGGAAAATCCCATTTTTGTCAACATTTAATGTGGTATACCTATCTTGCCTTATCAGAGGTATCCAATATTTTGTCCTGTGCCTACGAATGGATGGAAACCACGAGAACACCATATCTACTCAAAAACCGAGTAAATCCTCAGTATAAAACCACTATCCACACTATTTAAAGTCACAAAATCAACTGAAAAACATTTGGACGCAAATAGGATATTGTCAGGGCGAGCAGGTATATGTATGTACCTAAGTGTTTAACAAGCTATTATCTCGCGTACGTATATCAATATCAACTTAAACAAATACGTATTGAGAATTAATGAAATGGAGGATACATTCGATAATAAAGTGATTTTTTTATTTGTACCTAATTGATAGTGAGATTTGGACTTTCTCCAATTTAAAGGTTAAAATGCGATAAAGGTGTTTTCTACATTGATCATACGGTTTTCAAAATAACATAAATAAAAAAATAAACGTCAAAGTTGTAGGTAATAAAAAAACCAACAATTTCTGTACTCGCATTTTTTACCTTGGTCCTAAAATAATCAAGTAATTGGTGCTTCATTTTTCAGACAATGTTTTTTCACGTAATTCAGAGTGTGTAACAACAAAATGAAAATCAATAATCCTTCTGATAAAATAGAACAAGGTCACCATTTATTTGAAGTTCAAGATCAATGGATTGCTCATGTTACTGTTACACATTGTTTTATTTCGTAAGCTAAACAAGAATATCCATGGGTCAACATAATTGAGAAACTTGATGGATTTTTCAGAAGATCCACCATGATTGCTATCTTTGTTGCAATTCAATTTTTTTGAGATAGCCAAAATATTTAAGGTATACAGCTCATTTGAGCTGAAAAAATTGATTTTTGGCGAAAATGGTTCATCAAAATTACGTTTATCCACGACTATTGTAAAATCCGTCCATTGTACGTCTCTGTGCTCAGCCATAATAATACCCATTAATTACAAGGGAATATGAGATATTAATCACTGCTGTCAGATGCTTCATAGATTTAGCTTTGATAAAATATTCCATAAATTGGTATTTCTTCAGTATTCTAAAGTACTCCAACTAACAAATATGGGCATACCTTGTCAATCGAGGGCGAAATCTACTTTCAGTATATCAATTAAAGCGTTTTTTACTACGAAATATACAGTGACCACTTCTCCAAAAATTTCTCATGTGTCAACTTGACTTTTTCCACGCTTCTAATAGAAGGGTCTTGTCGCGGTCGCAAAATGTTAGAATCTTCAAGAAATGTATTCAGTAGTCGTGGATAAAGTATAGTATGCTACTCGCGCATAATGGCTGTTATTCACTCGGTGATTTGGGCCACTCGCCTACGGCTTGTAGCCTAAAATACTTGTGAAAGATAGCTATCATTATACGCTCGTTGCATAATATACTATTAAAATCCATAGTTTTCTGCGAATTTCCGATGCATCTTAATTCATTCAACTGAATCGTTCAGAAAAAATCCAAACAGGATCGAAACGTCGAGAATTTAAAGAAGAGTGTTTAAGTCACCTTGGCTAGTCTTGAAACCAATACCTTTTTACTGATTCTGTAAACAAGCATTGATTGGTTTTGGAATTTTGATCCAGTGTCCAATCCCAGCAGAATAAATCATCATTAAATTTATATAAAAAAGTTTTTTCGAGGACATTATACAGGGTGTCCCGGAAAATGTGGGAAATCTCTCGGATTCAGATAGAACATAAAAAATGAAGATAACAAGTTCCCATAATTTTTTTCCTAGCGGCCTTCCCTACGAAGATACGACCTCCTAAATGACGCCACTGGAAATCCATTTCAGTGGAATAAGTTTCAAACTACTCGATATAATTTGATGAAAATTTGATATGATCAATAGTATTAAGAACCTCTTAAATCACCGCACTCAAATTTCAATTAACTTCTACAGTTCACCAGGGGCGGACTGGGTTGTACATTTTAATGCTTACATTTTTAACCCTTGTATAGATAAGGTGCTAAAAAAAACAAATTTGGATACCTTGAACATTAAGCTAAAGAAAAGGTACTCTTGTTCAGTGTCAATAAAATGAACCGTATTCGAAAAAAAATAATGAAAGAAGTAAGTAATTAAAATTTATCCCCCTAAAATAAATTTCCAATGGCGTCATTTAGGAGGTCGTATCTTCGTAGGGAGGGCCGCTAGAAAAAAAATTATGGGAACTTGTCATCTTATTTTTTATGTTCTATCTGAATCCGAGAGATTTTCCACATTTTCCGGGACACCCTGTATAATTCATTTCTACCAGACGTGTTATTACATTCTAATTTCTTGTTGTACCAGTCTCCACAGCTGATACCATACCACTCTTCAAAGAAAACGCTGATTACAATATACAATAAACCGCTTACTGATTACAGTGTTGGCTAAGGTCAGAAATGACTAATAACAGTAACCGCAATAATTATCATAGATATCAACAAAAATGTTGGATATAAACCAAGAATGCGGCAAGCAGAAAGTAGGAAGAAAGTACATTTCCTTCTAGGTGTTGAAGAACGATATGATTCGCTCTGACGACTTTGCTTCATTTTCATTTTCTTCCTGATGAGATCTTAACAACCATGGAAAGTTATAGAAGAAATTCCGTTAGAGATTGCAGTGTTTTAATGAGTAATGACTTGATCATTCAAGTGCCAGAGAAACTTTTCACTCAACAATATCGGAAGATGTTCAAAAACTGAAGAAGAAAGTTTTTCACAATAAATTGCTTCACTTTAATCATTTATTATAAATCAATCTGTTTAGTTACTTCTTAACCGAAATCAAAATAAAATTTTTTAAAATACCAAAATATGTATAAATATTCAAGATGACTTATTTGACCCTGTATATAAATTTGAAAATAGGCTTAATGGTTCTAGAATGAAGGCACAGAACAAGTGAATATAGTCCGTTCACGAAAGTTTGAGCGCATAGTAGGCGTTTGTTTATTTATCTGAAGTTGGCAGTATTTGCTGTCATAACCTAAAATAAAGTCAACGTTGCCGAATGTACCCGGCCTCGTCCGACGAGCTTGCGAGTTATCAGAGAACTCTATGCAATATTGACAACATTGCGTATCAATCTGACAAGAAAATAAACAACATAACCTAAAATTTAATATACACAGTGGAATATGCCAAATTTCCATGGCCAACCGACGGCTCAACCTTTCGTGAACGGACTATATGTAAATTCGATAATAGGCTTGATGGTTCCAGAGAAAATTCTTTTATAATATAACATTTTTCCATCAGATTGGCATTAAATTAATTAAATATTACAATAGAATGATTGGTATTCCAAAAATCGATGAAAGACGAAAGAGAAACTTCCGAATTAAGACTGCTTGAGGTCGTTCACCACATGAATACCGGTTATGATAAATTTACAGGATTTCTCTATAAATAATGAGCTGCGGTTTGTTTGATATCAAATGTGATGTGAATTACAGCGCTTATTGAGGGAAATATAGATGCTTTGTTCACTTAATATCGCCATTTATCGAAAAGCTATAAAAGTTCCAGTTCTTCCATTTTCAAAATGAACTCAATCGATTATTAACTGCGTAGCTTATCACGATATCCACTATTGTTTGTATTAGAAGTTAAATAGCTTGGAAACAGTTTTATTCACGACTATTGTAAAATCCGTTCATTGTACGTCTCTGTGCTGGACCTTAATAATAAGTATTAATTACAAGGATAATGAGATCATAATTCACTGCTGTCAGATGCTTCATAAATTTAGCTTTGATATATTCTTTAAATTGCTATTTCTTCAGTATTCTAAAGTACCCCAACTAACAAATATGGGCATACCTTGTCAATCGAGGGCAAAATCTACTTTTATTTTTATCAATTGAAGCTTTTTTCATTACAAAATATTCAATGACCAGTTCTTCAAAAATTTCTCATGTGTCAACTTGACTTTTTCCACGCTTGTTATAGAAGGGTCTTGTCGCGGACGCCACATGTTAAAATCTTCAAGAAATCAATTCAGTAGTCGTGGATAAAATATGGTATGCTACTCGCGTATAATGGCTATCATTATACTCTCGTTGCATATATACTATTAAACTAGACTTATCACAGTTTGTTTGAATATGAAATATACCAAGAAAGTTTGATCTTTTACTAGATATAAGTCAAATTGAAAGTATAATATTCATATATTATATACCTGCATATGTAGTTACCAATTTCAATTAAATATGGAATTTTAATTACAAATTGTAGGTACTGCAATATTGGATAACCGTAAAATAAATGTAGTAGTAGACTGAACCTTCACTTATTTCTCTAATCGTTAGTTTCAGATATAGACCAAGCAATAGAGCTATCGAAAGGTCGATTTCGTGACAAAAATACTACCTGAAATCTGACTGTGCAGTCATGCAATAGGTAGTTTCTACATGTTTTTCATGATAAATTCCACTCCTGAATCGTTTATTTTTTTGAGAAGCGAAAAATAGCCAAAAAAATCCAAAATTTTGCTTTTTCGATTATAAAACGTGAAGTATTGATCTGATCGAAAAGCTGGTCAGGCACTTTTTGTAGAGAATTCAAAAACAAAAAAAATGAGAGGTGACATGTTTCAAGCGGATAATTAGTTTCCGAGAGAAGTCCAAAAAACTGGAAAAAAACATCAATTTTTCGAAAATTCAAAACTTGGTCAATTTCTGAGATGAAGCGTAGTTGCTTTGAATTAAAGTAGTTATTACATAAACTTTATTGGTGCACAATTACAAGCTGTCGGATAAATAGTTTTTGTACAATCGCAGTTTTCCGAATTCGACGTACTTTTTTCAAGAAGGTCGTGATACTCGGCTACTTATCGGATTTGAATTTTACAAAAAGCATTTTAAAGAAGAAATAAAATTCTTCAAATCGTTTATTCTCTCGATACCGACCGATAATGTTCAGTGGGTGAAAAACGGCGTCAAACAGTAGCAAAAAGGCTCGAATGCATCGAATGCACTAGTCGCGGAGTGCGAGTCGCCCGCCCGTTTGATGCATTCGAGCCTTTTTGCTCCTGTTTGACGCCGTTTTTCACCCACTAAACATTATCGGTCGGTATCGAGAGAATAAACGATTTGAGAGAATGTTATTTCTTCTTTAAAATGCTTTTTGTAAAATTCAAATCCGACAAGTAGCCGAGTATCACGACCTTCTTGAAAAAAGTACGTCGAATTCAGAAAACTGCGATTGTGCAAAAACTATTTATCCGACAGCTTTGTATTGTGTACCAATAAAGTATATGTTAATAATTAGTTAAATTCAGAGCAACTACGCTCCATCTCAGAAATTGACCAAGTTTTGAATTTCGAAAAATTGATGTTTTTTTCCATTTTCTTGGACTTTTCTCGGAAACCAATAATCCGCTTGAAACGTGTCACCTCTCATTTTTTTTGTTTTTGAATTCTCTACAAAAAGTGCCTAAGCAGCTTTTCGATCAGATCAATACTTCACGTTTATAAGCGAAAAAGCAAAATTTTGGATTTTTTTGCTATTTTTCGCTTCTCAAAAAAAACCTAAGACGATTCAGGAGTGGAATTTATCATGAAAAACTTGTAGAAACTACCTATTGCATGACTGCACAGTCAGATTTCAGGTAGTATTTTTGTCACGTAAAAAACCTCTATTGCTTGGCCTAATAGGTAGGTACTACATAGCTAACTAGCTTCGAATCTATCTAGTAAATTAATTAATATTCATTGAACTTTCAAAACTCGATAAAGACACTCGTGCTTCAATTCGTATAGTGGAATGGCTTTCGTAACACAAGTTATCAGTATATTTCTTGAGTTATTGCTCACTTCATACCTTAATACAGTAAATCTTTCGTTTCATTTGAATGAATAGGACATCCGTTTAAGATAAAGGTAAATGAACAAAAGGTTTTGTTTCATATGGAATTCATGGAATGTTGAGCAGGAAGTAAAACAGGGTAAATTGAGAGATAGAGATTCAAACACAACATCAATTTTTGAGCGCTCGTTTTACTCAAACGAGTGCTTTATCGTTTGGCCCAAATGTCTGTAATTTTCGCATTTTGAGCCAAATATGGCCGCAAACGGTAGGGTTCGACTACTTGATGACGAATCTGTGGACAAATTCAATTCTGTGCGTGGGGCCGTCCGGTCGTGAGCACGATAACTGATTGTCCTAGAGAATTGATATTTTCAGGGTAAGTTCCCAAATGCCGCGGTTGAGTTCATTAAACAGAATACAACTTCGTACAAGTGTTCCATAAAATAAACTGTCCATTCAAAATTTTTGTTCTTCATTATCTCAGACGAAACTAAACCAATCGTAATGAAATTTTGCAGCCACTTGCAAGATGCTCATAATAAGCCAAAGTGTAAAAAAAATCAAAGAAAAGTCAATTGGAATATTGAAACGAAGAATCTTTATATTTCCATAACAAGATATCCAATTCGGGTGAAATTCATTTTGTGAATGAAGAATGATATACTGAATGTTCATGCAAAATTTCAAGAGGATCAGAACCGTAGATCTTAGTTTTTTCAACTATTGCTTTTTTTACATACCTATTTAATTTATTGAATAATTTCCAGAATATTATTACAATCATTGCATTCATACACTTAGCATGAATCTCAAGTCCTATACAAAATTTTGAGGTAATAGCCTCATTGCTCCACCTATGAACGAGCGCTCAAAAGCACCTGCTCTGAACATAAGTTTGTCACACGTTTTGTATCATTATTCCGAAATTGAATTCAATATTTAGGATGAATACCACTATTTAAATCTATGGGAGATGATTACCCTTCAGTAGGGTTCTGTATGGAGGTCTTAGAAGAACAGAAGATTCGAAAAATCATCACTGGAACGACAGGCTGGTTCAAAACACCCTCCTGGCCCAAGAGCAAGAATTAAGTATTTGTATCTGAATATTGAAGGTATTTATTCAAATAGTTTCAAGTTTCAATTTTGTAAAAACGGCGAGACAGGGTTTTTTCTACTGATGTTTTTCCCTGTGCTCTGGTATCACACGACAGAATAGTATGGTACCCCGTTTTGCACCAACCTCAGCTAGGTACTTTTTTGTTTCATGTATTGTATTCTGTTAGCTCTCAATTCAGAAGAATATAATAATATACAGGGTGTCTTAAAACTCGACGTCAACCCGGAACCGGGTGAAAAGGCAAGTAATGCTGGTTGTCAGAAAAATATTAAATTCCACACCCTGTGACAGTCTTTTCGCTCCTGTTGCAACAAAGATCAACTTTTTCCAACTTTTTTTCCTGCTGGTAACCTTGAATAATGCTTGTCTAAACTGTAATCAAAATTTGGATACCAGCTGCTCTAGGCAATTGTTTATTTTGAATTTTTTTCTGAGAAGCAAGCCCTATTTTTATGAAATCTAAGAGCAGCTGGTATCCAAATTTTGATTACAGTTTAGACAAGCATTATTCAAGGTTACACAGCAAAAAAAAAGTTGGAAAAAGTTGATATTTGTGGCAACAGGAGCGAAAAGACTGTCACAGGGTGTGGAATTTTGCGTGTTTTTTTAAATGCCCATTATTTCAAAATCATGCAACTTAGATTTTTTTTATATTTTTCTGACAACCAGCATTACTTGCCTTTCACCCGGTTCCCGGTTGACGTCGAGTTTTGGGAAACCCTGTATACATCTGTTGTTTATTTATTCACCAAAAATGTTGTTCAATATTCATCTGTTGTTAATTTTCATTCACCGCTTAAAACATACATACATATAATTCCAATTATTATCCTTAGCAGATCCAATACTTTCAATATCAGGCTCCCTGGAATCCCTGCGACATCCTTGGGTGCTGAACGTCATACTGTACAATCTTTCAAAGAACAAAGGTGCACATTCCACAGGTAACTCGAATAAGAAACAACCAAAACGAACCACCAACAACAATCAAGTCACCATATGTAAGAGAGGAACTATCACCTTGCGTCGAAAAGCAACGTGAACACGGGCAGAAAAACGGTCCGACTGAGAGCTGGGAGTCGTTTTCAGAGAGTCGGAGTCGAAGCAGAAGAGTTGGCGACGGAGAGGTCGTCCACCACCTGCGTGGCACCGCTAACCGAGAAGATAGCGTAGGAGTTTACTACGATTAGCTGCAGAGAATTGTCTACTAATGAGTGATTCACTTTATTTGATGACGGGTGATATTCTGGGAACAGTGTCTAGCACAGTCAATTCTCGATAATTTGACACTCTATTATTTGAATCTCTCGATGATCTGTCCCATGAATAACCCTCGATAAATTGGCACCTATCTAAGTTGTAGACAGTGACATGTTGCTCGTCAACACTCTTCAATTTGAAGGCAGAACTCCCCCCAAACACGCTTTAATTCGAAGACAGAACTAACATGTTGCTCGTCAACACTCTTTAATTTGAAGGCAGAACTCCCAAACACTCGATAAATTGGCCCCCTCTCTAATTTGAAGTTGTAGACAGTGTTCACAGTGACATGTTGCTTGTCAACACTCTTTAATTTGAAGGCAGAACTCCCAAACACTCTTAAATTCCATGGAAGGACTGACATGTGCTCGTCAACACTCTTTTCTCAGAGAGTTGGAGTCGAAGCAGAAGAGTTACGGAGAGGTTGTCTACCACCTGCGTGGCACCGCTAACCGAGAAGATGATAGCGTAGGAGTTTACTACGATTAGCTGCAGGGAATTGTCTCCTAATGAGTGATTCACTTTATTTTGTGACGGGTGATATTCTGGGAACAGTAAACAGTGTCTAGCACAGTCGATCCTCGATAATTTGATACTTTATTATTTGAATCTCTCGATAATCTGTCCCATGAATAACCCTCGATAAATTGTCCACCTCTCTAATTTGAAGTTGTAGACAGTGACATGTTGCTCGTCAACACTCTTCAATTTGAAGGCAGAACTCCCCCCAAACACGCTTTAATTCGAAGACAGAACTAACATGTTGCTCGTCAACACTCTTCAATTTGAAGGCAGAACTCCCCAAACACTCTTTAATTCGAAGACAGAACTAACATGTTTCTAGTCAACACTCTTCACTTTGAAGGCAGAACTCCCCAAACACTCTTTAATTCGAAGACAGAACTAACATGTTCATCGTCAACACTCTTCACTTTGAAGGCAGAAATCCCTAAACACTCTTTAATTCGAAGACAGAACTAACATGTTTCTCGTCAACACTCTTCACTTTGAAGGCAGAACTCCCAAACACTCTTTATTCGAAGACAGAACTAACATGTTTCTCGTCAACACTCTTCACTTTGAAGGCAGAAATCCCCAAACACTCTTTAATTCGAAGACAGAACTAACATGTTTCTCGTCAACACTCTTTAATTTGAAGGCAGAACTCTCAAACGCTCTAAAATTTGATGTCTCCCACTTTCTTTATTAGCTTCATCTGTTCTTCGAGTCTCCTGAATAACACTCGATGAATTGGTCCCCTCTCTAATTTTAATATGTAGACAGTGACATGTTGCTCGTCAACACTCTTTAATTTGAAGGCACTCGTTTAAGTAAAACGAGTGCACTTTGACTAGATTCATCTAGACTGGAGTACTCCAAAATTTGGTAGAAATCAAACTTCGCAAATGAAAATGATATTGAATATAACTTGAGATTGCTTTGCGGAAAATAAAATTAACTAAGTGTGTCCTCAGATTCCTTTATTATAATGTCACTGATATCGCACATTTCTATCCTACATAACTGCATATTTATTCAATGGCACATTGGTTATATTTAAAATGATAACATTTTAACTTGGCCACTATCCATAGTTTCTTATATAACTTCATAGATGAAGTAATTATGGACAGGGTCGGGTTGGCAATCTCTGCGAAACCTTGTCTATTTATTTACAAGCCATCTTTGGACGATCTTTACTTGTTCTTGACCGACTTTATTCATAAAAATACCTTAGATCCTATCCTGTTAATCCGAAACTAACAATACTGCCAATTCATAAAGCACAACCTGCGTATGAAAAACTTAAACCCCAGTATCGGTCAGATCTTCAAAAACAACGCACTAATTCAAACCCTAACGAGAAAAAATGTTTTCCAAATTTTCATTCGGTATTTTTAAAACCTCCACAAGCCTATATATTCCTCGAAAAGCGTGGAAAAACGATGTGATAGGGACAATAACAGAAATGAATGAACTGCTTTGTTTGTTTGTAATGGCGACATCTATATTTAGACTCACCAAGGATTTTCAGTGAAATATAATCAATTTATTAGGTGTAGAAGAAAAGAATGAGATTGGCCGATACTGGAAACATTTTCCGGAATGGAGATTTAGGTAAAATATACGTATAATCCACCCATTATACCTCTGTTTGCTCGGCCATAATAATATCTATTAATCACAAGTGATTAATGAGTAATTATACACTGCTATCAGATGCTTCATAGTTTTAGCTTCAGTTTTATATTCTTTAAATTGATATTTCTTCAGTATTCTGAAGTACTCCAACTAACAAATATGGGTATACTTAGTCAATCTAGGACCTAATCTACTTTTATTACATCAATTAAAGCAATTTTTATTATAAAATATACAATATGACAGTTCTTCAAAAATTTCTCATGTGTCAACTTGACTTTTTCGCACTTGTAATAGAAGGATCTTGTCACGGTTGCCAACTGTAAAAATCTTCAAGAAATATATTCAGTAGTAGTGGATAAAGTTCATTATGCTACTAGCGTATAATGGCTGTTATTCACTCGGTGATTTAGGCTTTACCTCATGAAACATAGCTATCATTATACGTGCGTTGAAAAATATACTATATGTATACTATTTTTCACAAAAGCCAAAGGCACTTGGTGTCACTCTGTGATTTTTATACTTTCTTCACATTATTATTCAAATTTACTTCATATTTTATATTACTCAGAGCAATATAATAATATATTATGAAACGAGCATATAATAATTGATATTATTCACAGGGTGACGTTTACGAGCCCTATGTGAGTGGCCTGAATCACCGAGTGAATAATAGTCATTATATGCGAGTAGAATACTATACTTTATACACGACTACTGAATATTTTTATTGAAGTTTTTAACATTTCTCGTCCGTAATATGTCCATTCCATTCCTTGTGAGGAAAAAGAATAGTTGACATTTATGAGTAATTTTTCGTTTTGCTGTAATTATATATTTTGTAATGAAAGTCAATTTAATTCAAAGAAGATTTGTCCCTCCATTGAAAGGGAATCCCACCCATATTTGTAACTTGGGGAACTCTAAAATACTGAAGAAATATCAGTTTTAACAATATAGTATTATAGCTTAATCCATGAATCATCGGAGAGCAGTAAATAATGACGCATTATTCACAACCGATTAATAGGTATTCTACCTTTTTCTCATAGAGATTTCTTCAATTGCAGCGTTCCGAAAAAGAGTGAATTCAATCAGTAAATTAATCAAGATACATTTAAGACACTTCAACACAAGTGAAGTATGATTATTTTCGCCGACCTCAAAATAAAAGGTGAGTTCAACGTACACAAAAATTGTCCAATAACGACCCATTTTATTGCCCAATTTCTACAATTTTAATGTTCAATTGTCTTGAGCAACCGAACATAACGTATTCAGAAGGAATACGAAAATATTACAAATCTACTGAAATATAAAAATCAAAATCACGTTAAATGTGTCTCTTGTGCAAATTAAAAATGTATTTCAATCAAGATTTTAATAGCAATTCATAATGCGGTCGACGAGAAAGTTGTGTAAACAGCTCGTTTATTAATCTAGCTATTAATAAACTTACTGATTGAATAACAATTTATGAAACGTGGATGAGTATGATTTTCTTTGAGATTGTTCCTATTATTTTTACATTTCAATGATTTTCAGGTTGTGATACAAGGATAAGAAATGTGTCAAACCAGAAGAGAATAGAGAAGATTATAGATGAAACGAGAATGACATAGCGAAAAGATATTATAGTATCGTAGTATAGGTATATTATAAAGAAACAAATAAAATTTTTATAAACGCAAAATAAAGAACTATTTCTTGAGTTATCTGGACTTTTCATCCTAAATATAAACGAAGAGAAATGAAGACACAATGATGTGACATGCATAAAATATTCAAATTGTAATTGAAGTAGAGTATTTCCGAAAAAAAGTATACTATAGTGAATTCTACCATTCATAACCAGTTACATTGGAAGAATAAGTGGTAAATGTAGAATTCCCTAGCATATTTTTCACTGAATTCTCTATTGGTTTATTAAACTAGTAAACCAGTAGAGTAGAGTAAAATTGTGGAAGTGTGGATGGGATAGTAGAGTGTACTATTCCACATGTGCTATCCACTCTTCACTATTGTGCACTATCTTTAGTGCTCTACTGCCACTAGCACAATCTGTTTACATTAGGCTAGTATAGGAGAAAAGTACCAATGTAGACCGGGCTTAATTCAATTATAATAAGTAGATGAAGTATCTGCAAGTGCATAGCAGAATGGTCTACTAACTGGTATCGAATAAAAGTACAACAGACACATATTTGAGTACTAATTCTCGAAAAACTTACATTTGTATTCCGTGAGTAGCCGATGGACCACTATCTTACACCTCAGGTTCCATGAAAGAAGCGCTAAATGAAAGGTCATTGCACTTATGTCATTAGCATATTTAAATCCAATAGATTCGCCTAGCTAGGATATGAGTTACCGAAGTTTTTATACAATTCACTTATAATTGAGCATCTTGTTAATGAGAAATTGCTCCTATCAAGCGTAAAGACTAATAAGCACTTGTTCAACGAAGCTAATGATAGGTACACATCGAAAGATTTGAAACTAACACACTATCGGTAATATGGAAACGAAAGTCTAAAAACAACGTCAGTAAAAACAAAAAATTGCAGTTATGCTCTATAACACATCAAAACCAATAAAACTGTAAAACACTCGCGATGTTTCACACCAATACAGTTCTCACGATTTTTTTTATATCATTAATTAATAACTATTCATCTTAGAATGAGCAAAAGTCCACAAAAGGACGAAATAGGGACTATACACGAAGGACGATGAAATAATAGTTACTACATTTGTTGATGCAGAGTTGTGAGTTTCTGGAAATTGAAAATAGATGCCACGCATTTCCATTTGATTGTTGAAAATCTTGAATCGATATAGCGCGAGAGAGTATGCGCGTATAGATCTATATTATAATCCTTGACCTAGGACGTTGTGAATCGATATTGATGCCAATGTCCTTCTGATGTACCAATTCTTTACGCGGCAGGTGGTACACCTGCAATGCCCCAAATCGTAAATGCGTAATAGTAATTTACTCAGAGTAAAAAGTAAACCC
>CM024243.1:19018683-19062938 GCA_013421045.1 Propylea japonica | reverse complement strand
TGTTGCTGATTTTTCTATCATCACTCGAAAACCACTGAAACTTTAAATTTTTGAAGATCTAATCCAAAAACTAGACACGTGGAGCTATAATTTCCTTTTTTTTAAATTCCTTGTACGACTATCCTCTCAAAGTTACGGCATGTTGAAATTGCCGAAAAATTTGGAATTTTTTTTATCCTTTAATTTTTCCAGTAGTTAGTGTTTTCGAGTTAAGAACAACCTACCTGCATTTCTTGAACTACTTGGTTTATCACAGTATAGTCTTCGTGGGAGCATTTAGTTAGACTTTGAATGACGGTTAGCAGTTTCGCGTCTCCCTAAAGTGCTCCAATGGTTTATGGATGAAGGTCGTTATATCTGGCCTCCTCCTGGGTATTCCGGCTTGTGTAAAAATCTACAGAAGTCTGAATTCGTATTTCTCGATTTATTGGCTAACACACAGTCTGCTTTTTTGATTCCTGAGCAATAACGTTTGTAAGCACTACACAATTCTTTACTTTTCGAAAGGTAAGTTCTACACAACGAATTTATTTGAAGTTCCCCGTCCTCTTGAACTAAACTGTCGATCAAATCTTCAGTTATCCTCAAAATCTGAAATGGGATTTTTCCACTATAAATATGCCAGTTATACTGAAGGATATTAAACAGATGGACGTATCATTTTATAATTAGGGAACTGTTCCAGTTCATCCAGAATTTTTGTTTGAGGTTCTTCTTTTTTTATAAGTATACAACTAATTCCATGCCTACTCTGCTACACCCATTCATTAAAAAGAACTATGCATGAACTACCTATTGTATAAATGGTTTATCGAACATCTGAATATAATCGAAAAATTTATTTTTTCATAAACGTAGATACATTTTCTACATCTAGAGTTGAACTTCTAGGCTATCTAGGAACACAGATCAGATAAACAATTTCTTCATGATGCAGATACTTACCTCTTCCGAATTTTGAAACAGTATTTTATGTTCTGAAGGAGTTATGAGGTCATTTCTTTCGGCCAATGCGGAAACAAATCTTGTCACAGCAAACTGCATACCTGTTGCATATTGCTGTTCCTTATTGATTAACTGATACATTGTTCTTTTTCTATTTTCTTCAGGATTGTTCGATGGTTTCTGCAAAAGGAATAACAGATAGTTGATAGGTTCAAATTTCCCTCAACAGTTTGCTTTCGTATCTCCCTTTCTTCAACCAAATATTGCTTACGCTCTTCACAATATGCATAGAGCACTAGATTTTTCGCACTTTATTCATTTCAAAATGAAAGAGAATATTCGATAGTAACGAATTAAGAGACTCCTAGAATATTCAGCGAAACTATCACAAAGATGGAACATCAAATCATTTCACAAAAACGGGCATTTTACTGCATGAGGCTTCACTTTCCACAATCTCAGATAGAATAGTAGATGATTTCAAGAGTCTATTATTATAGCTATTTCCAAAAGGAAATTTAGAACTGAGGAGTGAGAAATATCAGCCATCAGTGCTTGTGGGGTGCTTCACTTTATTCAAGACATCAAATCTTTTTTTTTAACAGTGATCAATCAATTCATTTCTACCTCAATCTCAATTACGAAAACTCCATATTATTTGAAATTTAAACGGTATAAAAATTGTTTCAATGTTTCCATAAGGATAACTTGTAATTGAAATTTCGTAATTGAAGAAGGAATTTATGGAATTCAGCAATTCTTATTCCCATTTTGGGAATAATAGAGTACCATTTATCGACTGAGTATATTTCTTTCTTCCAATATGTAAGCTACAGTATTTTCTCATGACGTACATGAGTTTTGCCAAGAATTAATATTATGGAAATGCTTTTTGTGTACTTTTTATGATCTTGTCCTGTTTTCTAGTATAAAAATATAATATCGATTGAAATATAATCCCAGTCTCCGAAACAGAAACAATTAAAAATTTTCAACTAAGATGAAATGCTTATATGTAAATCTTCGCATTAATTCGTCAGGAGCAAATTGGTTTTGAAAAAATTGTTGCCTAACAAGTAACAGTAAAACTCAAAAATGAAATGCATAACGTAACTTTTCGGTTTCTACAACAGACCCCTTCTTCAGACGAACTCTTTGGAATGGTGTCTTTTTTTCGTTGGTACCTAATTTGATTAACATTTTTTAATTCTTAAGCTTCCTAGAAACGAATATAACGTTTATTGAGAAACACGATTAGCTATTGTCTATATCTGACGAAAAATCGATATTTTTCGACAATATGTTTTCGTACCATTTATTTCATAAATATTCACATTCTCATAATAGAAAAATAAAAGGGAGAAATAATAAAAATTAATTAAATAATTCAAGAGATATATTTTACAGGGGTAAAACTTGAACAAAATTCAACAAAATACTGAAATTAAAAAACAACTATGAAACGCTAATAAATTCAATAAATAACTTAAAAACTAAATTAAATAATAGTTAGAAACAAAGCATTGAACTTAACTTAAATACTACTAGTTACTGGCCGAATGAAATTCAACTATACAATTAGGAAAAGTAACATTGACAACTATGATGCAACACAATCAAGAAACAAATAGTGACGATTATATACACTTATATACATGACGATTTCAACATAATATCATACAATAACACCGTTACCAACCTCAGAACTAAACGTGACTTGAGGTAGTTGTAACTTTTTCCTGCTACAATCAACGGAAGCAGTATTTGTGGAACATACTGTAGAAGGCCGGCGTGGGACGAAACTTGTTGGAGTAGGAAGTGCTACTGAGCTTACAGTACCTATGCTGTTGATGCGCTTAACACTGGGAACAGAACCGTTTCTTGAGGAATTCCTTCGGAAATTTCTAGAGTCAGTTGATTTCCGTTGGATCTGAAATTATACATAAAGGATAAGTTTCAAATGTTTCAATTGAAATTGGTAAGTGGTATTTGATGAAACTCCATCTACAGGTTTGGAAATTCACATTGGAAACATACGATATTCAATGCATTAGAGAGAGTATTTGCCACGCAGTTGGACAGTGCTATACTGGACGTTTTACATGCTATGTTTCGCTTTAGTTTGACGCGATTGATGGTCCATACTAATCGTCTGCAAGTATATTATGCAACGAGCTTTTATTCACGAGATGAAGTTTAGGCTACTCGCCTACGGCTTGTAGCCAAATCAGCGAATGAATAACAGCCATTATACGCGAGTAACATACTATACTTTATCCACGACAACTGAATACATTTCTTTAAGACTTTTATATTTTTTGGCGGGATCTTTCTATTACAAGTGTGAAAAAAGTCAAGTTGACACATGAGAAATTTTTGGAGAACTTGTCATTGTATATTTTGTAATAAAAATTGCTTGAATTGATGTAATAAAAGTAGAGTTGACCCTCGATTGACAAGGTATACTCCTATTTGTTAGTTGGAGTACTTCAGAATACTGAAGAATATCAATTTGAAGAATATAATATTGAAGCTAAATCTATGAAGCATCTAACAGCAGTGAATAATAACTCATTATTCACTAATGGTATTATTATGACCGAGCAAACATACGTAAAATGGGTTTATTATTCAATAGTCGTGGATGGATATTTTTTAAAATTTAACCTTTCATTTTATACTGATGGACAAAATTAGCGCACCACCTAAAATTTCGTTAAATTTTAACAATTGATATCTTCCCAATCTTCAGTCGGATTTTAACGGTTTTTTCTTTCAATAGTAGCTCTGTTATTGTCGAATTCCCTCTATTGAACAGAAGTCCCAAAAATAAAATCTTCATGTTGTACAGGCGTTTAAATAATGCCATGTTTTAAAGTCAAATTTTAACGTCTTCTGTAGACAATGCCAGGTTGCTGAGGCATATAAAAACGATAAAGCTTTGTAGCCTAGTATCTCTTGAGTATTTTGTTTTTTTGAAAACAAATTTGTCTTGAAGTCGTCCAGAGATATTCAACTTTTTATCAATTCTTGTATTTTATGCATTAGCCATGAATATCTTCGCAACCATTTGTCCGATTTGAATATTTTTTTTTAGTTGTAGCTCTTTTATTGGCGAATATCATACTACAATGAGATGTTCAAAAAAAATAAATGCATCATGCTGTACAGGGCGTTTAAAT
This sequence comes from Propylea japonica, assembly GCA_013421045.1. Classification (NCBI taxonomy): domain Eukaryota; kingdom Metazoa; phylum Arthropoda; class Insecta; order Coleoptera; family Coccinellidae; genus Propylea; species Propylea japonica. The sequence continues at coordinate 19,058,811 of CM024243.1, read as the reverse complement.
TTTCGGTTTTTTTTTCATTACAGTTTAAACGCCTTTTGTGGGCAATACCAGATATATGAGCTTCTAAAAACTATACAGTGATGCAGCCTGATGTTTCCTGAGTATTTTGCATTTTTAAAAAGCAATTTCACTTGTACCCTTCCAGAGCTATTCACATTTTTATAACATCCTACATTTTTCTGTTTTTCTTAATTTCTTTCGTTTATTTTTTGTGTTGAAAGTTAATTCTTATTTATTTTTCTTTGGTCGTTGTCTCCGTAGACTTATGGAAAGTATAGAAAACTTTAGAAATTAACACAATCATTAATTTCGAATGAATTTATGAATTAGAAAAAATTATGACAACTGTAAACCCCAGTATCACTCGACTGAAAATATGCATTGTCAATATATTGTATGAAATGCAAGATGTTATAAAAGTGTGAATATCTCTGGAAGGGTACAAGTTGAATTGCTTTTTAAAAAAGCTAAATACTCAGGAAACATCAGGCTGCATCACTGTATAGTTTTTAGAAGCCTCATATATCTGGTTTTTCCCACAAAAGGCGTTAAACTGTAATGAAAAAAACCCGAAAATTTAAACGCCCTGTACAGCATGATGCATTTCTTTTTTTGAACATCTTATTGTAGTATGATATTCGCCAATAAAAGAGCTACAACAGAAAAAAAAAACATTCAAATCGGACAAATGGTTGCGAAGATATTCATGGCTAATGCATAAAATACAAGAATTGATAAATAGTTGAATATCTCTGGACGACTTCAAGACAAATTGGTTTTTAAAAAAACAAAATACTCAAGAGATACTAGGCTACAAAGCTTTATCGTTTTCATATGCCTCAGCAACCTGGCATAGTCTACAGAAGAAGTTAAAATTTGACTATAAACATGACATTATTTAAACGCCCTGTACAACATGAAAATTTTATTTTTTGGACTTCTGTTTAATGGAGGAAACTCTACAATAACAGAGCTAAAATTGAAAGAAAAAAACGTTAAAATCCGACTAAAGATTGAGAAGATATCAATTGTTAAAATTTAACGAAATTTAGGTGGTGCGCTAATTTTGTCCATCAGTATATTTAGTTATATTCTGAGAATAACCAGAAGCAGAAAAAATGATTTTAACTTTTCGAGATAAAACATAATAACGAGTTTCAAAATAATCTTTTCTGACTTTAATTGGGAACCAATTCTAGACCAAGATTTCCGGTGCAAAAATACATGAATACAAACTTTAAAGTATTATGAAGAAGTAAGCATTATGGAGTTATAAATTTGAAGTGAAAAAGGATGAGAAAGGAAAAACCAACAACAAAATATTCTTCGAAAAATATTTATAAAGAACAACCAATTCTTGTTGTTGAATTAAAACTTTTTTTTCAGAAGTTTGCGTTGTAAGTACTGTAGGTTTTGAAGGAAACCAAATTGTGGCAAAATTTCAATAACTTTAATTTCGGTCATCATTGTTTAAACAAGAAAATTCGTACAAGGAATATTATCTAGTAGATAAGGAAGCACTTACTTGATTAAATTCAAAATATCTATTTCAGGCATCATAACCACATTATGCTTATCGACGAAAATTAAATAATCCCCAGGTAGTATTCCAGCTCGATCAGCTGGCAATCCTTTTTCCACCCTTTCTATCCTAGGCGGGTGCGTCCAGACCACAGAAAATCCAAAGCCAGATTTTCCAGACTTCATCAACCTCTTCGTGTGTGTGAATGGCGTTCTCTCCATTCTTATTTCCTGTAGCTCTTCTCTGCGTTGCTGCTGGTATAGCTTCAGGTCCTTCGACTGGATCAAGCTCCAAATACCGAAGAAAGAGATTCTCGTCTGCGTATTTCTGCTGCTCACTCAGCACGGTTTTGTTGGTACTACCCAGGAAGTTATCGAACTCATCCAAGCTTATCATCTCGTCGATGCTTGTGGAGTGACTGTCACACATGGCTGTTTGGTGTTTTAGATCTGGTAGGGAATTTTCTTTTATTGTCCTCAGAGGATTGCAAAGGGTTATCGGAATATTCTGAATTCTGCCTGTTGGTAGGGGTAGGAGGTGAAAAGTGCCAGATATTTCCTGAGAAAGAGAGTACTTTTAGTTGTTTAGTCAAATTGGAGAAGTCTAATCAAATGTCACATACACTGGAGTGGTGTGCAACGTTGATTTTTATTGAGTATACATTATATCGATGAAAATAATCGACGGTAGTTCATATAATTTTTTTCGAATCGACCCCCCTTCCAGGATACAGCCTTAGGAAGGCGACAGTTTTTAATTTTTTTACGGCTTCTTAAACACGCTGAGTCATAAAACTATACATAATATGAAGCACTTAGTAGATGTTACTCACACAATATTTTTAGATCTCATAACTTTATTAGTAGGGGTTGAAAATAACAATCCCCTATGATTTTCGTTCAAAAATTATTTTCGTGGTATAGATTTTCGAAAAATAAAATTCTCTTATGGTTTCCCATTCAATTCTGAAGAAAAAGACTCTTGCAAAATTTCGATACTGTAGATACTTTTCTCGGAAAAAATGAAAACTTAAGCAGTTATGACCATTTTTCATTCCATTTCATCGTATTCCATAGAATACTAGATATTATATGTCTATAAAAGGAGATAAAGATGTTCTATAAATCATTCTGAAAGTTTAATTACTAATTTCCGGAAGAAAATTATATCCGTAATATTTTAATATCATAAATAGAATGTTCTTTCGATTAATAAGCATAATTGACAAAACCAATTTTGAGCATAAACAATATCTTAGAATATTCATTCTATGAAATGGAATTAACAGTGATCCTAACTGCTTGTAAGTTTTTATTTTTTCCGAGAATAATATCGACTGTATCGAAATTTTGCAACAGACTTTTTTCTCCAGAAATGAATGGAAAACCATAAGAGAATTTTATTTTTTGAAAATCTATCCCACGAAAACAATTTTTGAACGAAAATCATATGGGGTTGTTATTTTTTTATAATAAAGTTATGGCATCAAAAAAATTGGGTGAGTTACATCTCCTTAATGAATCGTATTATGTATAGTTTTATGACTCATAAAAAAATTAAAAACTGTCAACTCTTCATCGCCTTTCAAAGGCTGTATCTTGGAAGGAATGTCGATTTCGAAAAAAATTATATGAACTACCCCTACTTATTTCTATCGAGGAATCATCTCCAGCTCCAACTAGTTCAGTCTCTGTTCATTTTGTATTGATCTATTCTATTAATTTTTAAACAATTTTTCGACAACACATTTTGCTTATCACTAACCGAAGAAATTGTATCGGAGAATGCACAAAGTTTCCAAGTCAAACTGAAAAGTCCAATTTAATTCAAATGACAAAATTTTGATAGGAAAATTATAAGGAAATCATATTTCATCATGATTAAGTCACGCCAAGCAAAAGCTATCCTTGGGAGAATTAATGTATTCATAGAACAGAATGAATTGAATTAGATATATGACGATGGTTTAATGACTTGCTGTTACCAAAGTGCTAAATTCCGTGGTTTTATCGGATCTGAACACGCTTCTGCCAAGATAACCCCAATTAATGACCTAGAAAGGGTTATTCCCTCGTTTTAAATGATGGTAAACTACCGTCTCGATGTTTGTCTATTATGATTGGGGTTGATTTCGATACCCATTTAAGCGTGGTTGATGTAATGTTTAGTATACACTTACCGACTGACACTCATCTTGAATGGAAAACGATGTACATCCAATAAACTCGCTGGCTCTGCAAAGAAGAAAATAATTTAGTGGAGATGTTGACCAAGGCAGTAATGAAATATTTAAGTTTCGAATATACTACATTTAAAGTGGCCAAACTTTAAAATAGAGCAAATGTAGGTTTGAAATTTTAAGACTGTTTCGTCATGTTAGCCATGATATTATGACGGAGTATGAGCAGCTAGCACAAAAGTTGATATGTCATACGAAAGTACACCAAATCAGGTATTTTTACTGAAAGAAAACTTGTGCATAATTATTCATATTTCATAAAAAAACCATTGGAAAAATAGGACTAATTTGTCAAGAGAATCATGATATTTATCTCCTTAAACAGACTCTCTTATCTTGTAGAAAATTTAAGTCTCTTACCGAATATGTGGTCAAATTTGATGAGAATAGAAGGAAAACTGAATAATGTTATTTAAGAGGAAAAACTCGAAATATTCTGTGACATCAAGAAATGTTTAATTGAAGAATAACCGTCAACATTTCGACTATGTATTATATGACATGTTCTGTTGCAAATCACCCGTATAACCCCTCTTGAAGTAAACACCCTGTATAAATTGTGATCTATCCGCAATTTTTATAATATTTTTAAACAACGAATTCAGAATCTTAAGGGCCACTATGCCATATTCCCAATGATTCGATTAATAAGCATAACTGATAAAACCAATTTTGAGCATGAAAATATCTTGAAATATTCATTCTATGGAATATACGATGAAATGGAATGAACAGTGCTTGTAAGTTTTTATTTTTTCCGAAAAAAGTATCGACTGTATCGAAATTTTGCAGGAGACCTTTTTTCTCCAGAATTGAATGGGAAACCATCAGAGAATTTTATTTTTTGAATATCTATCCCACTAAAACAATTTTTGAACGAAAATCATAGGGGTGGTTATTTTCAACCCCTAATAATCGCATTTTCTATAATATTTTCAAATAACAAATTCAGAATCTTAAGGGCCACTATGCCATATTCACAATGATTCAAAAAAGGTAGGTAATACAATAATCATCAAATGACGAATATTTGTGAGATTTCACTGTTTGCGCTGATATTTTAAAGTATTTCAAATGAAAATAGGGTTAAGAAATAGAATGAAATATATGAAGTACGTTTCTGTATTTGTACATTCTGTCAATATTCTTGTTATTGACCATTCTTTGTAAAAACTGTTCCATATATCCCAAAGCCTGCTCGATCGAACAAAGAATGAGGGCGTTCTGCAGTACTAGTACAAAGCAATTATTTTCACATCAGTACACATTATATTTCTTTTGTTGAAATCACAGAGCTGAATAATAGGGAATAATAATTTTGCCAGATGACCTGCTACGTATAGCCAGACGCCAGACACTTAAGGTTTGAAGCAGGAATATTTTCTCTATTACTTCAACAACTCTGAAAAAAGCTTTCCATTTCTTCATTATCTGCCATATCCAAGTATCTGGCTATTTATACTTTTGTTTACTCAAGAATTTAATTTCATATCATCTCCAATTTTTTGATTACAAACAACTTTTATCCACGACTATTGTAAAATCCGTCCATTTTACGTCTCTGTGCTCTGTGCTCGGCCTTAATAATACCCATTAATCACAAAAGAATAATGAGATTATAATTCACTGCGGTCAGATGCTTCATAGATTTAGCTTTGATATAATATTGGTATTGCTTCAGTATTCTAAAGTATACTCCAACTAACAAACATGGGCATACCTTGTCAATGGAGAGCCAAATCTACTTTCATTATATCAATTAAAGCTTTTTTATTACAAAGTATACAACGACCAGTTCTCCAAAAATTTCTCATGTGTCAACTTGGCTTTTTCCACGCTTGCCATAGAAGGCTCTTGTCGCGGTCGCCAAATGTTAAAATCTTCAAGAAATATATTTAGTAGTCGTGAATAAAGTATAGTAGGCTACTCGCGTATAATGGCTGTTATTCACATATATTTTTTATTTTGAATTGTAAACCTCCTTTATATCTTATTTGTCACATTTGAGGGATTACTCGATGACCTGATGCAGTATATGTAACCCTAGAATCTTGTATCGTTCTTTTAGTTTCTGTGATGAAATACAAAGTATTATTCCCTACTGGGAATAATAAACAGTAATAAATTCATGTTTTCCTCTTCTGATTAATTAGTTACAAGTTATAACTGGCGAAACATTGAAGAAAGGCATATCTACTCACATAAGTGACAGTGTATTTTCTATTCAGATGGAAAAAATCACTCAAAAGATTTGAAACTTTAATGAATTTTTCGTGTATAGAGTACAGTACACCTTTAGCAATAATGACTGTTATCTATTGGAGATTTAATCTAACGTCAAAGAACAAATTCATCGATTTTTCACCCCATTTCAATTTTCATTATAGAAAATAGAGTTTTCTCCACATCCCTAAAAGGATTTCGGCTAGTTTACAACCTAACTGCCACATTCCGCCGAACAACAATACAACTAAACTTATTTATAAAACGGACCTGATTCCATTTTCCTATGCGATTTCCCGGAAAATTGGTTGGGGATAGAGATTTTCGACTGCTACGTCGCGTCACGTAGTCGACATCCCCAACTTCCCAATTCCGAGTACTCAAACGATTTTGTGGGGATGAGAATCCAGAAGCGAATGAGAGCTTCGGTATCGATACACAGAAACCTTGGAAATGAATATTTAATCAGGTTCATTGATCGTGACACCTTGAGAATAAGATTCGGGGGATAAAGGAGTTGGGTGTGCTTATATTGTGGAAAAGAAGATCCGAAAACGTATACTTTTCGATCAAATTGCTTCTTCAGATCGAAAATTGTTGTGATTTGATTATTACATTTCCAAAAATTCAAGAAAAGCACTAAGCAGGCACCTCAAAATTTTGTATAGGACTTGAGATTCATGCTTAAGTACCTTCTTATAACGAAAGCGTTAAATCCGCAAAAAAACATTCGTTATATAGAAATTTCGTTATACAGAATATTAGTTTCTATAGTCGGCAATGTCGCGGTCGACTGATAAATTAAAGTTTATCATTCGAACATAAGTACTTCCTTTTATACATTTTCGCACAACTTTTACACTAGCGTAATGGTTAGATTGAAACCAAACAGCCAGGGGTGTATTTAAAACTGTTTCAGAAGGATCCCTCTGTCCGCCATAATGATTTTGTTTAAGGTCGGAATTTATTACGTACCTACGTCCAGAAAAATTTCGGAAAAAACCCACCCTTATACCTTCATAACAATACCCATTCAAAGAGTGATGTTCTGTGAATATTTCGTTATAGAGAGAATTCACTTTGTTTTAGAGGGTGTTTTTAACATGGAATTTGGATTCAAGATGCGAAATTCGTTATACAGAGAAATTCGTTATACAGACGCTCGTTATGGCGAAGATCCACTGTATATGAATACAAAATCTCAGCAGAATAGAGATTATAGTCTGGAAATTATTCAAAAAATGAAATATGTGAGAATTAAATAATTGAAAAAATTGATTTCTATGGTTCTGATGAAGCGATCCTCTTCAAATTTTGAATGAACGTACAGTACATCAATCTTCATTCGCGAAAATAAATTTCACTCTAATCGAATATCTTATTATGGATATATACCTAAAGATTCTTCTTTTCAATATTCCAATTGATCATTTTTTTGTTCTATTAACACTATGGCCATAAAATTTCGCATGATGCTTATTATGATCATCTTGAATGTGGCCGCAAAATTTCATTTCGATTGGTTTCCTTTTGTTTGAGATATTGAGGAACAAAATTTTGAAAGGCCATATTTTATGGAATACCCTGTACAATTTGGCTGGTTAACGAACTTGACCGCACATTTGCGAACCGAACTTACAACTTACAAGGACAATCCCTTTGAAAGTTATCAACGGACACAATTGATTTGACCACGGATTCGTCATCAGGGAGTCGAACCCTATCGTTCGAGACCATTTGTGGCTCAAAATTCGGAAAATACAGACATTAATGAAAAACGATAAAGCACTAATTTATGTAGAAAAAGAATCGAAAAATAACACAGAATCACAAAACATCCGTCAACGTTTTCACGAAGCAATCAATGTCTAGATAAAAACTCGATATCCTACCACTTTTCTTGCCACTCAATTTAGCACCCCAATCACCACATTACCATTGCTCCATTAAATTTCTTCCTGGCAGCTTTCTTATGACTGGAACTGAATTATAGGTTAGTGTAAACGACTTCTTGATTAATTACGGACACGTTAACTAATGCGTACAAAAAAAGATTCCTCTAGTAAAACGGTCACGCAAGAGAAAGGCGTAACAGTGATTTTGTTACACGTCAGGCGAGCTGACACTTAGTTTTCGTGGCCTGGTGTGAGTGCCTTCAGTGTTTCTTTCTAATTTTTGAGCGCTTATTCTACTTAAACGAGTGCTATATCGTTTGACTAAATGTCTGTGATTTTCTAATTTTGAGAGGAAATTGGTCTCAAACGACAGAGTTCGACTTAGTTCAATTTGAAAAGGGGTTACAGTTCACTGCGACCTCATGGTCTATGTGCCCTCTTACAGAGCTGTTAGGACCATTCCCTCACAGCTCGCTTTCAAGTTTCAGAGATCTGATATAATTCAATATCTGTGAAGGCTTCAACGAGACTAGTTCCTCACTCTTATGAGTTTCTCGCCCAAGGCATTCCCTCCTTAGGCTCGCAATGCAAAAGTATTCCGTGACTAGGTGAATGGGGGTTTCTTCCTCCTCCCCACAAAACCTACACTCGTCAGTGTCCGACAATCCCATCCTCAACAGGTGCCTCCTGAGGCCACAGTGTCCTATGAGGAAGCCAGTGAGGAAGTGTGATTATTTCCTACTGAGATCTAGAATTTTTTTGGATCTTGCTGTTACTGATGATGAATTCCTAGTCAAATTCAATTCTGTCAGTGGGACCGGCCGTCGTAAGCACAATCACTTTCGAAAGTATTGTCCTATAGAGACTTGAGATTTTCAGGGTGATTTCAGTTTCCAAATGTGCGGTTAAGTTCGTTGCACACCCTAATCGTACAGGGTGTTCCATTAAATATAGCCATTCAATATATCAGACAAAACAAAACCAATCGAAATGAACTGTCACATGTAAGATGCTCATAATAAGGCTCATGCTAATTTTGTGGCTTTAGTTTAATATGTAAATGTAGAAAAATGTAAACTATAACAGGATAAAAGATCACAAGACAGGATAATAAAAAATGACTGAAACACCGTTGTGTTTCAGAGAAGGGCTATAATTAACAGAGATTTATATACGTTGAACTAAGCGACGTTTGAGATGCGTATTGATCAATGAACAAGCTCATTCGATTATATTACATTTCACTGAAGAGGTTTTCAGTCTCATTCGCTTCTAGATAGAAAATTGCACATGCACTCGGTCCTCGATCATGAATACCAAACTCTTTCAACTTTTCAGCGGAAATCATTAACTTCATCATACAGAGTTGGCGTGATATCCATCCACTTTTCATGCGAAAACGCTTTGCTATGGCATCTCATTAGTGTGCATGCAAGCCAGATGAGTTCATTAGTGAATATTTCCTTTTGAATTTCAAAATAAAAATAAAAAATTAACCTGAGAAACTTCTATTACGACTATATACTGTAATGGCACCTTCAAAGAAAGGAGATACACCGCGATACTCTGCTGTAAATCATGTCATTCGAAGAATTTATAATTCTTGAAAATTGATGCTCAGATCGAATCCTTGAAAGAAACTATGAAGGGCCCAACATAATGATCTATTCTGATTATCAGGCTGATGTTAAAGCATTAAATTCCTATGTCATCAATTGAAACCTAGGACGATCGTGTTAAAAAGATAAAACTGCAAAAAAAAATACTCAAAGATCTTGAGAACTACAGAAAACGCCTAATTTGTATGTGGTATTTCTGGATAGCCACCGGTCTGATTATCCAAAACAAATTATTGACGTCAATCTCCTGGCATCATAAATCAACGAGATCATGAGCTGAGGCTGCAATTTCTTCGTCCGTCATTGCCGATTGGTGGTCGCGAGAGCAATGCGGAAGAGTGTCAATGCTCACTGCCTTCGATACTGCTGCAGAAGTATTTCAGAAATTATTGCCGACAACGCGAGCAACAGTAGCAGGGCCTGAGTGTAATTGAGGCTTAATGACAGCTTCTCAGAACTATATACCGCCATAATCTGCTGCAAATCAATATTGTCATTCGGAGAACTAATGATTCTACAACCGCGGGCTTTATATCGGTATCAGAACTTCCACAGCTGTTGTTGACATGCACTTCATTAGAGAGTGTGGCCGTGTGGTCAGACCATGTGCCGAGGGGTATCGGCTACACACAGAATGATAAAACAGCAATCAGCGGGGTCTAACAATCCGAAACGTCGAACAGTGATTGAGCCACTATTCGGATTCCCGGCGACTCAAGGGATTTGTTATGCGGGTAACTCTCTAACAATCGATTTGAGAGGTTTGGGTGTACTTGCAGATACTTCAGGAAGCTGAATATTTTTTATTATTAAATACAAATTCAGGACGATCGTGTTCAAAACATAAAAACTGCAAAAAATATAAAAGAACTGAAGAAAGTCGCATAATATACATGGGGTATTTTTGGATAGCCACCGGTCTGAGGAATCTAAGAAAAATTATTGACGTCAATCTCCTGCTGATTGGTGGTCGCGACCGAGTGTGAATACTCACTGCCTTCAATACTGCTGCAGAAGTATTTCGGGAATTATTGCTGACAACGCGAGCAGCAGTAGCAGGGGCTGAGTGTAATTGAGGCTTAATGGCAGCTTTTCAGAACAATATAACATTATCGAACATCGATGTGAGAAAGAAGGAAAATATTGAATGAATTGAGTTTTATTTTACAGACTGCCACAATTTTTCCAATAGAAAATTGAAAAATTTAAGAAAGCCCTAAGCAGGTGCTTTTGAGCGCTCGTTCACTCGCTCATTGGTGGAGCAATGAGGCTATTACCTCGAAATTTTGTATAGGACTTATGAATGATACTAAATATATAATAAATGCAAAATTTCAGCACGATCAAAATAATTCTGAAAATTATTGAAAAACTCTAATATGTAAAAACTTGACAATTGAAAATATTAAATTCCATGGTTCTGATCATGTTTCACGTTTCTTCATTTCATTATTCCAATTGAATTTTCTATGGTTCTGTTTACCCCATGGCCACAAAATTTTGCATGAAGCTTATTATGACCATCTTGTTAATGGCTGCAATTTCTGCGTCCGTCATTGTGAATTGGTGGTCGCGAGAGCAATGCTGCGACAGAGTATGAATGCTTACTGCCTTCCATACTGCTGCAGAAGTATTGCCGACAACGCGAGCAGCAGTAGCAAGGGCTGAGTGTAATTGAGGTTTAATGACAGCTTTTCAGAACAATACACCGCGATAATCTGTTGCAAATCAATACTGTCATTCGGAGAACTAATGATTGTACAACCGCGGGCTTTATATCGGTATCAGAAACTCTACAGCTGTTGTTGTTGACATGCACTTCATTAGAGAGTGTGGCCGTGTGGTCAGACCGTGTGCCGAGGGGTATCGGCAACAGACAGAATGATAAAACAGCAATCAGTGGGGTATAACAATCCGAAACGTCGAACAGTGATTGAGCCACTATTCGGATTCCTAGGAACTCAAGGGATTTGTTATGCGGGTAACTCTCTAACAATCGATTCGAGAGGTTAGGGTGTAGTTGCAGATCGTCCGTGTAGGAGTTTATTTGCTGGTTTAATTCCCCCATTATTTACCGTCCATTGTCGATCTGTTGTGCATGATGTGGGGGCCAATTAAGGCGTACCGGCAATAATCAGGCTCGTGCCCAGCATATGTTTTCGATTGTATGGAATTTACCCCGAATGAGCTGTTTGTGGATACCGCACGGTTATATTATGTTAACAGTTTATGATATTTGATCTACAACGTGGAATTTGCGGTTTCTCATCTGTGAAGCATGAGCACAATTTCTAGATAATTCTCTGCATAAAAGGTGAAATAAAATGTGGTATAAGAACTGAATATTTAGCCCAGTGAAATTAGGATTTCACCTCGGAATGAAAGATAATAAGCTGAAAATTGGTATGAACCTTTGTTTTGTCATTCTAAATGTTGTCTCAAAAGTCACAAATGCTATCGTGCCGGCGTCTTAAGATATTGAAGGTCAAAGGTCATAAAAATCGGTTTTTTGCGAATATCTGCCTTCTTAATACTTTAATGAGATTGGCAGTTATTATGAAAGTTGTAGACTATAAAATTGTCTACAACTTTTGTTTGAACTTTTTTTTCATACGACCAACCGTTTTTGAGGTAGAGCGCGAAGAGTGCGCAGCGTACAGTCATATATGACCTAATGGGTCAAGCGTGAGTTACGGTTAGCAGTTCGTTGTATGGAGTCAATTATTCACTTAACAATTATAATTATTAAACAATGCCCATTATTTATGTTCTATTTGTTAATTATTCATATTAAATTAAAATAAGTAATTGAATTATTCATATATAATTATTATTTTACTATAGTATATTATTAATTCTGGATTATATATTCCAATTATATTTTATATTAAAAGTGAGGGAATATATTTCACACATATCTTTATTTATCATTTAATATGGCATATTGATTTTAATCGTAATAAAATTGTAAAAGAAAGCTAATTATCTTCTTCTTCTTCGTCGTCTTCTCCTTGTTGTCGCTCCAAAAAGTTCAGTTAAATGTCATCATCCTCATCATCGGTCATATTCATCTCCAAACCTTCCAGAATTTCAGGCTTATATGTGCTTTCTTCATCGGGAATCGGGATTACTTGGATTTAGTGAAGCGTTGAGGCAAGCTTGTCCGTTGCACCGGCCACAAGCTGAAGAACATAGTAGCCCTGACTTTCTGCATCCACAGCGGGAACCACAACCATTTTTGCAATTGCAAAATATAACGTTTAGTAGTTAGGCTGGTGATGGAGGTAGTAACGTTCTTATGGGCTCCAGGATTTCATTTTCGAGCATCCAGCCCCATTCTTGAGGTTCTATGTCCTTCCCTAAACACGTTTGAATCTGGTAGTAGACACGATTGAATATTGACGAGCTGCTACACTTGTTGGTGGAAGTGTTGACAATTATACAGGTTTATTTAGTTTCGTTAATTTGATGAATTGCAGAAATGGTCAATGTTGTCCTCAGATTTTGGAGCATTATATAATGCCAACAAGATGCGCACTCCATTTTCAAATAATGTTTGTTCCGGGCAATTTTCTTGTTGAAATACTTCCACCAGTTCATCCAAATTGGAAATTTTCTCAAATGCTCTAGTAACAGTTTTTTTTCCTTTTTTAAATAGCTAATTAGTAATTAGTACATAATTAGTGGGCATTGTTTAATATTTATAATGTTTAGGTAATAATTAACTTTATACAACGAACTGCTAACCGTAACTCACGCTTGACCTTGCATTAGGTCATATATGACTACGCTGCGCACTCTTCGCGCTCTAACCCAAAAACGGTTGATCGTATGAAAAAAAAGTTCAAACAAAAGTTGTAGACAATTTCATAGTCTACAACTTTCATAATAACTGCCAATCTCATTAAAGCAATAGGAAGGCAGATATTCGCAAAAAACCGATTTTTATGACCTTTGACCTTCAATATCTTAGGACGCCGGCACGATAGCATTTGTGACTTTTGAGACAACATTTAGAATGACAAAACAAAGGTTCATACCAATTTTCAGCTTATTATCTTTCATTCCGAGGTTGGCCCCCTTTTTCATCTAATTTGAATGGGCTAATTCTGGTATATCCTGGAGTACAAAAATACTGAAATAACATGTGAATTTGAATGATTCTCAAAAGAGCAAGGGGGTCATATTCATTTCGAATTTGCAAATAAATTAAGTTTTTCTACAAACTAATGGACCCTACAGAAGTCGTCCTGCATGAAATATGAATAAAATGACTTGATGTATCATCAACAAAAATTCATTCAATACGAGCCAGCCGCTTAGTTGCATTATAAACAAATAACTTAGATAACGATTGCAGTGCCAACTACCGAGCTAATTTGTGAATCTAAAACATCCCAAACGCATCCCGAATACGTACAAAAAAATTGAGAAAAACCCTGAGTAGGTGCTTTTGAGCACTCGTGCATTGGTGGAGTGATAATGCTATTACCTCAAAATTTTGTACAGGGCTTGAGATTCATGCTAAGTATATGAATGCAAAATATCAGCACGATTGGAATAATATTTTGGAAATAATTTGAAAAATGGATTATGTAAAATAATAATGAAGAAACTTTAATTCTATGGTTCTGCTGATGCGATCCTTTCAAAATTTGACACGAACACTCAGTATATCAATTCTAATTCCTAAAATAAATTCAACCCGAATGGGATGTCTCGTTATGGAAATATGAAGATTCTTCTTTTCAATGTCCCAATTTAATTTTCTCAAGTTCTGTTACCACTATTGCCACAAAATGTTGCATGAAGCTTATTATGAGCATCTTGCATATTATATTATATGATAGCAAGTTACGGCTTCTTGAATAAGTTTATAGCTGCAGGGCACCAGATCAGTGAAAGAATATTTTATATAGTTCGTTCACGAAAGTTTGAGCGCATAGAGGCGTTTGTTTATTTATCTGAAGTTGGCAGTATTTGCTGTCATAACGTGAAATAAAGTCAACGTTGCCAAATTTACCCGGCCTCGTCCGACGACCTTTCGAGTTATCAGAGAAATCTATGCAATATTGACAACATTGCGTATCAATCTGACAAAAAAATAAACAACATAACCTAAATTTTAATATACACAGTGGAATATGGCAAGTTTCCATGGCCAACCGACGGCTCAAACTTTCGTGAACGGACTATAGTTCCAGATAGTGAATATCCTATATAAAATGGTTTGTTATCAATTTTTCTGCAGTTTTTTCTAAAATTACGACACCTATTCTCCAAGCTTGAAACTAAACAATCACAGGTATTCCCACACACGAATGAAGAATTAAATTTCAATCGACAACCTCAACAAAACGGAAAAGAAAGATCTCACATCCCCAAGGTATGATATCGAACGCCGAGAATCTAGGAATGCTCATAACTAATTCAAAAGAAATCTGCTGAATGAACCGAAAAAGCTCTAGCAGTGTTTGCCCAGCCCCGTGTGCATTCTCAAGAGCACTTCACATACAAAAGACACTATAAACTTCAGAATTGTACATTTATTGTCTTAGGAGAAACGTTATGGAACATCGATGTGAGAAAGAAGGAAAATATTGAATGAATTGAGTTATTTTTTAGAGACTTTGAGAATTTTTCAATAGAAAATTGAAAAATTTAAGGAAGCCCTAAGCAGGTGCTTTGAGCGCTCGTTCATTGGTGGAGCAATGAGGCTATAACCTCAAAATTTGTATAGGACTTGTGATTGATACTAAATATATAAATGCAAAATCTCAGCACGATCACAATAATATTCGGGAAATTATTCAAAAACTGAAATATGTAAAAAATTGACAATTGAAAATATTAGATTCTATGGTTCTGATCATAAGATTCTATTGAAATTCTGCACGAACAGTCATTATATCAATCTTCATATACAAAATAAATTTCACTCTAATCAATTGTCTTGTTATGGAAATATGATGTTCTTCATTTCATTTTCCAATTGAATTTTTTATGGTTCGGTTCACACTATGGCCACAAAATTTTGCATAGGCTTATTATGACCATATTTTATGAAACATCCTGAACGATTCGGTTGGTTTACGAACTCAACCGAGGCTCTTGGGAACCGAACTCACTCAGAAAATCTGAAGTCTCTAGGACAATCCCTTCGAAAGTTATAGTGCAAACGGACGGATGGTTGGACTAACGGCTCCACGGACAGAATGAAATTGACCACGAATTCGTTATCGGGTAGTCGAACCCTAGCGCTGGAGACTATTGTCTGAAACTACAGACATTTGAGCAAAACGATGTAGCGCTCGTTTAAGTAAAACGAGTGTTCAAAAAAATAAAAAGTATGAATTGAGAGAAACAATGAACTTTGTCAGAAGACCAGCACGTTCATTATTTGTATCCTTGCAATAAATTAGAATTCGAATCTCTATCAGGAACTTTTTATCACCACTTTCCACAAATTCTCCATAAATTCAAGCAAAGTTCCAGCAAAACATCTATGCATTCAAGTTCATCCATATTCCAAGATCAAGAAGTTATATAAATGAAAGTTATGGACACTTTCGAAAGAAACAAACGCGAAATCCATACCCTTCCGAATCTTCAGCTGAATTGTAAATATTGATTTTCTCCAATACTATAAACGCAGCCGATTGGGTTCCACTGATTCGGGAAAATAAGGAAAAGTTTCTCGTACTGAAACAAACAGTTTTTTGAGAGCATCGCTCCGTACTTTTGGGTCGTCACTCGTTTTCGCAGTTTTGTTTGGATGTTATCGTATCTTTAAAAACGTCATATCATTCCCTTTATAATATTTCTGAAAAATTCACTCTGGGAGTTTCTTCTTTTGCTTTCTAAAGGAGAAATAATATTCATTAGAATGTGTGCCTACCTTCAGAATCCATATAGGTACCTACAAACTACACAAGAAATATTTTTTTGAATTCCTTCTTTTTCTCTGGTACTCTGGCAAATTGCTTCTGAAAAAATTGTTACCGAACATTTAAACTAAAAAAGGAAATCAATGAAAAGGATAATGTAACGTTTCGGTGTCTACATCAGACTCCTTCTTCGGACAAACTTGAAAATCTTTGGAATTGTATATTTTTTCGGTGCAGTCTAATTTATTGACAATTAGAAAAATTACACAATTCCATAGATTTTACGAGTTGGTCAGAAAAAGGAGTCTGATATATACCCCGAAACGTTACATCATCATTTTCATTTGTTTCCTTTTTTAGTTTTACTGTTAGGCAACAATTTTTTCAGAACCAGTTTGCTCTTGTCAAAGTAGTGCAAAGATTTAAGCAGGAGTATTTCATCATAATTGAAAATTTTTAATTATTTCTGTTTCAGAGATATATATTTCAATCGATATATGCCTTTATGTTAAAAAAAATAAAACTTTATCAAATTGTTTTTGAATTATTGTACCAGTGAGTTGAACCTTTGATTTTGTCAAAACATATTTATTTCATTTATTTGTTGTGTTCACTAGATATGTAACTTTTATTCTTTTTTGATTGAATATTCCAAACAATCTTCCTAGAATAAAAATAAGAGAAACAATCCATTTAAACTTCAACTATATACAGGGTGTCCCAAATATACCACGCGAAAGTGACACTGGAGATAGATTGGCATTAGGTCTTACAGATAGCATCAACATGACCTCAGTAAAAGTCCGCAGGTTTTCAAGATATAACCACTTTTGTGTCTCCAATTTTCGGTTTTCAAACTCATGTTTTTTTTTACATAGGCTACACTGAATAGTTCTTTAAACAATGAAGTTATAACTTCACCGAGAACTAGAACAAAATCCTTTAAAAAAAATGTTTAACTTGTTGTATTTTATATGACGAAGTTAAAACGTTAACTTAAGTTTGACTGACTGATGTGAAAAAAAAATCAGACTGAATTGACAAATAATCGTAACAACTGGTCCATTTCCAGCACTTTTCAAAATGATACAACACTACCAATTTTTTTATGTCAAAACCTTAGAAATTATAATTTTGTCGCGAGAGATGTGTTTATGCCGAAATAAAAAATTACGAAAAATGCACAAGAGTCACCTGTTGCCAAATTACATGTTGCTTATATTCTTTCCTCGCTACCGTTTCAAACAACCATTATTTTTGCTCTTCTTTCTCTTTTATCTCACTTTCCCTTTCATTTTTTGTTTGCAAAAGTGGTGATATCTCGAAAACCAGCGGACTTTTACTGAGGTCGTTGATGCTATCTGATAGACCTAATGCCAATCTATCTCCAGTGTCACTTTCGCGTGGTATTTACGGGACACCCTGTATATGTGAATAACAAGGATGACACATTTATAGAGTTCGATAAATCGACTTTATTTATTCGGCACCACAACATTGAGATCAACAGGTGTATTGTACTACAATTAATCATAGAGTTCATCGATCGAATCTGATGAATTATTAATGTGACTACAATTTTTCTATTGGAGCATTAAAGTACACCACTAAAGTTGATCCACAGCGATCTGAATTGTATTAGTCATACTATAATAATTATAAAATTACACTCATCGAATAACTGAATGATTGAAGATTTTGAGATATATCGCAAAAGACGACTTGCCTATTAAATAATGTGAATTAAAGAGAAAAAGTAGCAATATTTGAACCTGAATGTCATTTAATATCAAGTAATATAAATTGAATGAATGTTGTTTTTAAAAGAATCAAGAATAATGATCAATATTTATCTGTATTCCTCAAAGAAATAAAACTCTTGAAATTGTCGATTTGGAAATTTTTGCATTAGAAACTTCGTATCGAAGTTTGAGAAGACTGCATCTAGTTTCTGAAACGTCATATTAATTATTTTCGTTAGTAAGAGGATCTATAGGAGCTTACTCAGTGAAGAGAGAAGTGCTAAAACTTCATTTCTCCGCTGTAAAATCGTTAATTCAAGACGAGGTGACATCTCAGATTGCAATTTTCCCCCTCTCAAGAAAGATTGCTCTAATTGAAATTTAGCAGCTTTTTCGGAGGATATTCATATTTCAGGGGAATGAATGATCGTTTCAGAACACTTTCTTTGAAGAAAGCAAATTCGAGATTTCGTAGAACACAAAATGAGTTTTTATAACCTACTTTTTGAATGTACCTACTATTATGATAGAACTGAATGTAGAAGATATCATTTTAAGATAATCATATAAATTATGGTCTCATGGGCATGAATAAGTGAAATATAGTTCATTGTGTCAACATAAACCTTTCGTAAGTAGGTACCGGGTTTTTCACTATAATTTGACCCCCCCTTTAACTTTGTTACTGAAGGAGATACAAAAAAATATTTCGTATAAAAGTTTCACGAAATCAACCGAGGTTTTTTTGATATGAGTCCAGAAACTGAAATATAATCAGGGTGACCAACATATTGATGGCAACTTCATTTTTTCAATCCTGTATATTTTTCCATATTTGGTTAGCTCTTTTTTCCTGCTTTCAAATATGTAACATATGTTGATCTATCTTTCTTATTCTGAGCACCAAAGAGTTTCAAATTTCAATAACCATCTGGCATAGCGTTTTGGAAGTTCGTGCATTTTTAGGTGGCCAATTTGCATTTGGATTGGTAATGGCGCACCCATTTTATGGCCACCAAATAGTCCCGATTTAACACCGTTGGACACGTTTTTATAGCCGTTCCTGAAGGAAAAAAATTACTTCAGCAATAATGACAGTCAATGAAAACGGAGAATAATATTAATGATATAAAAATCAACCATATTAAACCCATAATTCGAAACTAATCCCGTCAACGCACAAAGCATAATGATAATATTGTAATGATTAAAAACAAAATTTGAAGCTTAATTTCTGACTTGAATCAGATCCATAATAATGCTATCAAAAATAGTCTAAACAACTTGAGACAACTATATGAACTATGTGTATTGAATGAAGGTGGTCATTTTGAGCAATTTCTTTAGTTGATGTTATTCTTATCATACTACCATAGTTAATCATTTTTCATTTGTTAAGTAATTATTAAGTATTCATTCTAAAATGATACTTTTGAGTGGATTGTTTTGGATATGAAGAATTTCGTAGGTATGTCACATATTTTCTTATTCGGTGTCATCATTTCAAAACTTGAAACCCTGAAATCAGGTGGAAATAGCCTATCAAAAAAGGAAGAATATACAGGACAGGGTGACGCATTTGAAAAAATAAGTTGCATTCAATGTTGTTCACCCTGTATATCTTCCCATTGACGTTATTATAACTCCAAAAATGAGCATTTTCAGTAACGCACTCTGCCACTTGAAAAATGATTACAGATCTTGGCAGGTGGTTCTTATGTTTGAGACTCAGTGGTTCACAGAATAAAAGAGATAGACCAACATATGTTACATATTCGAAATCAGGGAAAAAAGAGCTAGCCAAACATGGAAAAATATATAGGGTGTTCCATGTGAAAAAATGAAGTTGCCATCAATATATTGGCCACCCTGTATATATTTCAGTTTTGGATTCATATCAAAAAACCTCAATTGATTTCGTGAAACTTTTATACGAAACATTTTTTTTTATCTCCTTTAGTAACAAAGTTGAAGGGGGGTCAAATTATAGTGAAAAACCCGGTACCTACTTTAAAATATCTATCCCACTTAAGTGACACCGGCGCTTCCGCCAATTTGTTCCTCTGTGAAGGTAAACTATTAGCTCGACTATTAGTTTTGATGTGATGAGGTTAAAATCAAGAAGTAGCTTCTGGGGACTGACATTTCCCAGTAACATTTGTTTATTAACTATAGAATCATGTCAGAAAGGGATATTGGTTTTCCTAGAATGCCGACAGAATATTTATTGCTTTGTTTGTGAACCGGAAATAAAATTCGAATAACAGAGAATTTTTCTGTCGGAATGATAATCCCAAAAATTATTATCTTTTAATAATTATATACGATATCATTGAAATGTGAATGAAAAAAACTTGCAATACTGTTAATAGTTCTCTTTATTGATTTTTTCCAATTAATTTTTTCTTCATTCCTCTAACAGTGTGAATGTCCTCCGAACTATTCGAAACCTGAAATAATTTCACGCCATGCGTGAACCCGTGAATGAGTTCATAAATTCTAGGAAATTGACTTAAAAATGACAATGATTGATGAAAACAATTAATCGCCTGATCGTATTGGGATATTCAAATGTAGTAATGAGCTTGAGCAATTATCTCAATTCTTATAAGCTAAAGTCTCAACTCCTGCTTTCTTCAACAATATAATTTAGCTCTATCGAATGAAAAAGATTTTTGGGTAGAACTTAATTTTTTCCAATATAACGATGACTTTTTTGTATATGTACAAAAATCAGTTAAATTTTCCCACGAATTAAAGATTCATCTAAATAGAAATAATTTATGTGGCGATTTGTTGAATAATATGAAACTACACATTGAACAATCCTACCTCTTCTTTTTATTTCAATTTCTGGTAAAAAACTTCAAACCAAATTATCCAGGAACTTAGTAAACCACTCTTTTCACCACGAAATGTCTGACAATTATTCATGAGATGATAGAAAAGAGAGGAAAATTTGTTTTTCCCATTCTCCTTCATTCCTTTAATTAACAGTGTGAATGTCCTCGGAACTATTCGAAACCTAAAAAATTTCGAATGGTTTTCAGCGAAATGAATTATATTTTTTTTCAGACAAACACGTGGATGAGTTCATTCATTCCGGAGAATCGACGAAACAATAATAATTGATGATATTCAATTGAAGTAAGTATTCAATAATTATCTCATTTATCATGAGCTGAAGTGTTAACTTCGATAAAAATTTCAGATTCCTCAATATAGATGCTACAAAATGAAAGATTTGTTGAATTAGTTGAAACTACAAATTGAAATCTTTCTTCTACTGCACTCGCATTTTCACCGTGATATAATTATTGATAAAATCATTCTTGAATAATTTCTTTTTGATTGGAAAAAATATCATTCGAAAACCCTTTAAGATTTTTATATCAGCCAAATTTTGCATGCGATTGACCTGATTAGTCTACCATTAGCTGAATGAGCTTTAAAATATTCTTATAGCTAACAGAAATGTTACTATCTCATTACATTTAAGAATTCTTAATTTTATATAAAAATCGGCCAACAATTCTCAAACCAGATGACATATATCTTCCTTTTTTTCCTTATCCCATTCTCTCTTCCTAATGGAAGAACTCTAAAAGAATCTCGAATATAGGCCAGGTCATATTAACTCTACATTGAATTTGAGCTAAATATTCTAGCTCAATCGAATGAGGAATATTTTCGGTAGAAAATTATTTTTTTTCAATATAACGATGACTTAGGTATGTAGGTCTACAAATTTAGCTGAATAGGGATATTTTATGTGGTGATTCGTTAAATCACCTGAAACTACACATTAAACAATCTTACCTCTTTTCAAAATTCAATTACTGGTAAAAAACTGGAACACAGACTTTCAGTATCTCAAATCATCCAGGAACTTAGTAACCCACCTTTTTACCACGAAATCTCTGACAATCATTCAAGAGATGAGAAATTCCATCTCCCCCTTTTTTCTACTCTTTAATTACAGTGCTCCCATCTCAAAAACCATTCAAGAATCCCAAATGAGCCCTTTGCCGCAATATCAGAGCCACGCAGTCCGTATGTTGTGCCCAAGATAAAGGGACTCTGGACTCAGCAAATTTGAAATCGTTTTTTTTGATTTTTTTGAATGGAGGGTAACACAATAGCCTGACACTCAATCATAGAAAAGAGAGGACAATTCGTTTTTCCCTTCTCCTTCATTATTCTAATTACAGTGTGAATGTCCTCGGAACTATTCGAAACCTAAAAAATTTCACGCCAGGCTGTTGTTCGAATGGTTTTCAGACAACTGAGTTCTATTTTTTTTCAGACCAACACGTGGATGAGTTCATTCATTCCGGAGAATCGACGAAACGATGATAATTGATGATATTTAATTGAAGTAAGTATTCAATAATTATCTCATTTATTATGAGCTTAAGTGTTAACTTCGATAAAAAATTTCAGAATCCTCAAATATAGATGCTTCAAAATAAAAGATTGGTTGAATTAATTGAAAATACAAATTGAAATCTTACTTCTACTGCACTCGCATTTTCACGTGATATCGCTTATAATTATTGATAAAATCATGCTTGAACAATTTCGTTTTGATTGGAAAAACTATCATGCGAAAACCCTTTCAGATTTTCATATCAGCCAAATTTTGCATGCGATTGACCTGATTAGTCTACCATTAGCTGAATAAGCTTAAAATATTCTTATAGCTAACAGAAATGTTACTGTCTCATTACATTTAAGAACTCGTAATTTCATATAAAAATCGCCAACAATTCTCAAACCAGATGACATATATCTTCCTTTTTTTTTTATCCCATTCTCTCTTCCTAATGGAAGAGCCCTTAAAGAATCTCGAATATAAGATAGGTCATATTATCTCTACATTGAATTTGAGCTAAATAGTCTAGCTCAATCGAATGAAGAATATTTTCGGTAGAAAAATTATTTTTTTTCAATATAACGATGACTTAGGTATGTAGGTCTACAAATTTAGCTGAATAGGGATAATTTATGTGGCGATTCGTTAAATCACCTGAAACTACAGATTAAACAATCTTACCTCTTTTCTTAATTCAATTACTGGTAAAAACTGGAACACAGACTTTCAGTATCTCAAATCATCCAGGAACTTAGTAACCCACTTTTACCACCAAATCTCTGGCAATCATTCAAGAGATGAGAAATTCCATCTCCCCCTTTTTTCTACTCCCTAATTACAGTGCTCCATCTCAAAAACCATTCAAGAATCTGAAATGAGCCTTTTGCCGCAATATCAGAGCCACGCAGTCCGCACGTTGAGCCCCAGCTAAAGGGACTCTGCGAGGTCACGAGTGGTCTACGCTTTTCCAGGACCAGCTGCGGCGGAAAACGAAATAGAACGCGCTAACCGCTTCCTGACTTGTTACCCGCTGCCAGTGCGGCCTTAATATTCGCTATGGGGACACGGAGCTTTTACCTCTGTTTTTGGAGGCGAACGGAGAAAGGAGGGCCCCATCGATCGGCCCTGCGCGATTTGCGTACTGCTAGTATCGCAAGATAGTAGCAGGGGTGTCTTTGGATTTTTCCGGAGCAGAAAAATACAGTGTAAGGCTTTTTTTGACGATTATTAGGTTTTGGTCTTTATCTACAGTCGGTTGCTCTGATGAAAGCTGTTAGAATCCTTGTTTGGTGACGTTCACCCACTGTCCTCTTCTATTCCTGTTTCTGGTGTACTATAACTCGTTGATTTCTCTTACGCCAGTTGTTTTCAAGATAATGTTATTCACCTCTTCTTAAGATATTCTCTTATCTTCCATTACTCAGATCTTGGTACAGGTCTCGGCAGACTTGGGAGTGCCATAACACCATAAAACAATCGACAAAAAGAACTTAAGCGAACTTTGGGTGCCAGGCCCATTTTCTGGACAAGTGATCTTTCAAAGCGTATACGAAATTCATTGGGCGAGTCCCTCTTTTTGACCTGCATAAATGCACACCGCCCAATGAAGTTCATATACGTATTGAAAGATTACTTGTCTAGAATACAGGCCTAGTCATTGCTGTGTTGTAGGAAATGAAAAAGCGTAAAAACTCTCAAAATCTGCATCAAGGATCTGCTGGACCTGAGCCTTACTGAAAGATTTGTAAAGACCGATATAAGGCGGCGGTCAATGGGAGTTAAATGAAAGAATAACCGTTTGGAGAAACAATTCTGGACTTACTCAGGTCAAAAAGTTCGTGATAATTTCACCTGTCCACACCAAAAAGCTTATGAAACTGTCGCGAGCTGAGGTTCGGATGATGGTGGGACTACATCACACTAGCATTTTCTCTCATCTTTCATTTCACAGATTGACATCCTTTCAGTTTTTCATCTAGTTCTCCGTTTGGTGTTGTAGTGTCTCACCTATTTCTTTTGTAATCGTTGCTATTGAGATTTTTTCTTTGAGCTTTCTTAGCACTTCCCCAATCTTCCATTCCACATATTGACACTGAATTAGTTTTCATTTTGTTCCCCTTTTGGTGTACTCGTGCCTCACAGAATTCTCTAAGATTTCGATTTCCAGTTTTTTGTCAAATACCACTTCAACGCCTTTGTCGGTCTCCTTATTACATTCCTCTCTACACCATATATTATGTTCCTCATGTCTTTGAGTCCTAAACAAGGTGCATATTTTTCCAAATTGAATTCCAGAAAATGGGGGGTGTAACACTTTTCCAGCTATATCTACTTCCTAACTTCACCCCTGCGTTTTAGGGTTCATCGTTTACCCCTGCGCAAGGACAATGCTGCTGTATATTATTACTTTATGTTTTCATTTAATACCAATCAAATATATATATACATATATTCAATATCCTTGTTCGACTGAAATGTAGCGAGAATTCAATTTTAATTGAATGGGTGCTAAATGAGCCCCCCGTTGTTGATATCGAATCCCCCGCTGTAGCGAATGGTTCTTAAATCGGTCTAATCAGAACGCTTCTCATGGCTTTCACCTTATTAGCTCCTAGCTCCCGATAATGAAATCACTTACAGCTCGCCTTATGGTGCACCCGTTCTCTGACATAACATCCGTGAAATATTTCGTTCGATACTTTATTGGATTTCCAATAATCCATTGACTTCTTCACAGGTTCTGGGAGAAAGTTGGAGAAGGTGATGTTTGAGTTGAGCCCAGCTCAGCTTGAAACATAAAAAGTGAAAATTTCTCTTTCCAAATTTTATTCCCTTTGGTCGTACTATCTGAATTGATATGATGATAATGAACTGTTTTAACTTTTGATTGAAATTATGGAAGAGTCTGGAAGTTTTTGAATGAAGGGTCTTGAAATAGGTATTGCGTTCTAGTTTAGTGATTCTGCAATGATAAAGATACTGAGATAAGGAATATAAAACAGAACAAACTCGAAAATATAGGCAATTATGTGCAGTCGCTATCCTTGAGTAAACTCCTACATATGCACTTATTGACACTACTGCAAAATCTCGCGCCAAATATCTAATGATACCGTTTCAGAATGATAACGCGAGAACTCGAATAGAAAAAAACATTTTGAAATATGGGGAAACAGATGAAAAACCCTAGATGGCACCAATAGTTTATTACATCGGTATATATGTGAAGATCACTAATAATTTCTGTTATTTCTTTGTTTATCTTCTATAATATAAAAATGAATCGCAAAATGTGTTGGTAAGCGCATAACTCAACAACGCCTGGACCAATTTGGCCAAATCTTTTTTAAAATGTTCGTTGAAGTTCAAGGATGGTTTTTACGGCGAATTATTGCTGGACAACCCTAAAAATTGCCCTTCTTTTTCCCATCACAGAGTATGTTCATAGAAATGTTGGGTTGTTTTAGGGGTGTTTTTGTTGATTATGGTGGGTTTTACGAGAAGATTTGACCGAGCCCGAAGGGCGAGGCTTGAAGAGGAAGGACGAAAGTTTCTTTAGAGAGGTCCGATGCCGCTTCGCGGCGTCGGGAACATTTTAAAAAAATTCCCGAAAACGGTCAATTTTGTCGATTTTTCGAAAAAGCGTTTCCGTAGACTCCAATAAAGTCCGAGGAATTGCCTCTCGAAGGTCGCTGTCGCTGTCGACCCGATGTCGAATAACGTAGGGGGTGCCCACTCAAGAAATCGCTTCTCTAGACCGTCTGCAAGATATCGAGAAGAACGAAAGAAAATTGGAATTTTTTGACGACGTTTCTCAAATCGATTTTTTTCCGATGTCATTCACATCGGAAATTAGACAACTGTCAGATCTATTAACGTGAGGGAAGTGCTCGAGAATATTGGTTCATTGTGAACGAAATGGGGCAGATCCAAATGAAACAAGGTATGAATATCATTCAGTTTCCAGTGCGGCTTGCTTTTGCTATGACTATAAAAGTCCCCAGGGCAATCATTAAGTGTTTGTGGTATTAATCTAGAAACCCATGTTTCTCCACATGGTCAATTGTATCTTGCCTGTTCCCGTGTTTGAAAACCATCAGATTTGTTTATCTATGCGCCAGGTCATCAAACAAAAAACATCGTATACCACAAAGCACTACAATGATAATAATAATAATTATGATTCACATGATTAACAATAAAGCGATTACTTACTTTAAATCCTATATATGTACAAATCTTTTTGACAGGACGAAGTCTGTCGGGTCAGCTAGTATGGAATAAAATAGTTAGAACCGGTTTAAACCTTCTTATTTCTCTATTATTTTTAGTATGAATGTCTCTCATTGACCCATATAATGAGAATGTATGAGTAAGAAAAAGCAGGATATATCATAACCAAAATTGATGCAATAGTGATATGACATTATGTCAATAACTATCATACTGTGTGTCAATTATTTAAGAAGTATATGTCAAGGATTATCAATAAGTAACTTCGACGAAATTGATGTCTCCTCGAATATTCAATCGATATTTATTGAAAGTTTGAGGGTAGTACGAAATAGCAACATTCAACTATAGCTCCGTAATAATAACCATAGTGTTCAGTGAAATAAGAACCGAATTCGCCTACTGCAATTATCCATGCCCTTAAGGTATCAATCATTGTAAGCATTTACCTTAATATATGGTCGTAAGTAATCTCATAAGGGCATCTAATTTTTTCCGAAAAGAATCGAAAAAACACGTTGCTAAGTAATATTTTGACAAAAGCATGAGTGCTGGTGGCAACAAAATCCGAGGCGAAGACAAGGATTTTTGCATCTGCACGAATGCTTTTTGTCAAAATATTACTTTGCGAATAAACTGCTGACAGGTCTGCCAAACATTTTTCCACCTTGTAACCATTTGTAATTCAAAATTGCGCGTTTCTGATTGTGCAAATTACGACGAGGGAAATAGTCGAAGTTATTGCACATCTGGGTGTCAGAGCAACTCAAAGAATATTTTTCAAAATAAAAAAAAAACTTTTTTCGTACAAATTAAGCTCTTAGATCTGAAATAGGGTATAAAAATGTTAACTCTAATCTGAAAGTTTACGAAGGTTTGAACTATTTTCTTTTCCTCCTTTTTCCTCGAAAACCTCTCTATGACCCCATTCAACAAGCGAAAGCTGCTGTTTTCATTCCGACGTAACTGGTTTATTTTGCCTTCTACATTTTCAATGTTCTCGTGAGGCCACAAAACCCCTGTTGGTTTCTTCTCATTAATATGCAAGGGATATAAAACATTTGGGAAAGAGCACGATTTCCTTCCCATGGATGGAACAATGTTACTACCTCAAACATGTAATAATTTATTTCAATGGTTACGAATGGAAAGTTCCTCCAACCTAATAGAATACGATGGATAATCGGCAACAAGTTATCATTTTTCAACTGGGGAAATCAGGATTCTACTATCTGCATTTTCTTTTGAGATTACACAACTATGTATCAGAACACATTCCTTTGAGTAGTTCGGAAAAGATGAGGAAATATCTCAGTGTTTGTACACATTCTCGTCTGTTCACTAACTATTCACTCCACAGAGTGTTGTAAAAAGGCTTCCTTTCCGTCATTTTGTTTCATCCCTGTATATGTTCAGAAAAAATTACTACAAAACATTTTTGAAATTTTATACGTTTCCCTTATTTTGTCTGTGTGTATTTTATATATTTATTCTTTTGAATTGAGAGCTAATAAAATACAATACATCAAACAAAAAAGTCCCTAGCTGAGGTAGGTGCAAAACGGGGTACCATACTATTCTGGCGTATGATTCCGGAGTACAGGGAAAAACCATAGAAGAAAAAACTCTGTCCCGCCGTTCTTACATAATTGATTCTAAACTATTCGAATAAATACCTTCACATAAAGAAGATAACTTAATTCATGCTCTGGGGCCAGGAGGGTGTTTTAAACCAGGTCTGGCATTCCAAGTGATGATTTTTCGAATCGCTACAGGACCTTATTGAAGGGTAATTATCTCCATAGATTTAAATAGTGGTATTTTATCCTAAATATCGAATTCAATTTCGAAATAATGATAAAAACGTGCGTATATTATATGAAATAATGGTCAAAACCAATGAAAAAAATTTCAACGAACTAATATCTCTAAATATGACTTCAGTGGTCCAGTGTTAGCATATTTATATGGTTTTATTTAGCAGGATTAAAAAATTATGAAGTTCATGTTGCAAGATAGAAAGGATCATTGAGTATTCAATTTTAAGGCCTTTATAATGAATACTGACAAGATCGCTTGTTGGATAATGGAATGAAAGCCATAAAAAATAGCTTATATATAATCAATAGAAATATTGGCAAAGTGCCACTCAAATATTCCGGGATGACTTGACAGATTCTTTCTGATTCAGTATAAAATCTCTAGTAAACTCCATGATATTGTGTGCTGACCTTTTCTCGACTTATTGATTTAACGATTCATCTTCCCATGTTATCCATTGAGAGGTCCAATTTTTTATTTGTCCTGGTGTAGATATATTTAAGTGATATTGATCTAATCTCATTTCGTATCTAGTGTTATAGATTCAGAAAAATACTATTGATAGTATGGATAACTATGAAGGTATAATAAAAATTGGTAAAATTAAAACAGCTATTATTCATCCGAAAAAGGTGATATAATGGCTTGAAATAAATTGATGATATATATTTACAAACGAAATGGCCATTTCGAAGAAAACAGGAAAGAAAAATAACTCTGAATGAAACATTCTATGGTTCTCATCTACAGCAGTCTGTAGTATTCTTTTGTGACGTTTTAATTCCTCTTGTCACAAACCTATTGAAATTTAAAAAGAATTAAAGTCTTGAAGAAATTGGTATGGACGATAAGGTCCAAGACTGTAATATTAGGTTGGATAGTATTTATTCTCATTCTTGTTAATGTTATCATGGTGATGGTAAGTAAACAGCATTTATTTTGGGAGGAATATTTATGATATACAGTAATTTGCAGTGAGTGCGCTGAACAACATGATGTCTTTCCAAAGGATCATCAAGGACAATATGAACTGGAGTTTTGATATTTGGTCTGAATTACATGAATATGGAAAGCATATCTTAGCTGAGTTCTCTAAACTTCAGTATTTAATTCAGTTTACAGATATAAAAAATTGTCGTTGTATCAGTGTACCTATACTCAATCAACCTCAAAAGGTACTCAATTTGATAATATGCGTAGTATATAACTGAAAAACTTCAAGTTATCATGTCTTAAAAATAGCCATCATGCGAATAACCTGAAATGCTATAAATTGAAAGACGCGATAGGGGAATATTCAATCGACAGGAAAAACAACTAAGTAATTCAGCCGATAATTTTATCGTACGGCGTTTCGATACCAACTGAACATATATATCCTTGTGAATGAATATGGTTATTTCTCTTCATTGACAAGAGAAGTTTTCGATCAGAACGTATATCTATCATACTACTGGCAATTTCCGATCTCATAGCTCTTTTCCGATTTATTACTCGTTGTGATATATAATATTGAATGTTGTATAATTTTCAGTTAGTGAAGCAGTCCTTAACGGAAGTTTACGAAGTATACTGAGTTTTTGAGCGATTGTTCTACTTGAACGAGTAGTTTTCGAATTTTTGAGCATAAAACGGTATCAAATATAAGTAGGGTTCTAATCCCAGATGACGAATCCTTGATCAAATTCAATTATGTCCGTGGGGCCATCCGGCCGCCCGTTATAGCACGATATCTTGAGATTTTCAGGGTGAGTTCGGTTTCCAAATGCCGCGGTTAAGTTTCTCAACCAGCCAAATCGTACAGTGTGTTGCATAAAATATGGTCATTCCAAATTTTGTTACTCAATATCTCAGACAATCAGAATTAAATTTTGCAGTCATATGCAAGATGCTCATAATAAGCCTCATGAAAAATTTTTGGCCATAGTGTTAACAGAACCAGAAAACCTGAATTTTAATATTGAAAAAAAAAGAATCTTATATTTCCATAACAAGATATCCGATTCGAGTGGATTTATTATGTGAATGAAGATTGATACACTGATTGTTCATGCAAAATTTCAAGAGAATCGCATCGTCAGAATCATAGAATCAATTTTTTTAATTGTCAAATTTTCCCATATTTCAGTTTTGAAATTTTTCCATAATATAATTCCGATTGTGCTGAGATCTTGCATTCATATACTTAGAATGATTCTCAAGTCCATACCAAATATTGAGGTAAAAGCATCGTTCCCCCACCAATGAACGCGCTCCAAAGCATCTGCTCAGGGCTTCTCACAATTTTTTTATTCATAATTAACACCGTTTCACATAAATAATACATTCCAATAAACGAATAGTTGGAAAATATAATGAATCATTTCATGGACAGTGCAAAATCCATCACCAGATTCCAGAATCTGTTCAAAATACGAGTACACTCAAAACCGGAGCATTCCCTTGGAGAAGCTCGTCTCCTGAATTCCCCAGTTTCGTATCGATTTCTAAATGACCTCAGGTTGTGGCAACAAAGATGAACTAATAACTTACCTTGTGGATCGGTTCCTGTGCCAAACGTCGATGTGTACCTTTCATGTTTATTGCAATCTCCAGCTTGAACACGTGATTGAAAATGGGGTTATTTGAATCTGCTTGCACAGCCCGTGCGTTGAGATGTTTTTCCATTTCCGTTCACAGCTCCTGATTGATTGCTCAAGTAAACCTGGAAGGCAAAGGAACATTACACGTTTGATGGAAAGTTCGCTGAGAATTGATTCATAATACTCTCTAAGATCAGGAGATTACGAAATAATTGAGGTATTTGCTGAGTTTCAGTGGGGGTTTAGTTGAAATTTCCATTTTAATTTCGAACAAATATTTTATGCGCAAGGTCTGTTTTTGGGGGAAAAATCTTCTCGGTCTTCTAGCTTTCATTAAATACGAGGGTTTGACTTTCATATTTGGGAATTGCACAACACAATGTTGCAATTTTGGCTCTATCATGAAGTTCGTTATTTTAGGTTATGCGAGAATTTTGATGTACAAATGCTATTTATTGTTTTTGCTGTACATATTATTATTATTTGAACTGGAACCATCCGAGAACTTCGGCCTGTAGATCTTTCATTTTCTGACCTACTTATTCATGAAAACCAAGGAGGTAGTCAAAAGCGTTGATAAAACCGACAACCTTCTTAAGAGCCTTGGCAGTTACCTCTTAGGTGTCCAGAACCGGTTTCCCCATATGAATTTTCCTTAGGCCAGCCAGCTCTGGACGATTGCATACCACGTTATCAACTGTTTTCTGCTTCTGGTTCACAAAGCCTGCAAATATCATTTGCTGATATTCCCATACGGAACACATGATAGGCGTTTTCGGATACTTACTTGGGTTAACTCGATCCCTAACCTTCGCGTTCGTTTACCTACCCAAACATCCAACCCGTGTTCGGAAAGTACGGTGTATTAACTCGATCACTGACTCAGGTTTATCTACCGTAACCCTACACGAAAGCAGGGTCGTAGAGTCACCGCATGCGCACTGCAGTTAAATTTCGAGTGGGAATAAGTTTTCTACTTTTTTCTTAGTTTTTCATATATTTTATTCAGAAATTATGGAAGAGAAGAGAATTTGACGCAGTGTAAAATGGTGTGGTCCATGAGAAATAATGTGAAACAACTTTTTCATAACTTGTATGCAGATCTTCTGTGTTAAAGCCTTCTTTACTTCTTCACATAGGTACTCAAAGATAACATTGGACATGCGAGGGCACACCAGAATTATAAGAAAGACTTTACAGAAGCCAATAAATCCGAGCAAAGCTAGTGACAATCAGTGAATAATCTGGAATTGATAAAAGAAATGCTCTACTTCTTTAACATAAGGTACTCAAAATAACATTAAACATGGAAGGGCACAGAAGAAATTATAAGAAATATTTTACAAAAGCGATAATGCAAGCAAAGCTAGAGACAATCCGAAAATGAACTGGGACTGAAAAAATAAATCTATAAAATATTTGGTCATATTATTGATACGACTGTCATTTCAAATCTTAAACCTGAGGTTTAGTAAACTTAGAATCCGGGTCGGTGATTCGAACTCAACTGTGTTATCCAGCATCTGCTAATTAAATAAGGGAAATAGGCTTAACAATGTGGTTTCAATTTACAATTTTTGAACGTAGAATCAAATTGAGGCAGCATATATGGAGGAAAGTTCTTAATTTTCTGTAATAATTATATCCATAGGGCAATATCAGCAGATCGAAAGAGCTAAATTCCATTTTGAAGTCCATTCAGTCAGAAATTCACCCTGATGATGCCGAGTGATGCATGTAATCAATACGGTAGATAATAATAACACGATATATTGTCATTATTCTCATTATAGTCATTTCTGAATGTTTTTTCTGACCACCTTCATAATTTTCTTAAAGTATTTCCGTTGGTTGATCTCGATCCATTTCTGATGACTTCAGGTTGTACAAACCTAGATATTGTTGATGATTGAAAAATAACGTTTCCTTTGACATCATCCAATTCATGTTTGTACTGGAAAGGCAAATCATAGCATAAAAGTGCTATCAATGAATCCACATTAGCTCTCAAGTCCATTATCTGGAACATGAGAAATGATCAAATGCCCCCAAAACAATTCCATGCAATCTACTTCTATCTTTCAGTTAGAGCAAGATGCCAAATTTCTTTAATTTGATTCAGCCCTTGAGTCGTCCATTGTCTTTATAACTATTGGAAATGGGACAAATACGCCGGACATAAATTATTTCATAGGGAAACCCCTTGTAATTCCCAACTACAAACTGTCGAATAATGTTGTGGAATAAAATCGATCAGAACATAAATCTTGTACTGGTTCAGCCATTTCTCATTCACAGATTATGAGGATGAAATCAGTTTAAATAGAGTTTCCTCGGAAGCAATCGAATAACACTTGTTCTCTGAAATTATGTATAGATCAAGCCATTGCAAGCATATAGACCATTATCCTTTCATACAGTTCCAAATTTCAGAGTACCCTATTTAGTTTTTTCCTCGGTTTTTTCTGATTATGGAGGTTTGGCTCTGAGATTTTCATAGAAGATACATTTGTCGTTAAACAAGCTTATTATCTGAGCTGATTTCAATCTTCAAATGAAAAACTAGACCTTATATTCGCATTACTGAATAACTGAATTTTCTTCATTTCATCACAACAACTCCTCGATATTTTTCAAAGATTAGCTTGAGTGAAGTTATCATTACTAAAACCAACATTTTTCGAAATTGTGACAAATCAATTCCAAAACGCGTTATCTAGTATAATTGTGTTCTAGAGTCGAGAACTATAGTCCGTTCACGAAAGGTTGAGCGCATAGTAGGCGTTTCTTTTATTTATCTGAAGTTGTCAGTATTTACTGTAATAAAGTAAAAATAAAGTCAATGTTGCCGAATGTACTCGGTCTCGTCTGACAAGCTTTCGAGTTATCAGAGAACTCTATGCAATATTGACAACATTGCGTATCAATCTGACAAGAAAATAAAGAACATAACCTAAAATTTTAATTGGAATATGCCGAATTTCCATGGCCAACCGACGGCTCAACCTTCGTGAACGGAGTATAGTTATCGAGAAATCTTGTTGGTTCTCGAGTAAAATCG
Source organism: Propylea japonica (assembly GCA_013421045.1). Classification (NCBI taxonomy): domain Eukaryota; kingdom Metazoa; phylum Arthropoda; class Insecta; order Coleoptera; family Coccinellidae; genus Propylea; species Propylea japonica. The sequence continues at coordinate 19,024,612 of CM024243.1, read as the reverse complement.
AGATCATCTCTGAATCGAGAACTGGAAGTCCATTTGCGGTATCTAATATATCCTCAAAAAAATCAATATTCTCCTCAATTAATTATCCTTATGGGTATCAATTACTACGTTTTTCATGGAATATTCAATTCGGTTTGAGTTCAATACTCATATCCGTTTTCATTATGCACATTTAAATAGGATTCAAATCGTTTTGAAATCTTTTCGATTTGAAGCTTTATCTGTCACTTGTCAAATGTCATATCTATCAGCGGGAACGCGGGGAACGCCAATTACTTCAGCCTCTTTCCATATATTTCTGTTTTTTACTAGGTCCAGCCTTAACACTTTCCTCGTTTCGATTGCATTTTGATTTTGAAATATGTCAAACATCACAATCTTTCTCGTAATGCGCATGCTCCAATTCGATACCCGTTTTCCATGTGCAGCATTTGGATTGAAATTTCGATACGCTCCCGAAAAAAGCCGTATCGGAAACTAAGCTCGGTACGATTTCATACCCGTTTTCATGGCGTATTCAGTACAGAAATCGTATTCAAATCGTATTGGATTCTCCATGAAAACGTACTAAATGTTTAATACTGGCTGATATGAATTTTGTTTAGAATCGACTTGAAAAGAAGAATTTATATATGTATGTATAATAGTATATCATGCAGCAAGCGTATAATGATAGCTATATTATTCATGAGGTAAAGTTTAGGCTACCAGCCTTATGCGAGTGGCTAAATCACCGAGTGAATAGCAGCCATTATACACCAGTAGCATATTATACTTTATCCTCGAATACTGCATATATTTCTTGATGATTTTCTTATAGTAAATGTTGTAAAAGTCGAGTTGACACATGAGAAATTTCTGGAGAACTTGTCGTGCTATATTTTTATAAAAATGCTTTAATTGTTAAAAGTAAAGTAGATTTGAACCTAGATTGACAAGATATACTCATATTTGTTAGTTAGAGTACTTCAGAATACTGAAGAATTATCAATTTAAAGAATATCATATTGAAGCTAAGTCTATTAAGCATCTGACAGAAGTGAATAATAACTCATAATTAACTAATGATTGAAACAACTTATAATGGGTGGATTATTCAATAGTCGTGGAACAACGTATTTAACGTCATAAATATTAGTACCATTTCTGTGGCTGAATTATCTCGTGATATACTGAAGAACGAAAGAACTCTGGTGTGGATAAACTTTCTACTCTTTTTTTCCTACAAAAGATGAACAGTAAGCAGACGAATATTCTGAAAAAGTTTCATAAAAGATGGATCCCCTTTGAAGAATCCCGTTGAACTGTATTTCCTGGGAAATCAAGATTCTGGAATGAACTTCAAGAGACGCACTTGAAAGCATCGCGATAACTAGCGGAAAAATATGATATGAGACCCCTTCTGCGAATCAGTGGGCGGCGAATCTATTCCTACAAAGAACGTCGTCGGTTTTCTGATGTGATTACGGGTGCGCTTTATCATGACCGCAAATATCGACCTTTGTGTATTCTGAAACAGATCCTGAGCAGCTGAAGAGGAGCGTGAATCATGCTCTGGTGGCAGTTGATGCCCTGTCGGACATGATTATGAAATTTACACCGTATTATTTTCTGTGCCAACATGTTGGCAACTCTGTGTCCGTCTCGCCACATGCCTGTCGGTCGACTTGTAGGGTTGGACAAGTTTAGTCAACAATATCTATGAATGTTCTTGAAGATGTATCGGGTTATTTTCGAGAAATTGGATTGGCAGATTGAACATAATGAATTGTTTTTGAAGATTTCCTGTGAGTCTATTCTAGTGAAATTCTGCCTTTTTCAACTCTTTTAAATTTTTCGATTAGTTTGTTCACTGTTTTTGATATTATATATATTTGATTGTTTTAATTTTTTCTTCTTGTCTATTCAATTCCGTGTTTTGTATTCAACTTTGTTGCTGGGTTCTCCATGTTTTTTTTGTTTTCTAGGCTTTCATCATTTTGTTTTTCTTCCATGAATAGAAGTTTTTGCTACATACAAATTACAAACGACCTTAACACTATAACTTTTAAACTTAAAATTTTCAAGGTTGGTTCAAGATTTGACTGGAAATTTGAATTAAATTTATATAGAATGAAGCCAATAGCTTTCCTGTAGAAGCTTTTGAACGATGTATGTAATTTTTATGAATGTAATTTATGTAAGAGTCCGGAAAATAGGGTTTTGGACGAATTAGACTAATATCTCTCAGAACAAATGATTGTTAATATCCTGAGTGATTGGACAAATTAGAATGATCTGTATCTTCTTTCTCTTATTCTTCTCTATATACGAAATCAATTGCTGTTAGTAAGTCTCGCTAAAACTCGAGAACGGATGAACGGATTTATCTTGTCTTGGTCTTAAAAAACCATTCTAGAGTCTTGCGAGATAGAAGAGCACAAGATAAGGCGAACAAATCCAACAGAAAAATGCGGATGTGCTTGTCAATATGATGCAGTTACGTGAACACAGTTTCAAGAGGCAGGCAATAAATGAAGGGAATTAACGAAGAATATTTGAACATAAAGGTTTTCCAATAAGAGGTGTTATTTTGAATAGCCCGATATTTCGGTAGATGTCATGTTTGAAGCTATCATTTTAGACATTAGACAAGTAGAAACTACACCATTAATAAAATGGAACAATAAACGCTTCTAGTACGCATTGAAATTATTAAAATTCACTATAAAATGGTGAAAATTTGTCAGAGACGGTTCGTAAAACTCGAACATTTTTGGGTCATCGTGAAGTACCATGCTGGACCGCAATTAAGAAATTGGTAAAAATAATCGAGCTGTTTGGTACAAGTTAGTGATGTGAAAATAAAACCCGTGCACGTCGCTCAAGACAGCCGAGAATATTCCTACTGTACCCAAAAGTGTGTGAAGAAACCCAGGTTGATCCAATCCTCGTCGTTCTTAGGAAATATGCATTCCACAAATGTCATAACACCGTATTTTGCATGAAGATTTGGTCTTCAGGCTCATAAAGTTCAGTTAACACGAAACCATTGATCTTTTGCGCAAAAAGTTTCCGGACCGTGTTCTCTCTCGAAGAGGTGATCACAATTGCCCACGGAGATCTTGATATTTAATACTTTTGCAACTTCTTCCTTTGAGGCCACCTGAAGAGAAGGTCTAGGCCAATAGCCCACGTCGATTCAAGACCTCAAAGATGGATTCGTGAGGCCACTTGCGACTTGTTATGGAAATTTTCATTAAAAGGATTGGTCTTGCAAGCGTAGTCGTGGTGGTCATTTGCCTGGTGTTTTTTTCCACTATTAACAGCAAAGCTCATTCTTTATAATGAAATACATGCGATTATTATATTGAAAAATTACATTTTTCTTTGAATATCAAATAAACCTCTTATTGGAAAACCCTTTAGAAATGGTGCATATGCGTAGTCGACAGACACAAAACATCAAACCAGAAAAGTAGAAAAGTATTTTCAACAAATAATGTAGATTAAAGGCAAAACAACGCTAGTCGGTCAGCTAGTCAATTATAATTATCTACTAAATGAAGACGTCACCTCAATTTTTCCTCATTGACATCCAAATTGGCTCGTGTTCCTCCATCCTTCTGTCGGAATGTTCAATATACTTTCGTACACAATCCTACGAGGGCACTAGGGCACGAGTTCCCTTCCGATCGATATCATTAGCTACGTCACTGGAGTATTTTCTGCAGGACATTCAAATTCGGGAATACAAGACGATTCGGTTCATAGGCGAGGATAAAATCGCTCTGATTCGCATTTGAGGTTCCCGTTTGGCAATAGTCGAAGGAATTTACATGAAATTCGGTCTCTCCGTCTATGATATGAATGGTTTATTGGTTGGAATCCTCGCTTTGCTCTCGGATGACGCGCTGTCTGGACCATTTCGGCTCGAATAAATATACTCGATAGATGTATAACAATTCTTTGAAATATTATTCTATTATTTTGGTTTGGATCTTCGGTGAGATTTGATGAAAGTTTATCCATCCGTTCTGCTTTCATCGGACCCTTGAAATACTCATGAAAATAGCTGCGATTTTCTCTATTCATCCTGAAATATTCATATTTCAGAATGTATTTGTTTGAATGAACCTTATCTGATACAGTAATATTTGTATTTTGTTCCTATGTGATTATTGATATCCAACAAACAGTATCCTTATATTTTGAAACGAGAACAATTTTTTTAATTTTTCAATGCAATTCCTGATCGAGACAGGACGAGTTTCGTCACATCACATTGTGATTATATCGATTGACGTTTATATTCATTCCAGGTATACAGCTAACGACAAAAGAAAGCTTTTTGAATTTCGAAATCATCCGAATATAAGCTTCCATCTTGAACGACTGGATTTTGACATAAATCGTCGACCTTATTCCATATGGATGATTTCATTAGCCGATCAATCTTCGTTAGGGTTCTGATCTTTTGTGACGGACTATGTACAGTTCTGAGACTTGACATTTCGAACCAGTGTGACCAATTCAAATATTCAATGAAAAATCAACTGACTTACGACCTAACGTGAAATTTTGAATTCAAGGTTCTGAAAAGAAAAAGGTTATTTTCAATACCTTCTTGAAATTATATCATTCATCGTGTGAATATTGTATAAATTAAAGTTTGTCAGCTACGTGTTCCCTAGCATCAGAAATAACAAAAAAAAAATAATTGAAGATTGAACTCACATTCACTCAATTTCATTTTAGTTAATAAAGATATAACAACACCAAAGCATAATAAGCCATGAATATTATCATATGATATATTCATGGTGAGTGGAGAGTGTGATAATATTATCACGCTCCACTGTACATACGTAGTGTTCTGCTTGCATGGGTCGTGTAAGATAAACATATAACCGGAACTAGGAGAATAAACCCTAGAGCCATATTATGGAGGAACATTTGACTTTGGTAAAGCATATTTTGAATTTCTGAATAACATTGAAATTTGGTCATCTTTTGACTTGATTATACTTTTTTCTACTGAACGAACTCGCCACCAATAGCATCTCAAGAGTTCTGTTGTTTTGCTACATTTTATCATCATTTTACAGCAATTCATTATTTTGGTGCGAATGTTGATTACCAGAAATCAGAATAGGTTGTAGTTCTGAATTCTGATGATAAGAAACTTTTCTTATTCATAATAAGCAATCAATACATATAGCCCGTTCACGAAAGGTTGAACCGTCGGTTGGCCATGGAAATTTGGCATATTCCACTGTTATATTGAAATTTTAGGTTATGTTCTTTATCTTCTTGTCAGATTGACACGCAATGTTGTCAATATTGCATAGTTCTCTGATAACTCGCAGCTCGTCGGACGAGACCGAGTACATTCGGCAACGTTACTTTATTTTACTCTATGACAGTAAATACTGCCAACTTCAGATAATTAAAGAAACGCCTACTATGTGCTCAACCTTTCGTGAACGGACTATATAGAATATTTTCAATTCCTTTCATGAGTTGTGACATTGTTTGTCATTTGAAAGCTATTAATCAATTGGTTCTCCAAAGTGAAAGTCTATTCCCAAGTTTTTGTTATTTTAGCATAAGCTTTCACATTGAATTATACATCTTATCACTTCAAGGGGGTACATCTGAAGAATAAGGGTCATAACTCTCAATGTTCATATTCGTGGATGCAATGTACAGCAGGGCTTTTCCCGAGCCAGACCGTTCCAAAGGGAGAAGTAAATTCAGGAATTTTATTGCTCAGCCAGGCAACCAATGTTTCACAGTTAACGTGTACCCTCAGAGCCTCTCAGAACTGAAATTTATATGATTTTCTGGTCGCTCCATTATAGGAAATACGGAGAGGTTATGTACTCCAGGATATCCGCAGATTATGTCGTTGCCTTGTTTGTACGGTCGAATCTGATATCAATCCTGC
>CM024243.1:18959980-19018583 GCA_013421045.1 Propylea japonica | reverse complement strand
TGAACATACTTGAATCAACTTCGATCAAAGTCTGCAGAGCAGCACGTCTTTATTAACACTGGACCAACCAGATTTCGGAATGTAACCAAAGATACACTCACCGGCAAAATAATCGATCCACTCAATAAGTTCATGAATTTTTTAACTCATAAATATGGTTACTTTTCCAACCCAACATTAATACAGAAAATAACAACCATTTGAAACAAATTGCATAAATAATGATTGTCTTTTTTTGTAAATCTGCTTAGTTGATGTACTTGGGCTAAAGGACCACGGTCGATTGCCCTTTGATACTTGTTATCAATAAAGATCAGTTATTATTATTATATGTTACTTTAAGTCCGATTTGATTGCATTTTTTTCAATTGTAGGTAAATTCATACGAAATCAATCACCAGTTACGAATTTCAAGAAAACTTGGCGTACGTCTTTTTATACTGGGTGAAACATAATCTGTTTTTTTACGCTTACTTCAAATCCATCCTTGGTATGTTCCAGTTTTTTCACCGTGTGATTTCTTCTTTTCATCATCAAGACACATCATTTCCCAACATATAATTCTTCATTCATTACAATAGCTTAATTTTTGCTGAAGATACAGGGTTTTCAGAAAAATTAAATACACAATTTCGTTATGGCTATGAAAGTACTTTCACGAATTAATCTAAAATCAAAATGTAATGAAATACTCAAAACTAAGTGAAACACTTTCTATGAAGGGTTTTATGTTTTTCCACTTAGTTTTCAGTTTCATTTTCATTGAGTTCGAATTTCAGGTTGAATTTGATGAAGAACTGTTATAGCAATAGCGAAATTGTGGAAATTTAATGTTTTGAGCAATTAAATAATAGAACAACGAAATAGTCAAGAAAAGATGTGTCTTGATGAAGAAATAATAATAATAATATGGTGAAACAACTCGAACACACCACAGGTTTCAAAGTTAAGAAAAAAATTAAGGAAGCCGTGAACAGGTGCTTTTGAGCACTAGTTTCATTGGTGGAGCAATGAGGCTACTACCTCAAATTTTTGTATAGGATCTGAGATTGATACTAAATATAGGAATGCAAAATCTCAGTACGGTGTGGAAATTATTAATAAACTGAAATATGTAATATGGTTCTGATGATTCTCTTGATGAACATTCAGTATATCAAACTTCATTCACAAAATGAAATTTACTTCAATAGGCTACCTTGTTATGGAAATATGAAGTTTCTTTAGTTCATTATTCCAATTGAATTTTCTATGATGTTGTTAACACTATGGCCCAAAATTTCGCATGAGGCTTACCATGAGGCTTGCATGTGGCCGCAAATTTTATTTCGATTGGTTTCGTTTGTCTGAAATATTGAGGAACAAAAATTTTGAATGTTCATATTTTATGGAACACCCTGTACAATTGGGCTGGTTAACGAAATTAACCGAGGCATTTGGTATCCGAGGCACATCCCTTCGAAATTTATCGTGCTAACTGAGAGACGAACGGCCCGGCCTCACGGACAGAATTGAATTGATCATGAATTCGTCATCAGGGAGTCTAACCTTGTCGTTTGAGACCATTTTCGTCGTCTCCCTAAAATTACAGACATTTGGTCAAAACGATATAGCACTCGTATAAGTAGAATCAACACATCAAATATATTATGTTTCACCCAACGTACGCCAAGTTTTCTTGAAATTCTAAACTGATTGATTTCGAAAGAACTCACCTACAATCGAAAAAAAAAATCCAATCAATTGTACCCAAAATAACACATTTATGAATAAACAAACTTCATGGATTTATTGAGTGGATCGATTATTTTGCCGGTGAGTGTATTTTAAAGGTAGGGTAGTTTCGATATGAATGTTGCGTAAAAAAGCTACCTTGTGAACAGGTTCCGCGTTATTGTAAGCTGGTACAAAGGATCTCAAGTTTCGACCGAGCGTCTGTATTTTACCAATAATAAGTTTGTAACAAATGATTATGGTGCAGAAGATAGTACTGTATTAATAATTGGATAATTTTATACATTTACATCATGTTTTTCAATACAAAACTGAAGATTTGTAGGCCTGTTTATATTTGGAAAACGATCTTTCGAATTTATATCCTGTGATCAACGCACATCAACGAAAGTCTTGGCCCCGCTAGGTTTCTCAAAAAATAAACAATATACGGGAAGAATGCGAAAAACAGACACGTACATCATGGAGACTCGCAACAAGAGGTTGCAATCGTTTGAGGGCCTTCGTTTGGAATATACAGAGTGGATATTCATCTTATGGCTGAAATTTTAAAGATCGATACTTTTGAACTATTAACCCGAATCATTTCAAATTTGGAAGTTTTTCCACCCTTCACGATTGCCATCTTTCAGTATTTCAGAAATGAATAAATCAAATCCGGACTGAAAAAAATGAGGGTTTTTTTCTATTTTCATGAAGATTGGAACACCCTGTAGGTGAACATTATGTTTTTTTTATTTCGTAACCACAAAGAATCAACTAATAAGAATAATTCAAAATCTCTGTTTGGCACGGTCATACAGGGTGATCAAGAAGTTAGCTAGGGAGTGTGATAAAACTATAGAATTTGAAATAATATTGCATGTACGGTACAGAATCATTGAAGAATGTTTATTGATTGCACTGTATAAAGGTGTCAAGTAAAGATTAAAAATTTCAGTTATGAATTGATTCTTTGTGTCACAATAACGAAAAACAACATAATGTTCACGTACAAGGTGTTCCAATATTCACGGAAGTTGAGAACGGCTGAAATTTTCTAGTCAGAATCTGATTTATTCAATTTCAGAAAGATTAAAAGATGACAATCGCCAAAGGGACCAAACTTCTGAATTTGAAATCATTCGATCGAACATTTTTAAGAGTTATTGAACTTAAAAATTTCACCCATGAGGTAATGTTTCTTCGACGACACTTCTTGATCACCCTGTGTGACTGTGCCAAGCAGAGGTTTTTAATTTTTCTCATTATTGATTTTTTGTGGGTCGGAAATGAAAAAAACATAATGTTCATCTAAAGGGTGGTCCAATATCCTGAATATGGAAAAAGCACGAAATTTTCCTAGTCCGGATCTGATTTATTCAATTTCTGAAATATTGAAAGATGGCAATCGTAAAGGGTAACAAACATCCAAATTTGATATCATTCGTAGTCTAGGAGCCAGTGGGCGGCTACCTGCATGTATTTGACCAGACCTGAGTTTTTGTACATTGAGGCCCCTATACCTACTGTACATGAGGTGGGGACTCACTAAGCCCAAAGCGGTGGACCGGCAGTGCGCAGGTGGACAGGTATCGATTTTTCGTGAATTTTAAATGCATTTGACCATGTCTGCCGTTTTGAAATCTTAAATATATTATTATTATTATCGAAAAATAAAAATGGCAGACCAATATCGCGCGGTTAACATTGTGGCAGACAGTTTGAAGTGCTAAAAAAATAAAATTTTGAAAGTATTTGACCAGATCTGCCATTGAAATATATATTCATTATAGTCTTAAAAACTTATATTAATAACGGCAGACGTCCTCATTGAATACACTCATCAGCGGATAACAAAGTCTTAGCTACTACATGGTCAGATGTCTATGTATTACGATCGCTGTTTTACATCAATTTAACTAACTTATATTTTACTGAGGACGTCTGCCACAATGTTAACCGCGCGATAATGGTCTGCCATTTTTATTTTTCGATAATAATAATAAAATATTTTAAGATTTCAAAACGGCAGACATGGTCAAATGCATTTAAAATTCACGATAAATCGATACCTGTTCTACCTGCGCACTGCCGGGTCCACCGCTTTGGGCTTAGTGAGTCCCCACCTCATGTACAGTAGGTATAGGGGCCTCAATGTACAAAAACCCAGGTCTGGTCAAATACATGCAGGTAGCCGCCCACTGGCTCTTAGACTATCGGATGAATAGTTCAACAGTTATCGAACTTTGAAATTTCAGCTGTAAGATGATATCATCCTGTATATCCCAAACAAAGGCCCTCAACCGATTAAAACGTCTTGTTGCGAATCCTCCTTGATGTCCTTAATTCATGGTATCCGTTTGTCGCATTCTTCTCCCGGGACACCCTGTAGATATTTTCTAGAAATGATATCAATGTGTATCCTCTATTTAAACTGCAATAACATTTCGACTGAAATTTTTGTTTGTTACTTTTTGTTTTGAGGGGGATGAGACAAAATCTCCACTGAATTCAAACTCAATGAAAATTAAAATTAATTGTTAGTTTAAAATATCCCAGTGGCGAACCACTTTTTTGGTCAGTTTTGAAAAAAAACTTCAACACCATGGATCTTGAAAAAATGTACTTATATCCGGACCTAAAGGACCCCGCACATTTTGTATGAGAATTGGCTCCCGGTGGATTTGGCTGAAAATTTTGATATGATGTTCTACTAATCCTTCTGATCAAATGTCTCTACAGTCAAGAAGCTGAAAATTGCATACTTCTAGGAGTTTTTAGCGATTTTTTGTATCCATTATGGCTTACGTATTACCGTTCACACAGAAATGTTTGAGAATATTTCGTGATTATTGAAAGCAGATTCTGTCAATTCGAAATATTTTCAAACATTTCTGTGTGAACGGTAATACGTAGGCCATAATGGATACAAAAATCGCTAAAAACTCCTAGAATTATGCATTTTTCAGCTTCGTGACTGTTTAGACATTTGATCAGAAGGAGTGAGAATCATATCAAATTTTCAGCCAAATCCACCGGGAGCCCAAAATGTGCGGGGTCCTTTATGGGAAACTTTTTTCATGAAATGATCTGAGGAATCACTCCTTCCATTTTTTCGGTATTATCAGATACACCCTGAATAAATAGTTTTTAGAAATTTACGAAATGATGACGATAAATGAACACGTAATGAATACAAGCAATTTACGATGACTACCAAATAAAGGTCTGTTTAATGGACACGAAAAATCATTACAGACTGTATGTGTATATCCATCAATTATTCCGCTCATAAGTCAATTCACAATCATCTTTCACAATTTTCAATTACAAAGATGCAGTCATGAAAAATCACCTATTCTCTATCTATACCAGTTAAGAAAGCTTGAATATTCATTCCAGCGGGAAAAACAAATGCGTGTGAAAATAAGCAGGGTAGTTCATATAATTTTTTTTCTAAATCGACCCCCTTTCAAGATACAGCCTTGGAAGGCGATGACGAGTTGACAGTTTTTATTTTTTCTTCTTAAAAATACCGAGTCATAAACTATACACAATATGAGGCACTAAGTAGATGTTACTCACAATTTTTTTAGATCTCGTAACTTTATTATTAAGGGTTGAAAATAACAAACCCCTTTGATTTTCGTTCAAAAATTGTTTTCGTGGGATAGATATTCAAAAAATAAAATTCTCTCATGGTTTCCCATTCAATTCTGGAGGAAAAAGTCTCTTGCAAAATTTCGATACATTCAATACTTTTCTCGGAAAAATAAAAACTTACAAGCAGTTATGATCACTGTTCATTTCATTTCATCGTTAAAGTGTTCCATAGAATGAATATTCTAAGATATTTCCTATTAAATAATTAATAGGAACAATATAACTTTCAAAGCAACTTGTCAAACTTGCATAAAATTTTTCGATTTTTTTCCGGAAAAACTACTGAAAGCTAAGTTGACAGTTGTCAGGTAATTTTTCGACTTTAAATTTACATTTTACTACTAATTCTTGATAACGATTGGTTGAAATTAATAGGAAGAAAATAATCAAGGGCGTAGACAGGGGGGGTTGGGGGTGCAAAACCCCCCCCCGAAATGTTTCAGAGTTATTTTTTGTTGCAAAACTAATCTTTCATTTTGCACTTAAACCAACTTATCTCCGAAAATCTAGTTAAAATTATCAATTTATATCAGCAATATGATGATATTAAAGTTTCATAACATCGCACACAAATGGATCCTTATTTATGTTTATATTTCTTCTAGTGGAAATCGTACCGAACGCTTTGCCTGAAGCGTGTCGCCGTGTCGGCATTCTCTTTAGGGGATTAGGGGGAGATTTTCTGAACACCGAAAATTAATATCAGCCTTATCTGGTCTGCTACCCCAAAATTTTAACAGAGAATATGAATTAGAAGACGCATTATTGATGTATTCTTCACTACTACCCCAGAAAAATAAAAACGTAATTGAAGCGGAATTTGAAATATGGAAAATGTTAATGAACTCCATTTCAAAATCGGCATTAGAATGCTTAGATGAGTGCAATCAGAATACGAGTATGTATCCGAACATCTACATCCTACTACAAATTTTAGCTACGATTCCAGTATCTACTGCTACTCCAGAAAAGAAGTTTTTCCAGCTTGTGGAGAATTAAAAATTACCTTGCGCAATTCTTCTAGCGAAACTAGATTGCATGGGTTGGCGCTTATGAATATTCATTATAGTGTGAAAATTGATGAAAATGAAGTGGTTGACCATTCGCTAGAAAAAAAAGAAGGATAGACTTTAACTGAAAGAATTCACCATAAAAAATATTGTTTGTGCTTTCTCACTTTCTCATTTTTAATACCTATTCATATGTTGTTGGCACTATTTTGGAGTAAAACATTAAAAAACTCTATTAGTTTCAATGAAAGCACACATCCAAACTAATTTCATATTGATTCATCCTGTAAGTATTTTTTGGAAAATAAATATTGTTTTTTAAGTTTTTTTTTGAGTGCATAAAAATTAAATTTGAAGCATATTTGAAAAATAGGTTTACCTAACCTAACCAGGAATATCTATGTTGAATATTGTTTCCGAAGTAGGAAAAGGATTATTGAATTCTTAAAAACAACACATACTTGCTACAGAAATCGACCCTCGCAATTCCCGGCACCTACAGAGTCAATTGCCAAAATGTCAAAAACCCCCCGAAATTAATTCCTGGCTACGCCCTTGAAAATAATCAAAATAAATCAAGATATCAAGGTTGAATGAAAACTGAAAGATGACTATAGAAACGGTCCGTGTGTAAATGCGTAAATTAGGCCACAAACACATGTTTTTTCCACTCTGTATTAATATGCTGTCGACATTTTTGGAGAACTTTTTTGAAGTTAGTACTTATAGCAAAGAATTCATCTATATTTTGATTTTTGACAGTACTAAGAAGCGGAACGGAATGATTACTAGTAATTAATTAAAGGGAGACACTTAACAATGAGAAATTGTCGAAATTCAAAGAGAATTTACGCATTTAATAACGATGTGGAAACTGGAAGATATATTGAGGAGAACTATCACATGTTTCGTCTCGAAAACTGTACTTACATCATTTACTTTCCAATTCTTTCATGACTTGATTTTTGTTTTGAAATGAAGCTGAAGAATATCCCAAAGTGCCCAATTTTTGTTTTCGGCGAAATTTTTAACTTCGGCTTGTGAGCTATACCTAATATCAGAAAAAAATTCGTTGCTTAAATTTGAATACGTATCAAGATGTCAAAGTTAAATGGAAACTGAAGATGGCTAAACAAATAGTCTCTGTAATAAACGCGTAAACTCTTCAAATTTTCCGAACTGCTCTATAGGGTGTTAAGAAATTAACTAGAGCATCAACACATGTTTTTTACACTGTATAAACATGCTATCAACATTTTTGGAAACTTTTTTGAAGTTTATATCAATACCAAAGAAGTTAGTTGAAACTAATTGTTCATTCGTCAATCTTAAGCAAATTTGGAAGGAATATTCGATCTTCCTTGGTAAATCCTTGCTTCATAGTTAAAGGTCAAAGTTTTTTTTCCATTTTGATAGTATGTAATAAGAAGCTGAGAGGAATGATGATTAGCAATTAACTAATGAGAGACAGTTAACAATGAGAAATAGTCAAATTTCAAATAGGATTTACGCATCTTAATAAGATGTAAAAACTGGAATATCTATTGAGGGGAACTATCACAGGTTTCGTCTCAACGAAAACTACACTTATTAATTCATCATTTACTGTCCAATTTATTCACGACTTGATTTTCGTTTTGAAATAAAGCTGAAAAACATCTCAATGTGCACATTTTGAATGTTCGGCGAAATTTTCAACTTAGTCTTGTGAGCTATAGATACCTAATATCAGAAAAAAATCTATGCTTTAATTTGAAAACGTGTATTTTCAAAATAAATCAAGATGTCAAAGTTGAATGAAAACTGTAGATGGCTAAACAAACGGTCTTTGTAATAAACGCGTAACCTCTACAAACTTTCGGAACTGCTCCACAGGGTGTTAATAAATTAGAGCTTTCACGCATGTTGTTTTTTTTTACCCTGTATAAACATGCTATCAACATTTTTGGAAACTGAAGTTTGTATCAATGCCAAAGAAGTTAATTGAAACTAAACGTTCATTCGTCAATCTTGTGGTAATTTGAAAGGAAAATTCCATCTTCCTTGGTGAATCCTTGCTTCATAGTTAAAGGTCAAAGTTTTTTTTTCATATGTACTGAGAAGCTAAACGGAATGATGGTGATGACTTGTTATTAACTAATGGGAGACACTTAACAATGAAAATTGTCGAAATTCAAAAAGAATTTACGCATCTTAATAACGATGTGGAATCTGGAAAATATATTTAGGGGAACTATCACATGTTTCCTCTCGAAAACTGCACTTACTAATTCATCATTTACTTTCCAATTTTTTCACGACTTGATTCTTGTTTTGAAATAAAGCCGAAGGACATCTCAATGTGCCAATTCGAGTTTTCGGCAAAATTTTTAACATTGTCTTGTGAGCTATATCATATCAGAAAAAATTCGATGCTTTAATTTGAATACGTACCTATATTCTCGAAATAAATCAAGATGTCAAGATTAAATGAAAACTGAAGACGGCTACCCTAAACAAACGCGTACAATCTATAAATTTCCCGAAATGCTCTACAGGATGTTAAAAAATTAGTGCATCAACACATTTTTTTTCACCCTGTATAACATGCTATCAACATTTTTGGAAACTTTTCTGAAGTTTGTATCAATGCCAAAGAAGTTAATTGAAACTGAACGTTCATTCGTCAATGTTAAGGTAATTTGAAAGGAATATTCCATCTTCCTTGGTGAATCCTTGCTTCATAGTTAAAGGTCAAAGTTTTTTTTTCCATTTTGACAGTATGTACTGAGAAGCTGAACGGAATGATGGTGATGACTTGTAATTAACTAATGGGAGACACTTAACAATGAAAAATTGTCGAAAATCAAAAAGAATTTACGCATCTTAATAACGATGTGGAATCTGGAAAATATATTTAGGGGAACGTTCACATGTTTCGTCTCTGCACTTACGATGATTTACTTTCCAATTTTTAACGACTTGATTTTTGCTTTGAAATAAATCCGAAGAACATCCCAATGTGAAATTTGAGTTTTCGGCGAAAATTTTAACTTTGTCTTGTGAGCTATACCTAATATCAAAAAAAAATTCGATTCTTCAAATTGAAAACGTGTATTTTCAGAATAAATCAAGTCAAGGTTAACTGAAAACTGAAGATGGCTAAACAAAAGATCTTTGATCTTTGTAATAAACGCATAAACTCTATAAACTTCCCGAAATGCTCCACGGGGTGTAATGAAATTAGAGCTTCAACACATGTTTTTTTACCCTGTATAAACATGCTATCATATTTTTTGGAAACTTTTCTGAAGTTTATTTCAATACCAAAGAAGTTAATTGAAACTGAACGTTCATTCGTCAATCTTAAGCCAATTTGGAAGGAATATTCCATCTTCCTTGTTAAATCCTTGCTTCATAGTTGAAGGTCAAAGTTTTTTTTCCATTTTGACAGTATGTACCTACTGAGAAGCTGAACGGAATGATGGTGATGACTTGTAATTAACTAATGGGAGACACTTAACAATGAAAAATTATCAAAAAAAAATTCGATTCTTCAAATTGAAAACGTGTATTTTCAGAATAAATCAAGTCAAGGTTAACGGAAAACTGAAGATGGCTAAACAAAATATCTTTGTAATAAACGCATAACTCTATAAACTTCCCGAAATGCTCCACGGGGTGTAATGAAATTAGAGCTTCAACACATGTTTTTTTTACCCTGTATAAACATGCTATCAATATTTTTGGAAACTTTTCTGAAGTTTATTTCAATACCAAAGAAGTTAATTGAAACTGAACGTTCATTCGTCAATCTTAAGCGAATTTGGAAGGAATATTCCATTTCCTTGGTGAATCCTTGCTTCATAGTTAAAGGTCATAGTTTTTTTTTTATTTTGACTGTATATTCTAAGAAGCTGAACGAATGATGACTAGCATTAACTAATGGGAGCCACTTAACAATGAGAAATTGTCGAAATTCAAATATAATTTACGCATCTTATGACGATGTGGAAACTGGAATATCTATTGAGGAGAACTATCACATGTTTCTTCTTCTCCTCAAAACTGCACTTACTGATTCATCATTTACTTTTCAATTTTTTCACGACTTGATTTTTCTTTTGAAATAAAGCTGAAGAACACCTCAATGTGCACAATTGAGTTTCGGCGAAATTTTTAACTTCAACTTGTGAATCATACATAATATAAGAAAAAATTCGATGCTTTAATTTGAAACATGTATTTTCCAAATAAACCAAGATGTCAGGTTTAATGAAAATTGAAGATGGCTAAATAAACGGTCTATGTAATAAACGAGTAAACTCTATAATTTCCCGCCGAACTGATCCACAGGGTGTTAAGATCAGAGCGTCAACACATGTTTTTTTACCCTGTATAAACATGCTCTCAAACATTTTTGGAAACTTTTATGAAGTTTGTAGTATTAATAACAAAGATACAAAGAAGTTAATTCGTCAATGTTAAGGTAATTTGGAAGGAATATTCCATCTTCCTTGGTGAATCCTTGCTTCATAGTTAAAGGTCAAAGTTTTTTTCCATTTTGACTGTATGTACTAAGAAGCTGAACGGAATGATGACTAGCAATTAACTAATGAGAGCCAGTTAACAATGAGAAATTGTCGAAATTCAAATAGAATTTACGCATCTTAATGACGATGTGGAAACTGGAATATCTATTGAGGAGAACTATCACATGTTTCTTTCTCCTCAAAACTGCACTTACTGATTCATCATTTACTTTCCTATTTTTTCACGACTTGATTTTTGTTTTGAAATAAAGCTGAAGAACACCTCAATGTGCACAATTTGAGTTTCGGCGAAATTTTTAACTTCAACTTGTGAATCATACATAATATAAGAAAAAATTCGATGCTTTAATTTGAAATCATGTATTTTCCAAATAAACCAAGATGTCAAGGTTTAATGAAAATTGAAGATGGCTAAATAAACGGTCTATGTAATAAACGAGTAAACTCTATAAATTTCCCGAACTGATCCACAGGGTGTTAAGATCAGAGCGTCAACACATGTTTTTTTACCCTGTATAAACATGCTCTCAACATTTTTGGAAACTTTTATGAAGTTTGTAGGTATTAATAACAAAGATTACAAAGAAGTCAATTCGTCAATGTTAGGTAATTTGGAAGGAATATTCCATCTTCCTTGGTGAATCCTTGCTTCATAGTTAAAGGTCAAAGTTTTTTTTCCATTTTGACTGTATTTCTAAGAAGCTGAACGAAATGATGACTAGCAATTAACTAATGGGAGCCACTTAACAATGAGATTGTCGAAATTCAAATAGAATTTACGCATCTTAATTACGATGGGGAAACTGAAATATAATTAACACTGATTATGATTAGTGTTCAACCTTAGAAGGTCGACTCTGTATTCGATAGTTTTGATTGAAGATATGTTGTTCGCGCTTGTTCAAATGTCTGCAGTTTTCGAGATATGCTTATTATTTATACTGGTCATATACTTCCTTTTATTTCGATTATTTTATATCTAGAGAGTTACTCAACTGATTCTGTCCATCAACGAAATGAACAGGTATATTCCATCTCCAAACCAATTCAAAACTGTAGCTTTTCCGGTTCTGTATAGTATTATTTACTTACAGGTGGTGAGAAAACCGGTTTTTATCGACGACTATTGCACAATCCACCCATTATTGATCGGCAATAATAATACAAATTAATCACCAGTGAATAATGAATTATTTTTACTGCTGTCAGATGCTTCATAGATTTAGCTTTCAAATTATTATTGATATGATAATATAATATTAAATCTGTTGAAAAATTAATATAAAAAAATTAAATTCTATGCTTTGAAGATGTGGTCCGTTTGGAATTTTCCATGAACCTTCAGTATATCAATTTTCATTGAAAGAATAAATTTCATTCGAATAGGATATCCTTTCATTCTAATATAAAAATTCTTCTTTTCAATAATCTAATTGAATTTTCTATGGTTATATCGACACTATGACCACAAAATCTTGCATGTGGCTTATTATGGGCATCTTGCATGTGGCCAAAAAATTTCATTTCGATTGGTTTTGTTTTGTCGAAGATATTGACGAACAAAATTTTAAATGGCCATATTTAATGGAAAGCCCTGTACTAATAAGCTGGTTAACTAACTTAAGAGGGAATCAAACCACGTGACTTTTTCCGATGCGCTTACGTCCTTTCCCGGTCTCATTTGGAAACCGAGCTCAACTTGAAAAACCTAAGTCTCTAGGACTATCTCCATAGACTAACTAAACGGAGAATAGATGAGACACTAGTAGAACAAGCTTCAACGCCATCTTTTTTTGTACAACATTACTAATTCGTGAAAAAAGCTCAATTGAAAAAGGAATCTGTATCGTAAAGCTGCCTCAAAAAGAATTCTGTAGTGCACCTTTTGAATAGGTAGGTACACCCATATACAAGAGGCAAAAGTTTTTTGAAATTCAATTCCAAAAGGAAATCAGAAATAGATTCGTGCAAGTTATCGATGAGTGAGGAAATTTATTTTCATGAAAATAATACCTGCAACGAACTTTCATCTGATTTTCTTTTGGAATCGAGAAATGAGGATCAATAATCAAATTCTGGATAGAATAAAAATTTATTAACTGAAATAGGTATCACCAATTGAAAATACAGATTTATTTCATAAATATCTAATCAATAAACTGATAATTTCATTGAAAACATTCTCAAAACTAAAACTAATGAATTCAATAATACAAAATATGAGTATTTACCGACTAAACTTATTCAATACATGAAAAACTTTTTTGAAAACTACGAGTATCTTAATTCTTATAGTTAACAGAATATACATGTAAATTTTTTATTACCTTCTTGCATCTCGATTTTCACATCCAATAACACAGCACGTCTTCACTCTTGCAGGCATATCGAAATTTATTTTATTTCAAAAAGAACGTGTCAAACCACTCCTTGTGTCAGTTGACAATTCAAAGGTTTTTTTAATAATGATTTTACATACTTACTATTTTCTCGATAGGATTTCCATGAATGCAACGACATCTAGCTGTCAAATGAAAATAATTTTTTCGTGTATTAGTCTCCTCCTCCGACAGATGTCGCGGAATATACGAGTGGCTCATCTATTTTATTAGTTTGTCTATGACTATCTCTTCGAAAGTTATCGTGCTAAATGTTAGCCAGCCGGACGGCCTCACGGACAGATTTGAATTTGACCACGGATTCTTCATCAGGTAGTCGAACCCTATCGTTGAGACCATTTTTGGCTCAGAGGGTCCATTATTCCTAAAATATTTTTTTTTCGAAATCAATGGAAACCCCATTGTTTCCTCGTCCATCCTTTTCTCTCCAGATTCGGTTTTTGAGCGCTCGTTCTATTAAACGAGTGCTATTTCGTTTTGCACAAATGTCTGTAATTTTAGAATTTTGAGCTGAAAATGGGCTCAAATGATAAGGTCAGACTCCCTGATGACGAATTCGTGGTCAAATTCAATTCTGTCCGTGGTGCCGTCCGTCCGACCGTTAGCACAATAACTTTCGAAGGGGTTGTCCTAGAGACTTGAAATTTTCAGGGGTGAGTTCTGTTCCTAAATGGCTCGTTTAAGTTAGTTAACTAGCCATATCGTACATGGGGTTCCATAAAATATGTCTATTCAAAATTTTTGTTCTTCAATATCTCAGACAAAACGAAACCTACAGGAATTAAATGTTGCGGTCATGTGCAAGATGATCATAATGAGCTTCATGCAAAATTTTGTAGCCATAGTGTGAACAGAACGATAGAAAATTCAATTGGAATATTGAAAAGAGAAACTCCATATTTCCATAAAAAGATTCCGATTCGAGTGAATTTCTTTTTGTGAATGGAGGTCGATATTCTGAATGTTCAAATTTTCGTGGCCATAGTGTTAACAGAACCATAGAAAATGGATTGGAATATAGAAAAAAAAATCTTCATATTTCCGTAACAAGATATCAGATTCGAGTGAAATTCATTTTGTCAATGAAAATTGATATTCTGAAGGTTCGTGGAAAATTTCCAAGGCGAACCAGAACCATCAGAACCATAGAATGAAAATTTTTGTAAATAGTTATTTTTACATATTTCATTTTTTGAATGATTTTCAGAATATGTTTCCGATTAAGCCGAGATTCTGCATTTATATCTGTAGTATCAACCTCAAATCCCATATAAAATTTCGAAGTAATAGTCTTATTGCTCCACCAAAGAACGAGCACTCAAAGCTCCTACTCAGGGCTATTCTTAAATTTTATTTGAGACTACGATCTGTACACAAACCTGAAGAAAGATAATGATAACATTGTTTTAACAATGATAATAATAAAATAATAATAAAATTTGGCTTGAATGAAAAGGTCATAACCAAAACTGAGATGAATGAATGTATCGAAAAGTTTTAGCGATATAGTAATTACTGAGTGTATCGCTCCCAGGGGCGTAGTGACCGGTGTTCGGCGTGTTCGAAGAACACGGCCCGGGCCCCCTCTGGGGCCCGGCCCGGGCTTGGGATGACTATACTATTTTTTTCTTGCAGAATAAATCCTTCATTTTGTACTAAAACCAACTTATCTCCGAAACTCTAGTTAAATTATCAATTCATATCAGAAATATGATTGTTATTAAAATTTACCACACATCGCACACAAATGAAAACGTTGAATCAACAATTCCGTATTTATATTTATACCTACTCTTCTGGTGAAAATTGCTATCCCCGTAATCAATTTTGCGGCCTGGACAAATCGTACCGAACTCTTTGCATGAAGCGTGTCGGCATTCTGTTTAGGGGATAATTACATTACATTAACGTCACCAGATGATCGCTTTATTGGGGCGGCTTCTTTTTGAGCGGCTTCTTTGATGTAGGATTCTTCATGTACATAGGGAAATTTTTTTTGGACTAGGGGGAAAATGCGAATCATCATTTCACTTCTATTCCTATTCTAGAGAAATAAGTACCTATTCGAATTTGGAACGACGTTGTGCTTGTGAGTGTGTTCAGAGTGAAAGTTCTCAAAATTCTTGACTTTTTTTTGCGTTTTTGAATTTCTGGACTTTAAGTGTTATTGAAGGTGAGTTCTATAATTCATCACGTGGCTGATTTTTTCGTTAGTAGGCGCCTCTCTTAATATGAAACATGCAGGTCAGTCTTTGGGGATTGCTGATAGAATTGAAAACTAAGTGAATTGTGAATTGTATCGTCGAGTTATATTATTATTTTTGAATAATTTTCGGTATATAATCAAGGATAAATGTTCGAATTGGTAATTGGTCACTAACACTTCTCCATAAACCAAAAAAAATTATAAAAAAGAGCCTAATAGCTCGACGATATAATTCACAAGTTACTTCGTTACTTGTCTCAGAAAATCTTGCTAGAATTATTTTCAATTATTTCTATAGAAAATGAAGTTGCCCGAACATTAAGTATAGCTAATATTGTGACAAATTTGCAAATTCGAAAGCCCGCAAAAAAAGTTTTGATTGCGCTTTGTTTTTATCTCTTTTTTGTGTTTATTATATTAATAATATATTTATATGTTAATTTTGGTTTAATATAATATTATTTTGTTTTTTGTTTTAATTTTGCTTATAGTTGTTATTTGTTGTAGTTGTTATTTGTTAGTTGGTTATATTTATATGTGGAAGGTACCCACGTACTTGTATTGTCACTATTCCAATATAGTGACAAAGAAAATGTGCTTTTATTTTGTTCCTATCTAATTTAGGGTAGGGGCCCGGAAAATATCTTGAACACAGGGCCCGTGGTGGCGTTACTACGCCACTGATCGCTCCATAAAGAGTTATGTTGATGAGTTGAATGATTTTCGTCCAAAACACTTTTGCTTTCTGGTAGACCGGAAACTTTTCATCGGATTAATCTGTTATAATAATTCATGATCTATTGGTTCACCTTTGACCCCCTATCGAATGAAATATTCAAAGCCGCATCCTCCTTGGAATTTTCTAGTACCTATCATTCCATTCAGAATTAAATAGAGGTATCTGACCTGCCTGACACAATTTATTTTCTCAGGTCCCGTAGGCAATCAATCAGTATTCTTAATTTATTCGAGATTATGATTTTCATCATCGTAAACATGTTTCTTTCAGCATGACACATTGTGTCCCAATCATAATATCACTCAATATTCATAATAAGACCTAGGCAGTTATTGGGATTATCACTCAAGATCCAATTAGATTAACGGAAGTTTGGAAAGGGTATAGCCGGGTTTCAATGTTAAATCTGCCACCGCGGCCTTTTTCGATTCATATTGAGGGGATCGATTAAGCATGGTATGAAACTAATTCAGCCACTTTTCAGCTTTTTATCTTGAGCCATTTTTGATTTTTCTTTTTGCTATCAAAAAAAGAACGTATATTTTTTACGAATTTCAGATGAAAAATGGATTCCCCCAAAATCTGATGGGTAGCTGCTGAATTCCAAAATTCAAACAGTTTCATTCTTTTTTTCGAAATGTGCTC
The DNA here is from genome assembly GCA_013421045.1 of Propylea japonica. Taxonomy (NCBI): domain Eukaryota; kingdom Metazoa; phylum Arthropoda; class Insecta; order Coleoptera; family Coccinellidae; genus Propylea; species Propylea japonica. Next base: position 19,001,673 of record CM024243.1, on the reverse strand, counting down.
CAATTTTAAGAAAGGGAAAGAATCCAGGGTAAAGGACCGAAGAAGACATTTTATGTCAAAAATGGCAGTGGAGACTTTTGAAGAACACCGAAAAACAAATGACTAATATTATATTTTTTTTAAGTCGATTATTCAGCTGAAATTCATAAAAAGATATACGTCTATTTCTTTAATAGCAAAGTATCAAAAAAAAAATTAATCGAAAAGGCCGCGGTGGCAGATTCACCATTGAAACCTGGTGGTACCATTTATGAAATTTGTCATTTTTAAGAAACACAATCATATATACAGGGTTTTTCTTTTAAGTTGGCCTATTAGACGTTTTAGGAGAACTAGTGAATATTTCGTTCTGAAATTTTAGGTGCAGCCTTGAGGGTGAAGGAACTCTTCGTCTAAAATTTTCAAGTCGACAGTGTTGCCACGTCTATCTCAACGCATATCTACTTTCTTATTTCAAATGGAAACCTATATTTTCAATTATGTATCGATTCATTACCAAATTTGCAGTATAACCCACTGAAAAAATTCTCTGCTATGCACTGTTGCCAGGTTATTCACAAATTCCTGAAACTTTTGACATTTGCATTGCCAGTTTGGAAATGCAATATCTCGATTATTTTTTATGCGAACGGAACCAAACTCAGCAAGCTCATAGTAAAGATTCCATGCATTCATGTGGTATATTCAGATACATCTTAAAGTTTTTCGGAGATATTGCTGCAAAAATGTGAAACTCAAAATTGAAATATGTATTTCGAGATTTTCAAATGGCAACCCCATATTTATTTTACAGCATTCGATTCGAAATGAAAATGAATGGCAGTCTCCTTTTACACTAATTATTTATTTTGGATAGTTTTCGAATGAGATGGAAAATACTAAAATTTTTCAGTATTTATAGTTCATAATCTATGGTTCTGTTTACGATGAAATGGTTCTATGATTATGGCGTGAATCTTTAAAGTAGATTCTATGGTTGAAATCATAAAAAGTATTCGCCTGATCACGGATGTCATAGAAAAAAAGTTTTTCCCATATTATTCAAACACGATTCGGTTGTTTGACAATTCACGGGAAATGTCAAAAATTATTGAAAGGACCTGTAGGACCTTTAACAATCGTTATTCACATTTAGCACGAATGATCGAAAAGAAATTCCGAAAATGTTTAGGCTTTCTGTAATCCTGGCCCTATGTTCATGACTTCAACAATAGGATTCATTCCGATAATTCACTTTATAATCACACAGCATTATGTCCATTGAACATTGATTTCAGCAAGGCTTTCGACAAGGTTGACTTGTCTGGTCTTTTGTCTGAGCTTGCTGGGGTCGGTGTTCACGGTGTCATGTTGCGATGGTTCAGATCATACTTGGAAGATAGAACTCAGTATGTAGTGGTTCACGGTTTTCGTTCTCGTCGCTTCAATGCCACATCTGGAGTACCTCAGGGGTCTCATTTGGGTCCCTTGCTCTTTTTGATTTTTATTAATGGGATCAAAAAATGTTTCCATAAATGCAAGATTCTTTTATTCGCAGATGATCTGAAGATATTCCTGGTTATCCGCACTCTATATGATTGTCTGGTTATGCAAAATGAACTGAATAAACTGTGTGAATACTGCAGAAAAAAAGGCCTAGTTCTCAACATCTCTAAATGCGCAGTGGTCTCTTTCACAAGAAATAGACACCCTATCCTTTTCGATTATTCCATAGCTAATACAACTCTCTACAGAGCTGACGAAATAAGAGATTTAGAATAATTTTAGACTCTAAACTTTCCTTCCATCAACATTTTGAATCTGTAGTCAACAATAGTAATAAAATGCTCGGTTACATTACCAGACAATGCAAAGACTTCAAGAGTGTGGACGCATTATTGGCGGTATATTACGCATTTATATTCAGTAGACTCAATTTTGCCACTTCTGTATGGAGTCCACATTATGATGTTCATACGTTGAGACTAGAAAACGTTCAGAAAAAATTCTTACGGTTTCTCGGCTACAGGTCTGGTCTCGGGACTCAAAAGTTGATCCCGAGAATTATTCAATTAGACTCAGGCATTTTAATGTCGTCAGTTTGGAGTATCGCTCGGCTTTGAATGATGATTTGATGCTCCAAAAGCTATTGAATGGCTCTTTGGAGTCGGCATTCCTCCTTAACAGTATTTCTTTTTACGCGCCAACTGTATCACTGAACAAACACAACATCTTTTTCCTCGATAGGAGAAATACTGTTGCTGGCCAAAACTCACCCTTACATCGCATGCAAAGGGAAGCTTTATTGTTTGGTGAAGTCTGTGACATATTCTTCGACAGTTCAAGAACTCTTAAGAAAAAAATGTTGGAAAAATATTTCGAAGATCTTTAACTTCCACTTTCATTTTTGTTTTTTGTGTTTTCATCAATAACTAGCACATACAATTTTTTTTCTCCTCATCAGTAACTAGTTATTGTTTTTTGATTGTTTATTCTTTGTGAATATGTAGGGAATTTGTAATGTATTATAATGTATGCACTTTTGTTTGATATTTAGTGAATACCTTTTTGGATGTGAAAATCATCCGTGTGTATTCCATAGTGAATAAATAAATAAATAAATAAATAAACATGACTATGAATACTGCAAAATTTCAGTATTTTTCATCTCATTTGAAAACTGTCCAAAATAAATAATTAGTGATTATAAGGCCAGTATAACAGAAAGCCTAAACAATTTTCGGAATTTCTTTCAAGTCATTCTTGCTAAATGTGAATAACGATTGTTAAAGGTCCTACACTACAGGTCCTTTCAATGATTTTTTGGCATTCCTCGTGAATTGTGAAACAACCCGAATCGTGTTTGAATAATATGGGAAAAACTTTTTTCTATGACATCCGTGATCAGCGAATACTTTTTATGATTTCAACCATAGAATCTACTTTAAAGATTCACGCCATAATCATAGAACCATTTCATCGTAAACAGAACCATAGATTATGAACTATAAATACTGAAAAATTTTAGTATTTTCCATCTCATTCGAAAACTATCCAAAATAAATAATTAGTGTAAAAGGAGACTGCCATTCATTTTTCATTTCGAATCGAATGCTGTAAAATAAATATGGGGTTGCCATTTGAAAATCTCGAAATATTTCAATTTTGAGTTTCACATTTTTGCAGCAATATCTCCGGAAAACCTTAAGATGTATCAAAATACTGAATATACCACATGAATGCATGGAATCTTTACTATGAGATTGCTGAGTTTGGTTCCGTTCGCATAAAAATATTCGAGATATTGCATTTCCAACTGGCAATGCAAATGTCAAAATTTTCAGGAATTTGTGAATAATTTGGCAACAGTGCATAGCAGAGAAATTTTTTTAGTGGGTTATACTGCAAATTTGGTATTGAATCGATACATAAATGAAAATATAGGTAGTTCCATTTGAAATAAGAAAGTAGATATGCGTTTGACATAGACATGGCAACACTGTCGACTTGAAAATATTTTAGACGAAGAGTTCCTTCACCCTCAAGGCTGCACCTAAAATTTCAGAACGAAATATTCACTAGTTCTGCTAAAACGTCTAATAGGCCAACTTAAAAGAAAAACCCTGTATGTCTCTAAATCAAGGCATGCTGTCCCAATACAGAGAAAAATAAATGAAATAGAAGTAACATAAAACACGCTGCAGGTCGCTGACAGTAAGAAATAGAAAAAATGGTATTCAGAAGAAACATTAAGAATATAAATAATACTTTGAATGAAACAATAAAAAGTATCTTCCTGAAGAAAAAATTTGAAGGCGTCGCGACGCCAGGCTCCTCAATTCTTTTTTTCAACTTTCATGCGCATGAACAAGTCAACATTGACTTGTTCCAAATACCGTCAATATAATAAAAAAATATTCATCCCTTTTCGAGAAAAAATAAGGTTACCATAAAGTGAATCACTCTGTACATAAATATACCTATGCTAGTAATCTACAGGAAATTTCAGTACTTAACAGTCGGTTGTTTAATTTTTTCGACTAGGAAGTCGGTAAAAAAACCTGAATTCTATCAATGTATCCATATTCAGTGAAATCTTACGTTTAACGATCTATATTATTTATGCAAAGATTTATTTGTATAGTTACAACTCGTTCTCAAGAAGTTGTTAATTCATTTTTGCATATCGTCACGTTAGAGTTACACTGTTGTAGGTCGCAATTTTTTACGATTTTGCGTTTTTGGTATAACATTGTTGTATGTGCATGGGATCGTCACATTATAACTGCGAAATGATAATTTCGTTTTTGACTACGCTGTATTATTATTGGTCCTACGATAAATCTGCTCATTTTGAGAAAACGGGAATCTATTTGCGTGATGAAAATAGGAAAATTATTGAAAACAAGTCCTGTTTATCAGACTTACTCTGATACTAAGGGGGTTGCGTTTGTTACAGATTATTCTGTCAGTTTGGCAACATTGTCTGTTAGTGTTTAGTTTCTCGATGCGATGTGTTTACATTTTCATTTCGATTTGACGTTCATAAACTGAATTATTTCAATGATTTGGTGGCATCTAACCAATTGTTTACTTCATCTCATTGTGGCAGTGAAATGCTTTCCATCTCACTCTAATGCTTGGTTGATGTTTATTTCTTACTCTGATGTTGAAACACTCAGACAGGTCAATATTTGATGGGAGAGGGACATCATCTGACTACAAAGCTTGTTTCTACTAGGAACCCCCTGGAGAGGATTGCAACCCCATCAGGAATTTGAAAAGAGGTAGTGGGTCGTTTTTTACCACGAATACATGAGTTCAAATTTGTATGAAACGGTATTTTTGTTCTATGAAGTTAATATTCACAAAGTGTTTGTTACGTGTGGAATAATTGAATTATGGTTCCGATAAAAATAAATTGACTAGATATGTTCCAATGGATCGTATAATTTCTATTGAAGGAAAAATATGTTTAACGAGCAGTATCAGTAAAAATTCACCACAAATGTTCTATGGGCCACGTATTGAAACGATTTCCGCCGACCTGTGTCTGAATTGAACATTAATGACCATTTTTCCGCCGACCTCGAAATAAAGGTGATTTTAATGTGTACGAAATTGAGCATTAATGACTCATTTTAATGCTCAATTTTTAGCCATTTTAATGTGCCATCCTCATGCAACCGTACACAAAGTATTCAGAAGAACTAAGAGAAATGTCGAAACTCTACTGGAACATAGAAACATAGAAATTCCATTTTGTCAAAAGTATGTCTTGTGCAAAATGAGAATGTATTTTAATCATGAATTTATACACTATTCATGTTGAGATCGTCGGAAAAATCTTGTAATCAACACGGTTATTGATCTAGCGACTAATGGTCTCGAACTATTAACGCGTTCGCTCCGCTCACGCATTAAAATATCTTGATCATTAGTTGCCGTCTTTAATAACCTAGTTGATTAAATAACTATTAATTGATATAATGAAAGTAGATTTGGCCGTCGATTGACAAGGTATGCCCATATTTGTTAGTTGGAGTACTGGAATACTAAAGAAATGCCAATTTAAAGATATTATATCAAAGCTAAATCTATGAAGCATCTGACAGCAGTGATTCATAATCTCATTATTGCCTTATGATTAATGGTATCATTAAGCCCGAGTACAGAGACGTAAAATCGACGGATATTACAATAGTCGTGGATAAATATTTTTAACTAACAGTATCAGTAAAAATTCACCACAAATGCTCTATGGACCACATATTAAAACGATTTCTAACTCAAATTACTCGTTTCTCATTCGTATATGATTTTAATGAAAACTTTTCATTTAGAGTAATCCTTTCGTGAATATTTCAGAAAAACTATTTCGCGAACATGAAAATTTAAATTTTTTCATCTTTCAAGTGAACTCCTTGCTTTCTATCATATAAAATTGCAAAAAGAAATGATTGACATAACATCACGCTCTCAGATAAAGTTATCAGGTGTAAAATCAATATACTCTGGTGCATTAATTCACCGAAACCCACTTAAATAATTCACCTGTACCTATTAAGTTGTAACTGATATAGACCTAGTATAATTAGTTATTCAAATAGTTCTGTGAACACTACAATGCATACTTCATTTATCGTAAAGCATCAATTATCCATTTCTAGGTGGAAATAACACTTAGTGAAACAAATGATCATCTTTCTCTCAAATATTCGAAGGAATTCTTATATCAATTGATGGGTAATTATTTTGATAGGTATTCATTACAGCGTACTTAGTTTGAAATTGAATTTTCGTATTATTTTCATATATTTTAATTGAGAATAACTCATTAATTATCAATATAAATTAATTACCTGTGAATATAAGTATGGAGTCATGATATACTGGGTGTTTCACGAATGATTGGACCAACTTTCAATGCAACTGCAAGTACAAGGGTGGGGTGGAGGAACTAATTTTTAGAAATTAATTTAAACTTTAACTTATGCAAATATCGATTTGATTATTTATAAGCACTCGTTTTACTCAAACTAAATGTCTGTAATTTTCCCTTTTTGTGCCGAAAATGGTCTCAAACTATAGGGTTCGACACCCTGATGACGATTTCGCGTTCAAACTCAATACTGTCCGCAAGGCCGTCCGGCCGTTAACACGATATCTTTCGAAAGGATTTTCCTGGAAACTTGAGATTTTCAGGGTGAGATCTGTTCCCAAATGCCGCGTTTAAGTTCATTAGTTTGCCAAATTGTAAAGGGTATTTCATAAAATATGGCCATTCGTAATTTTTATTTGCCAATGTCTCAGACAAAACGAAACCAATCGAAATGAATTTTACTGCCACATGCAAGATGCTCTTAATAAGCCTCATGCAAAATTTTGTGGCCTAGTGTTCACAGAATCATAGAAAATTCAATTGAAATATTGAAAAGAAGAATCTTTATATTTCCATAACAAGATTTCACTTTCGAGTGAAATTTATTTTGTTAATAAAGTTTGATATAGTGAATGTTCATGCAAAATTTCAAGATGATCGCATTATCTAAACCATAGAATTTTTCTTTATTATTATTGATTTTTTGAATACTTATTTCATTTTTGAATAATTTCCAGGATATAATTCCGATTGTGCTGAAATTTTGTATTTAAATACTAAGCATGAATTTCAAGTCCTGTACAAAATTTTGAGGTAATAGCATTATTGCTCCACCAATAAACAAGCGCTCGAAAGCACCTGCTCAGGGCTTTTCTTAAATTTTTTCGTCCTCAAATACACCATTCAAAGTTTATATTTATAGATAGTTCTGAAAAGTATATCTGGAAAATGGTGTCCATTATTGTCAATAAACTTTGTTAATACATTTCGGAATTGTTTGGTAATTTTGTCCAGCAGGGTTTGTTGGCGATAATCAAAACGAATCAAGTAAGTCGAAGTCCTGGAATAATCGTAATTAATGTCCTCATAAAAAAATCACAGGGGGCTAAATCAATTGAATGTGCTAGAGCGCTGAAAACCCCAGAATGGTCAAACTCCAGAATCATGTAAACAAAACTGTCACTGGAAAAAAAATGTTCCAATGATTATCTAATGCACACCAAACATTGATACTTTGTGAAGTTCTCTGGGGTTTTAAACGCTTCAGCAGAGCCTTCCGCTTTAATTCTTTTACGATTTTTATGGGTTTATCAAAGATCACATGTTCACTACGATCGTCCCATTACTCTGGCCCACTTCGTTTGACTATCTTCACCATACCCAACAAAATGCTGTTCAGAGTTGTCCGATATTCACGAAGCAATTAACATTTATTGACAATAACGGATACCATTTACTAGATATCATCTTTCAAACTTCAATATTATGTTAAATATCTGCGAAGAAAGTTACATTCGTGAGCAGAATATAGCTGTGTATGGAATCGCACTAAAGACCTCATTGTTCGCAGTGCAGAAAGGTAGCCACCGTGGCAATAGACAACAATAATCAATTAGATTAGTATTTCATGAACAATTTTTAAGAAATCGCCCCTGTTGGTATTTGAACAAAGTCATCAGAACATTAACTCTGATCTCATTAGATATGGTAACACCCGAATTTGTAACAAACAGTTCCGTATCACCTTATAGAGGTCGCAACGGGACAAAAATAATATATTTGCATTGCGACTTCTTATACAGGTCGCAAAGATATCCCATCGCGAGTTCTTTACTTGTGAAAATTGCAAGCTAGTAGGCTTAACCAAATTAAAAATATACTCGATTAAACCTAAGCAGGTGTTTCGATACGAGAGCCTGAGGTAAGTAGAATTTCTTGAGAATTGATATTATCATTGTGTTTAAATTAACTCAATGGTATTACGATTCATCATTCTCTACTCAGTTTATATATTTCTGCCACCGATTCAAAAGAAAATAAAAATTTCACATAAAAAGGTTTTTCTATATCACGGGATAAGTAACTAGGGAAAAATGCCTCTAATCAAATTTATTTCCATTTCCTATAGAACCGTAGGTAAATATTCCGGTAGATTTGAAATTTTGTATTAAGAAGGAAGAAAATGAGGACCACATTTGTGCTAAATCTCTTATAAAATGAAGAATACTCTCATTGTATTTCACAAATGAAGGTACATGGAAAATTAAATTGGAATATTGAAAAGAAGAATCTTCATATTTCCATAACAGGAGAACTGATTCAAGTGAAATTTATTTCGTGAATGAAGACTGATATACTGAATTTTCATGCGAAATTTTGTGGCCATAGTGTTAACAGCACCATAGAAATTTCAATTAGAATATTGAAAAGAAGAATCTCTATATTTCCATATCATGATATCCGTTTCGGATGAAATTCATTTTGTGAATCAATCACACAGATTTCAAGAGGATCGCATTATCAGAATCGTAGAATTGAACTTTTTACATAATAATATGTCATTTTTTTTGAATAATTACTAGAATATTATTTCAATGTGCTGAGATTCTGCATTTATGAATTTGGTATCAATCAAGTACCATATGAAATTTTGAAGTAATAGTCTTATTAAGAAAAGCTCCTACTCAGGGCTTTTCTTAATTTTTCCAGTAGTTGCATCTTGTACCTTGCGATATGAATTTCCATATAATTTCTCAATGTGTTCTTCTTATTAGTTCATTTATTTCGCGTAAGCTTCATCATCCAAGTCATGTGAAACTAAAATAGATAGCACGATCTGAGGAGATAAAAGAACAAAAGCAAGATGATGAATGAGTTGATTAGATGCCAAAGGCGGCTATTACTACACATCCGACATTATAAATCGCAATCCGGTCGGTCTGCGGCAATGTATTCATTCGATGACCGAGTAAATTCACTTTCGATTTCGTTTACGGCGTGTGTATGCATTTTATCTTATTAAATAATTTCATATTTGATGTTGTACGAACGACTGGATTGGAACAACTGACATACTTTTGCTGCAGTATTCGTTTTCATTATCCCGCATTGATTTTAATTCAATAATAATGTGAATATACAATCATTTAATACTTCAGCCTGTATGCAACATAGCGTCCCATGAGATATTCAAGATAAAGAAAAAATGACAAACAAAAAATTCTTTGCCTTTAAGGAGGCTAACCTAACAAATTTTCGAAACATAGATAATTGAAAATAGTAATCATCGAAATGAATACAATCTTCAATTTATAGGCTCATAGAACCTTCTTCATGCGGACTGGGATGATTATTCAAGATGTTGTGAATGAGGAAGAGACAGACATTAGGCCTCGTCAGTGTCCCATATCCCTCAGAGACACATCCTATTGAAAAACTTCTACATTTAAGACCACTTGTAAGACTCTATCTAGTATTATCCTACAGATGGTGACATCTAGTAGTGAGTAGTGTCAAATGAGAAGTTCACAATCATCACAGATCGCATGCTGAAAGCATGAAGAAGGTTCTATGAGCCTATAAATTGAAGATTGTATTCATTTCGATGATTACTATTTTCAATTTATCTATGTTTCAAAAATTTGTTAGGTTACTCATACTCATACTCATACTCATTTATTCACCTCAAAAAAAAATGCTTACAGGATTTGTCAAGAACATAGTAAAATTTTAAAAATTTAAAAACATTTAAGTAAATCTGAAATATCACAAACAGGTACAAACGATAGAGCACAAACAAACATTAATTTCAATATTGATGAGAACGGTTAGAACTGGTGGTTCATGAATTCATCGATCGAATAAAATACCATCTCTGCAAGTAAAGACTTGATATGCCTCTTAAAGGCCGTACACCCAAGGGATGACAGGCGGTCGGGAAGTCTATTGTACATTTCAAGCCTAGATAGCTGTACATGTTTTGCGTTTCTGATGCGGTGGCCTGGAGTCACAAACTTGTTTTCTGAATCTAGTCTGGTGATCATGCACTTGTTCATACCTTGGAAAACGTTGTTGTATTCAGATGGACGTAGAGGAGACACTCCAAAATGTAGCAGGAGGCAACGGTAAGTATCTTATATTTCCTGAATAAGGGTCTACAGCTGGTCATTTGATCCACTCCAGCTATCACGCGTATCGCACTTTTTTGTTTCAGGAAAACCCTACAGCCTCCGACGACGCCCCCCACAGTATGATGCCATAATGTCATCCGTCCATGGAACTGAGCGTGATAGGTGAGAAGCGCTTCTTTTTCAGTTAGGATATTTTTGATCTGTCTTATTGCAAATATTGCAGTGGAGAGTCTCTTACAGAGTCCATTCACATGCTCAGTCCATGTCAGGTTTCCACTGATGGACACTCCGAGAAGATTATGCTCTCCAAATTTTGGCGTTTTGTTGTTATAATCAGCCTTTGGTGTTTTTTCGGGGTTTACCTTCAGATTATTGGCATTAAACCAATCAATAGCTTCCTGGACAGATTTCATCAGCTTTATTGCGCAGATCTCCTCTGTTCTTAGATTTGTTCTGAAAAGATGCATCATCGGCAAATACGGTACTTCCATCCATGCAGAGACGTTACAAACCATATCGTCAATGAAAATCAAGAACAAAATTGGCCCAAGCACTGATCCCTGGGGCACACCAGCTTTTATGGATTCTTGGAAGATCTCTTTCCATTAACCTCTACGATCTGATATCTATTTGTAGATAAGATTTCATCAGATTTAGAGCTGGTCCTCTGATGCCAATATATTCTAATTTCGATAAGAGCTTCTCATGATTCACGCAATCAAAGGCTTTGCTTACGTCCATGCACGTTATCATGGCCTCCTCCGAATTGTCTAACGACTGCATGACAAACTCAATCATCTGCACCAGTGCGGTAATTGTGGACTTTGACCCCCTGAATCCGTGCTGTTGATCACACAGCAGAGAATTCCCTTCCAGGAAACTGACCAATCTAGCTTTGATGAGTGACTCGAAAATCTTTGAAATCGCCGGCAGTATCGATATGGGTCTATAAATCGTATACCTCTCGGTCACCTTTTTTATAGACGGGTACTACTCTAGCCAGCTTCAGTTCATCTGGGAAATATCCCTCCTGAAAGCAAGAATTTATAATCTCCGATAGTGGATCTGCCAGAATATCGCTTATCTCTCTTAACAACTTTACAGAGAACCCATAAGTGTCCCTTGAAGTTTTGACCTTCATTTCAGCCATGGCCTTTTTGATCTCGTCTGGTGTAGTCGGAGTTAGGAAGAAAGAATTTGAATTTTTTTATTGGTTTTCGCTTCAGATATTCACTACTCGTTTTAGAACTATTGCTTTCACAACTCAATTTCTCCGCCACAGTTGAAAAGTGTGTGTTGAGTTCTTCTACTGGCAACTCCCTGGCATTGTCTGTTCTGATGTCCCCTTTCAGCTTTGAATTGATTATTTTCCAAATTGTGCGGTTTTTTATTATCCGATTCAGTCAACATTTGTACAATCAGCCTTTACAGTATTATCAATCAATAATTTTAGTTGGTGCTTCAAATTCATGTAGAGCTTCTTCGCTGTTTCACTTCTTTGAACTGTATAAATAGTGTGGGCCGCATCCACCTTTTTCTTGAGTTCTACTATTTTCTGCCTGTTCCCTTTCCCAATGTTTCTTGGGTTTACTCTTGATCTTGACTCTTTTTTCCGGAAAACATAGATTGAATGAATCAGCTAATAATTCGTGAAACAGCTTATACGATTGGGAAGCAGGCATGTTACCTGCAAATCCCCAATCAACAGTTTTCAATCTCTCTCTAAATTGTTGGTGTTTCTTTTATTTATAACGCGAATTAATCGATAAATTTCTTTTTCAGGTCTGGTTGTCGTCTGGAGTTCCAATCGCTGAGCCATATGATCCGATAAGTGGTGATTCAGCGTTCTTCCCACATAGGCGTCAGGTTTAATATTCGTGAAAATATTATCTATACAATTACTAGATCTAAGTGTAACACGTGATGCCTCGTTAAATACGAAATGTAGACCATATGATACCAGCAATTCTTGGAGTTTTATTTGTGCATTATTAACTACATTAAAATTTACATTGAAATCGCCTGCTATTATGACATCACGATGCTGACCACCGAATATTATGTCCAATGCCTCCTGAAACCTCTGTAAGAACAGATCGAAATCCCCTGGGGAGGTCTATATACACACACATAGTGTGTCTTTGTTTTTTTTCTCAAAGACGGCACATATTTCAATGTGCCTTTCGAGCGACAAATTTTTTATCTCCGTCACCGGGCCGCCGACGAAGTCCTCTCTTGTGAGTATTAGGCATCCTCCGTGCAGAAAAACTTCGCGTGCAAAAGCACTCGCTACATTATACCCAGGGATATTCACACCCTGAGCTGCTCGTCAGTCATCCAGTGCTCCGTCACACAGGCTATTTTATAATTTTCTGTATTCAAGACGAAGTCTATTGCGTCAAGTTTATTTTGAGACATTGGATGTTTATGTTCAATATTGCATTACAACTAGGGTTGACCTTTTCGTTAATTTCCCATCTGGATTTTCGTGGCCTTTTGTTTCCTCGTCTGCATGAAAAATTTAAAATCTCCTGACCACCACTCCCAAAGGCCACACTTCAGGATTGTACAGCTCGTCGACCAGGGATAGCTCGGCACCAACTTTGAAAGATGCACTTTCTGTTTCATCCTGTTGGGGAAGTTTTTCAATTATGAAATTCTTACCTGGGAAAAGTCCCTTTAGATGGCTGTCAATTTGCGACTCCGCCACGCCCTTACTCACACGTCCCACGTAAATCCAAGCACGACGTGGAGCCCCTGAGAAGGTGGAAAATTCGACACCCCCGAACCATCACCACAGCAACTTCCCTTTTTCTCATCACTTTCTCCTTTTCTTCATCATCCTGTGAATTTGACTTTTCTTTTCTCTCATTTTTGCCATTCTTTTTGTTCGACAAGGTTTCTGTTTTTGTTCACAGTTTCCTTCTTTGGCATATCTGTTTTATTGTTTTATTAGCCGGTAATTCGGAGTTGTTTACTACTTTTGGCGCTTCAGTATTATCTGAAGTAGTTTGTTGAAGAAATCTGTTATTCGTTTCTTCGCAGATCGAATTCACAGATGGTGTTGTGTGCCCGTTGCCTTGCATTTTCTCAAGTACCAATGTATATTTTTTTCATAAATTCAATTTTATCCTGAAGTTCTACAATAAGTTCAGTTTTCACTTCTATTATCTTGTTTAGATATTCCACATCCCTTCTATCATCATTCAAAACTTGTTCACGTCGATGATGTCTGTTCCGATGTTCCACTATAGCAGTTTGGTGGATCTTCACTGTCAATATAATTTTGCTCTCTGATAGTTTGTTCGAAACAAATTTCATTTAACCCAGATAGTCGAGTTTTAAGCTGATGTATTTCTAACTCTTTTTCTTCGAGTTGGGATAGTTTTGAGGTTATGTTATCACAACAAAATATTTTTCCCTCATCACTTACATAAATTCCACAGATTCTGAGCAGACAGCTTGGGTGATAAGCTTTACTACACTTCGAGCAAGTCACAAATGTTTTACTTCTTTGGCACATTTGTTGCACAACTTTTCCACAACATCAACTGTACGCGGCGCCATCATAACCCCAAGCCTCCTTAAAGGCAAAGAATTTTTTGTTTGTCATTTTTTCTTAATCTTAAAATCACTTGGCTTCACAGCCGCCAAAAATTGGGTGTTTCCATCACTCGGAGAAACTTGCATGAAGGCCCTGATGTAGGACCACACTGCTAACATCTCAAAGAGTGAAGAGGAAGTAATCAGTGCTTTCAGCAACTTGTGTCTAGAGGCACCGATTCTACTTTGGCTTCCGTCCTTCCGCATGCGCAGTGCACAGTCAGTTGTCAGTTGCGAGTTGTTTGTTATTGTTCAAACGGAATATTTGAATATGAACGTTTTTAGTAAAATCATCAGGCCAATATCGTTTTCCTGTTTAAAATTCGTTTAGGTACATATGATTTGTATACAGGATGTTATAAAAATTTTTAAGCTCATAACAACTGGATTTTTTTGTGTGTTCCTTTTAGATTATGGTTTTTATGTCCCTATCTTGGTTTTTCATGAAAAAATACTCACCCTTCCGCTAACTTCCGTGCAAAACTCGATTAAATAGCTATAAAATAAGAAAGGTACCAAAAATTCGAACTAAAAAATCAGGATTTAGCGACATGATTTTTTTCTTAGAAATTTCTTACCGCTTATTCCAGAAAGAAAGCATTTTCAGACCCCTGTTTATATTGAGTATTTCTTTTAAATAACTCAAAGAATCGCCCCTTTCAGTTTTTTATGAAATTCAGGAATGGTAAAGGTATTTTTCATCGGAAATGAGCATTCTAGAATGATTCATGACAACTTTCATTGGTGGCAAACAAGTTTTTCTTCAATTTGAACATTTGGCCTGAATGGGGGTGCAAATTAAGCTGTATTTTGGCGTGCACATTTTTAAAAATATTGCGTAGGTTTTGAATGTGACGTATTTATTGACACAGGAATGTTTGAAGATATTTCGTGATTATTGAAAGCAGATTTTGGCAATTCTGTCATAGTTCTGCTCTGATTCTTTATAATGACGTCAAGCTTTCAAAATATACATTTTAGCGAACTTTGAACAAGTGACATCACACAGAAAATATTTCAAAATGTTTTTGAAAGTATTTTAACGCCAAAATACAGCTTAAGTAATAATATCAGGAGAAACGTTAGAAAACTCTCGTTTTCGATTTATTAATAGATGTTAAATTGAAACACAGAGAAGAAAGTTCACATAAAAATGTGTATAATGATCATCCTTATTGTTTATGATAGTTTTAAAAGTAAAATGGTTTATATGTCCTTATCTTGGTTTGTCACAAAAATAACTTTCCGCTAACTTCCGTGCAAAACTGGCTTAGATAGCTATAACATGAAAAAGGTTAAAAAAAATTGAAAAAAAAAATGGAACGAAAATATCAATGAAAACTTTTATTTTTGAAAATACTACATACAATACAATACTAATTAATCTGTACGCGAGAGATTGAATGAATTTTTTGGAGCTCTTCTGAATTTGGATTTGACCGGGCAACAGTTTCTTTCTTGTTAGTTTTTTTTTGTTTTATAAAGGCGTTTCTGGTGGGAAATATTTTTATTGTGGTGTAATTTGGAACTTGTGGCTATACAATTTTCTTGGTTCTGGCTTTGTTGCGCATGTATTGCCTGCAATGTTGGCTTGATTGGATTCAATAGTTTTTTGAATGCCGAAACTTCCTCTTTAGTTGAAAGGATTTCTATTTCATGAATTAGCTCCAATTTCAATTTGACCTTCTCACTAGACAGATTTTATATTTAGTACTTACCAGGATGGAATTTTCTAACGTGCGCTCTTAAATTGTCTTTCCTGCTGAAATTGGTTATGCATATTTCACATGCCGCATCCATTTTCAATTAAACTTTTTAAGGGACACTACTAGTACTACTCACGAAAGAAATAATATTCAAATATTCCGTTGAACAATAACAAACAACTCGCAACTGACAACTGACTGTGCACTGCGCATGCGGAAGGACGGAAGCCAAAGTAGAATTGGTGCCTCTAGACACAAGTCTTTCAGCATGCGATCTGTGATGATTGAACTTCTCATTTAACACTACTCACTACTAGATGTCACCATTTGTAGGATAATACTCGATAGAGTCTTACAAGAGGTCTAAATGTAGAAGTTTTTCAATAGGATTTTGTTGTCTCTGAGGGATATGGGACACTGACGAGGCCTAATAAGGCCGAAACCGGTCTGTCTCTTCCCTCATTGACAACAACTTGAATAAATCATCCCAGTCCGCATGAAGAAGGTTCTATGAGCCTATAAATTGAAGATTGTATTCATTTCGATGATTACTATTTTCAATTTATCTATGTCCCATGAGATAGTGGCCCCAAAGGCAGAAGTCGCAATGTGTTAAATCACAAGATCTCGGTGGCCAATTGTGATCACCTCTTCGAGAGATAACACGGTCCGAAAACTTTTCCCGCAAAAGATCAATGGTTTCGTTGCTTGTGTGGCACATTGCGCCGTCTTGTGGAAAGTAAACGTTGTCCAGTAATGTAATGACGTTTGTGGAATGCTTAATTCCAAAGAACAAAGAGGAATGGGCAAACCTGGGTCTTCAACACTTTCGGCTGCAGCAGCAATATTCACAGCTGTTCTTGAGCGACGTGCACGGGTTTCATTCTTCATATCACTAACTTGTCAAAACAGCTCGAATTTTCCCACCAATTTCTTTATTGCGGTCCTACAAGGTGCTTCACGACGACCCAAAATAAAATGTTCGAGTTTTACGAACCGAACCGTCTCTGCAAAATTTTCACCATATTTATAATGAATTTTAATAACTTCAATGCGTTCTTGAAGCGTGTATCGTTCCATTTTTATTAATGGCGTAGTTTCTTCTTGTCAAATGTCAACCAATAACAGCTTCAAACGTGACATCTACCGAAATAGCAGACTATTCAAAATAACATCTCTTATTGGAAAACCCTTTACAATATAAAAAACCCAGAGTTTTGCTAACTACTTGAAATGCTTATTATCATAATATGAATAGAATATTAATTTCGAGCTTTAGTTTATCCTTATCTTCAGAGATCCGAAATCTCTACGATTTTACAACCGAATATTAGTCTATAAAAAACGTGATGTAAAGGAATTTTACCTGAAACAGGTGTGTGCGAAAAATACATTTATTGAAATGCTGAAGGTGCAGGTATCCTTCGAATGCATAATAATTTGGGAATAACACAGTTCAGTCTGATTATTCATCTCAAAAATATTAAAAACAACAAAATTCTTCAACTTCAATGGTATCCAACTCTTCCTTTCCATTCCTTTCGATTCCACGTGCCTTATCTCAGAGTCCTCCATCGTGGGATAGATTTGGGTATTTTATTACATTGTGTTGCGAAGGGGAATTCTTTTATTTTTGGTGAAATCAATTCAATGTTCGTTAAATCTTGTTTTGAATGCAAGTTCTCTTCTACCTTGTAATCGCCGGTTATATATGTCAAGTTACAAAAATGTGAATGGAGGATAATTGTATTTACAATATGGAGTAGGGATAATATCAGGATTATAAAATTCCATGGCGTAGTTCTCCAAAAAAAAACATGATATTCGAAAACAATCGATTAGAGAAAGAGTGTTATTTGAATGAAGGCACCTCAATTTTAATTCATTTATTACCAGATGGCAGAGGTACAGGAATTTTGACCTCTTACAGTAGGTAGCCATTTAATATTCCAAATCATGAAATTTTCCACGTAGATTTTGCTTCATTTCAGCAATGGCATCAAATGAAATATTGCATTCTAATTATAGGTTTTGTGTTTACGATAAATTTATATCGAAAAACATACATATTCATCGTTGTCCTATAATTAGAAGTTACACCAAACAATTCATTAAATACTAATCGGTATTAATTCGCTTTCAAGTGATCTATGTTTATGCGTAAATCATTATTATTGAGATTTTAGTTTTTCGGATTCTATATCCGCCGAAACTTCTTGGAGCGGTTTTTTTTATCAGTTGTAACCCTCCTAATAGATCACACTCGAATGATATATCAACCTACTTTCTAACTGTGACGAAAACAAATAAACACCTCTTGATTTTCCTAAGGTCAATAGCTAAAACACCTGTTATTCTATGACTATCGCATGTACCAAGTCACCCTCAAGTATCTTTCAACCTAAAAACATTCTCAAACACTTAATAACTTTATTTGACAATAAATATTATTATTAATAGTCGTATCATAGCGTAAATGTCTATTTTGCAATTTGGTTGTATGAGTGAGATTCCCTTCAACATTTCTGAAGTATGTACTATGTAGGTACTTAGTTGGCACTGAAGGTGATGAAATCGTTCCCATCATTATTTGCATATTACCTCTTCACTCATTTCGTGAGACGGTGTCTTTTTTGGAATCCATTTAAGTGGAATTATGAAATATTTCAGTTTATGTTAATGATTATTCGATATTGATAGCCTGATGGTTGATGCGAATGAACAAGTTTTCGATGGAATAGGTGAAGAATGTTTACAAATTCATTTGGTCCACTAGGTCTTTACTTCCAGTGGTTCATTGCAGTAAAAACTTAATTGGATACTTTCAATTTCTACATACAATTCAATGTATAACAACGATTGTATCGGTTTATTGAGATTTCATCATCAGATTTCGCATTTGAACTGTAATAAAGTACAGTACGACATGACTAAGTGGTTTTACTGGCTTGTTCATATTCGGAATACGATAAATCGAATTTGAATATCCTGAGATATTTTGGTTTCCGTCAAGTGAAAAAAGTATGTGAGTTTCCAGTTCAAATTTGAAACATACTGAAAGTTTCAAGTGGTTTTTCCGGAAGTTACTGTGTTAACTCCTGGCTTACAGCTTTTTCTGAAAACTCAAAATAAACTAGACGTTTTTTGGTAAGATATCTATGCAATATAATAATTCGAATTGTAAACCAACCTAAACTTTGTCTATTTTCGTTATCTATGGATAATAATTACCTAGCATTATGGGTCTGTAGACTGTTCCTTGAACATCTGAGGCTCGTCACTTGAAGACGCGGTTTGATGTAGAAACATCTTTTCTCGAATACTGAAAGAATGACAAATCAGATGAAAGGAAGAAATCAAATTTGTTTCAATGAAAAGAAGTCCTTCGATATAAAGATTTAAGAAATATTAGCATACAATCACTAGACTTCAACGGACAATCAACGGTTTTTACTGAGGTTAGTTTACTGTACAGGGTGAGCAAATTTAGTTGCCTACTGAACTGATCTCGAGAACTATAGGAGCTAGAAGAAAACTGCTAGACCTTTTTTCCTGTCTTTTTCGAATATCTTTCATATATATTGATCAATGAATGAAATTGAGAAATTTTCAATATTGCTGAATAAATCGCTTATTTGAAATCCATTGTTTAATTTTACAGGCACTTTTTCAGAAATAATTAATATACACTCACAGGCAAAAAAACTCAGCTATCTAACTTTTTTTTCCACGAACGTTCGTAATTTTCATCGATTTCAATTGTTTCTAAGCCAAATTAAAGATAAATTCTCTGGGAATAGAAAGAACTTCAGAAAAGTTTTCCAAAAAATTTATAATATTTTAATACCTATTTCTTAACACTCTGTGAAACAGTTCGATGAATTTGTAGAGTAAACGCTCAGTTCATTATAAAGACAATTTTGCCATCTTCCAGTTTTTCTTCATTCACCTAAATATCTTGATTCCTTTTGAAGATACTCTCATTCAAATAAAAGTCTGGGATTCTAATGACACGACAAGCTCTATCAAATGAACGAGAACTGAAAATACTAATTAATCATTTACTTTTCTAATTCTTCACGTGCATTAGTCATTTACATTTCTATTTTATCACGTGAAGATTTGATTTTTTATTTTAAAATGAAGTTGAAGAGCATCTCGATGTGAATTTTTCGAAAAAACTTCCAATTTCGCTTAGACAACTGTAATTAGAAAAAAATTTCAGAGAAGCCCTGAGCAGGAAATTTTGAGCGCTCGTTCTTTGGTGGAGCAATAAGACTATGATCTCAAAATTGTATATGGGGTTTGAGATTGGTACCAAATATATAAATGCAGAATCTCAGCACAATCGGAATATTCTGAAAATTATTCACAAAATGAAATATGTAAAATAAATAATAACAAAAATTGAATTCTATGGTTCTGATGATGCGGTCCCCTTTGAATTTTGCATGAACATTCAGCATAGTGGTTTTCATTGTCAAAATAAATTTCACTTGAATCGGATGTTATGGAAATATAAAGATTCTTCTTTTCAATATTCCATTTGAATTTTCTTTAGTTCTATTGAAACTATGTCCACGAAATTTTCAATGAACATTCAGAACGTCGATCTCCATTGTACCCTCCCCAGGAGGTTGAGGTTCTCCAGACTCCAAGGGTGTAGTTGGTGGTTCGTTCTAGTGATTTAAACAACTCGCTGGTTTGCGAGAATAGTGACGGAACTGAGAATTGTTGAATTCTGAGAATGGCGTTTTTAAAATTTGTCATCAAAATACAATTGTATACCGCAATATGTGAAATTTTAATTAGTGTTTTCGATCCACTGATTAAAGAAAAATTATAGTTCTCTCAGAATACATAAAAATATTTTTCAAATTCCATTGAAATTATTAAAAAAAATGGTCAATCAATGAGGGTTTCAGAAATCAGTCTTTATTCTCGAAAGAAAAGAATATAAAATTCAACTAATGTCATTTATTCAACTCGAGAGCTTCTTCAGAAAAATGAGTTGAAACCACACAAAAGTAACAAAAATAGACTTTAATACCAAACAATAGTATCTTGATACTAAATCATAACACAAACATAACTATATTATATGAATCGAATTGAATCAAAATAAAGATTAGTTCTTCAAAAATATCACAAAACAGATAAATTACCACTGTAAAGAAATCAAATCACATCAAATCATATTATTTTATAATCCTTCGTAAAATTGTCTATAATAGTTGGGAATTATATTTTTGTCGACTAAATCTATCAATCCTCTCTTCTTTTTTTCTGATATTCCGATCTTTTTCTTATAAGCAGATTTCAATGTATAATTTTCGTCCAAGGACTTGGATGTTCGGCTGGTAACTTTCACACATTTGAATTCATTTTCACCATAAGAAGTTTTGTAAGAAAAACACTCTTTAAGGTCGGCATCTATTTTCACAATCTTTATATCTGTCATTTTCACAATCTCGTTATCTGTATTTTTATTGAAATTTTTTCCTACGTCAGAACATAGCGACTTCAAATCATAAAAACATTTATGATCCATTTCTACGACTCTGTAGGGGGATCCTTTTTTTTCGCAGTGCGAATAATGGAAATATACTGATCCGGTGTGAAGATAGGACCTGATTTCAATGCTTTATTGATACCTGGCAAGTCACTCCTTGATTTTTCTGTAACTGTTCGAATGAATCTGTTAGATATATCTAGTGTAGACATAAAAAAGCTCTTACAAACACGAATTTTTTCGCCATTTTTGTCACTGAAATAAAATGCGTTGTTATTTCGTCGTGATCCTTTTTTATATTGATACGTTGGAACAATAGGGGTCATATTGAATGCTACAAAAGTTCTTTTACTTTGCAAATCTGGTAAGTTATAATATGCATCAAAAATATGGCGACGAGTCTCACAATCAAATTTCGTATTACACTTCAACTTGCACTTTTCGGCACATCCTAGTCTTAATTGTCTTGCTCTTATAACTTTATTATATTTGCCCACATAATCATTCCCTGCATTTCGTAGACGTTTTGCCACATTCGTTCTCCAAAGTTCTGGGTTCGCTTTCCTCTTTAGTTTAATATTTTGGTTTAATTCTGGGGAAATATATCCTTCATTGACTTTGACGGTTTCATCCGAATCTGACGATATATCATCATTTTTAACTTGATAATTAGGATCTGCGATACTATCATCTGATGAAAAATCAATTTCTTCCTTACCTTCTCCACCTTCAGTATTTATGTTGGTCAGTGATTTCGGTTCACTTTCTATTTTTGTATTACTTTCTACTTCAGTCTCGTCATTTACTGACTCTTTGCTCACGTTAAATTCTTTGGTTATATTTTCCAGGCTATGGCTACTTAGATATTTTTCATTTGAACTTATCGTGTTATCTTTTTCTTTATTACACTCTTCTATTTCTCTATTTTTGGAGTCACTTGAAACACATTGTGAACAGGAAGACGAGCAGGAAGATGAGGTAGAAGACGATGATGATGTTGAGGAAGATGTGGATGGTGATCTTTGTCTCAAGAAACACTTATTCTCTTTTGGATTAGTGCCTGAAACTCAATGAACATCATTCATTTACAGTTAAAATACCAAAAGAAACAGTTACCGTGTAAGCATGCGAACGAAAGCATCTCTAGGAATAAGCAGCAATGTGCTACATACACTTCAATTTTTGTCCTGGGAGTGTGAACTGTTTTCAACTGGACGAACTACACATCTAAATTATACAATAACTATCGAAAAGAATTTTGCAACTTAATGCAGAAAATAATCATTCACTCACCTAATATGTTATTATAATTCATATCATTTTCGACATTTCTACCGGAACTATTTTCATACAACGGCAAACTGCTTTCATGAATAAAGCCACCTGAAATATTTTCAATAGTTAAATAGTTGACAGAAAATAAAAATTGTAGGATGATAACCTTTTATTCCATCATCCATTGAATCATGTGGATCCTCATTTTCTTTCCTTCTTTCGCTGCTTCTTTCAGCTTTTTCATAAATAACATTCTTTCTACCATCTTGAATTGCTCCAAAAAGTATAATAATCTGAAACGAATAATTTGACTTGAATAATCAATTATCAATGAATTTAGTGTAAAAAATCAACTCAAACATTTCATCCCAA
This sequence comes from Propylea japonica, assembly GCA_013421045.1. Lineage (NCBI taxonomy): Eukaryota > Metazoa > Arthropoda > Insecta > Coleoptera > Coccinellidae > Propylea > Propylea japonica. The sequence continues at coordinate 18,978,714 of CM024243.1, read as the reverse complement.
CATTCCTCGAACACAGACGCATTTCGAAATGAGAAGCAAAAACCTGACCAATTTTTTCACCAATAACGACTTTTCTTTATTATGTCTGAATAAGTTTCTTAATTTTTTCGTTAATATAGACTGAATTGAAATAATGTCAGAATAAAATATAATTTCATAAGCAATGGCCCATATTCATTCGAGAACATAGGCCTAAATAAAAATAAGACACAAAAACATACTCACCCCTGTCGAAAACAACGACTTATCACTAAATACGTCACTATTCTTGAAAAGATTTCACCAATTATTGCACCAACTCCTAAATGTGTCGTTATTTACGAGAAAAGACTGTACGTTCACTCTTTGAATATCGGATTAACTGAGATATGTCTGTATTTGTGACTTACCATGGGGTGTTTCGTCTCAAACGAATAATGACACTGTCTCTTTCTAACAAGATTTGGCGCGAAATCCGCGTTGCGTCTCTGTTCAAGATAAAATATGAAAGGTTTATGATCGTTTGGTATACTTAGTTCAATTTGACAGAATTTTGAATTACGTCGATATTCTCGCAAACCAGCGAACTGTTGAGTTCCAGCATATATTTGTGTTTTGTAACGGCCTTATCTATTACAAAAACTTGGGTTTGGCCAGTAGTGGGTTTTAATCAGGAATCCAAAACACTACAGTGAAAAAGGAAGGGTTAGGTTCACACATGATTTCGTCAAAATATCTCAAAACTACGCCCATAAAAAGAAAATATCTTACCCCAAAACGTGACAATGTCTTTTTGTTCCAGGAGTTTGCCTTGACGGTCCAGATTAAAATTGATTTTCAAATTAATTGATAATTTCGGAATTATCAATTGATGACATTCTGTCTCAAAATTAATCATATACTTATAAATTTTATACGTATATGAAATTAATGAATTACACTTGAACTACTGTATTGAAAACAAATATCACAGAACCGTGAAAAACCCACCGCTGGACAAGTTTCCTTTCCGATCAGATCATATCAACGGAAAACAAAAACAGATGTGATCACAAAATATCGTGAACATAACCAATGATACATGCAGTTGTAGAAAAGTATCCTCAACATCCAGGAAGCCCATTCTTGGCTAGAGTGTTATGCTCTGATTCCGTTTCATCTACATTCAAAACATTTGCACCAACAAGGCTTCGTGTCGTAGCACCATTCACAAAAAACGTTTACTCGAATCGGATATCTTTTTATGGAAATATGGAGTTTTTTTTTCAATATTCCAGTTGAATGGTTCTATGGTTTTATGGTTCTATTAACACTATGGCCAACAAATTGTGCATGAGGCTTGTTATCAGCATCTTGCATTTGGCCGTAACATTTAATTCCGATTGGTTTCGTATTTCCTGAGATATTGAGGAACAAAAATTTTGAATGGCTATATTTTATGAAACACCCTGTACGATTTGGCTGTTTAACGAACTTAACCGAGTCATTTGGGACCCGAACTCATCCTGAAAATTTCAAGTCTCAAGGACAATCCCTTCGAAAGTTATTGTGCTAACAGATGGCCGGACGACCCCATGGACAAAATTGAATTTGATCTCGATTTGACATCGCGGAGTCTAACCCTATCGTTAAGACCATTTTCGATTCAATATTAGAAAATTACAGACATACGATATAGCACTCGTACAAGTAGAACAAACGCTCAAAAAGAGATAAATAATCGAAATACTACTCCAATATTAATTACAAATTCTGGTTCATGACTTGTCCCAATCATATATCACAACAGTTCACTGAGCCGCATAGCTTTCTACGGAAATATTTCCTTGCTAAACAAGTTATGTATTTGAAATGTCAATTCCAATAAATTCCTCGAATGAATAATAGTAATGAAAATATTCGCTCTGAATGATCTGTAAAGTCAATTAAAATCGTACTGAATGTTGAAAAAATATCGCGCAAAACCTGAATGCAGTAATTTCCTTGATATATGAAGGTTTTTTCGACACCTGTTCATCCATACTAATATTATAAATGCGAAAGTAACTCTGTCTGTCTGTCTGTCTGTCTGTTACTCTTTCACGCCTAAACGGCTGAACGGATTTTGATGAAATTTGGTATGGTGATAGATGATAACCCAGAAATGGTGATAGGCTATAAATAATCACGCCATCGTTCTTAGGGGGTAGGCGGTAGACAGATAACTGAATTGAGTTAGTGATTTTAGTCGTTTTGTTGGGACTTTTGCTCTTTCACGTCTAAACGGCTGAACAGATTTTGATGAAATTTGGTAAGGTAATAGATGGTAACCAAAAAACGGATATAAGATCAAAATGATCACGTCATCGTACTTAGGGGGTAGGAAGTAGGCAGAAAACTGAATTGAGTTAGTGATTTTTTTATGGTTTTTGCTGGGAGTTTTGCTCTATCATGCCTAAACGGCTGAACGGATTTTGATGAAATTTAGTTAGGTGATAGATAGTAACCTAGAAAAGGATATGGGCTATTAATATTCATGCTATCGTACTTAAGGCGTAGGCAGTAGGCAGAAAGCTAATTAAGTTAATGTTTTTTAATCGTTTGTTTTAAAAGTTTACCTCATTCACGCCTTAACGTCTGAACGGATTTTTTTAAGACTTGGTTTGTATAAAGATAGGATCGTAGGCACGCACTTAGGCTACTTTTTACGGCGGGAAAATACCTCATTCCCGCGGAAATCTAGCGTGAACGTGTCAAGAAGCGCATGACGCCATAGCTACTGAAATGATTTTGATGTTTTTTTTCAACTGAGTGTTACTAAGACTTCAAGTTAGTATTTGATCACTTTTTTAACTTAGAGGGTCGGTAGGCGCCATAATTTAGGGAATTTATGATAAAATTTTGATGCAACTGTCTTTATTTAACAGTTTTAATTGGATCGAGAAGGTACCAAAATTCAGACTACTTTTTACTTCGGGAAAATATCTCATTCCCACAGAAACCTATACACAGCTACCTATCTACAACATTAAAACTCTGTCCGATGTTGCGGATGTCACATTGACTAACATCGGGGGTTGGCAGGTAGGTAGTTAGTAGTACATATTTTAAACCGATTTCCATTATTTACTTTTTATATTTACTAAGGAAACATTCGGAGCTATCCATTATGTAGCTTAGGTTGCTTTTGAATAAATTTTGATGTGAACTGGAACACGATAGTGGGACATCGTTGCAGGGGGACTTACAACCGGGAGAAAACAAAAAAACTTATGCGGACGAAGTCGAGGGTAAAAGCTAGTACATTCATAAATGATCTGGGAGTAAAGTACAGATCTTAATTTCTGAACACTTTCGGATTTTCATAAAGATTGAAAAGAGATGTATGTCTGGTCAGAATTGGTGATTCCTCGTATACAACTTTTTGACCCTACGAGACACAGAAAAATGGATAGCATATATTCTTTTTTCGAGAAACTCATTATGCTGTCTACCACATTTCTCTATTTCCTTTTGTTTTTGAGTTAAAAGCCAAAATTGACATTTGCCCAATTTCAACCTCGATTATTAACTTTGTTTCTGTTTGTGCTATAAACTTGGAACAAAAATATTATAAAACGCCTTTTTTGGGAATCCAGTGGCCCAATCTATTTTCTGACGATGTGTTTGCTGCCTGATTTATTACATAAATTTCTGTTTTTCCTTGTGTCAAGAAAATAATTTATTTTTACCCGAAATCCTAAAAATATTCTTTGTTTTTCTCCGTTTCGAAATATTAATATAACATGTCGTATAGTCCGTTTACGAAAGTTTGAGCCGTCGGTTGGCCATGGAAATTTGGCATATTTCACTGTGTACCTATAGTCCGTTCACGAAAGTTTGAGCCGTCGGTTGGCCAAGGAAATTTGGCATATTCCACTGTGTATATTAAAATTTTAGATGATGTTCTTGATTTTCTTGTCAGATGATACGCAATGTTGTCAATATTGCATAGAGTTCTCTGATAACTCGCAAGCTCGTCGGACGAGGTCGAGTACATTCGGCAACGTTGACTTTATTTTACTTTATGACAGTGAATACTGCCAACTTCAGATAGATAAAGAAACGCCTACTATGTGCTCAACCTTTCGTGAACGGACTATATATTAAAATTTTAGGTAATGTTGGTTATTTTTTTTATCAGATCGATACGCAATGTAGTCAATATTGCATGGAGTTCTCGCAAGCTCGTCGGAAGAGGCCGGGTACATTCGGCAACGTTTGATTTTATTTTAATTTATGACAGCAAACAGTGCCAACTTCAGATTAATAAACAAACGCATCTGGAATATTCTCTTGATATTTGGTACACATATTGTTGTATTTCAACAACGGCGACACAAGTTTCAGTTACTGAAAAAATCCAGGTCCGGATTTACAAAAATTGTAAATGCATAAGAATGTTCGAAAAACAACCTGTAAGTATATCAGAAATTTCAAAATATGATGATTGGAAACAGCCCAAGGAATATAAGTGAATTTATTCTTTTCATTATCTTGTATTTTCCGTGTGGACTGTCTTTCTAAGTTTAAATTTCATGTTTATTGCATTTCGTGAATAAACTATGTAGCTATTGCAGGTTTTTAACTAGAATCGTGAAATAAAAAATGTGCATTATCTGCATAGATTGTTATCTTCAAGTCAGTTCAAAAGTCCAGACTCGGATTCAGAAACATTAAAAAATAAATAATTCGTTTGCGTCAGTTTTCAAGTCAATTCGTATATTAGGTAAATAAAAGATTCTGAAATTTCAGAAATACCAGAAGTTTTTTCAACCCAATAATTGAGATTTTGCGGATCCGGACCAGTATTTTACACTCTACTTTAGGCTCATGAAAGTACGACCATGAATACTTATTCAAACGATATGCCATATATTCTTTGAATGCATGTTAGGAGGAAATTTGTGAATATCCAAATGTCTGAAATTACGAATTTAAATCAAGTAATCTAGTTAATGAAAAATATGCGGAAAAGTAAAAAGTACACCGTTGGTTTCAGATGTTTGTGGTGTTTTTTCGAATATCCAAGTATATCTCAAAAATTCAAATATACGATTATTTTCATACATTATCTATTTCTGTTGATCCGAAGCTGGATTTTTTCAGTGAATGAAGCTTAGGCCGCCGGTGTAGAAAAACCAAATTTTATAAAAATATTCTTGGTGGTTAGTAAGTTATATATTATATTTTGTCAAAATGCAAAAACCTGAAATGTTTTTTCATTTCTAATGAACACCCTGTATAAGTTGTTAGGGGGGTTATTACAGTACGTATTATGTATTAAATATGAAAATGTGTCTTTCTTGAACATTTTACAGAGTAATACTTTCATCCACACACTGTCAAATGCTTTATTGGTGTCAATGCAAACTACTGCTGTTTATGAGCGCTTGTTCTATTTGAACGATACCACTCGTTCATTCTCATTACCGCACTAGAGCTGTAATGAAGCCATTACCGTACTATAGTAGGTTTATGAATGTTATCATTTATTTTCAGAAGTGTCAAAACACGTGTATTTTTTGACAGTTGTTGATAAAAAATCTTAATCCAATTATGGGAAGACGTGTTTTAGAAGCAGGAGAAAAATCGTAATTCGAAAAACATCATTAAGTTCATCAGATTGTATCAAATATAGCTAATTTGATTTTTTGTTTCAGCACAATGGCAGGTTTATTATATGGCATAGGAAATGTCTACCACGATTTGATGGAGAATAAAAGTGGTAAGTTCAATTTGCGAAATATTCCAACTCAAAATTTTCATGAATTTTCTTCGAGTCAATTGTTTGATATTCAGAATAGGCAAATATTCATGCGATATTTGAAAATATCTATATAAAATGTGAGTTGCCAAATTGATAACAGTTGCTAGAATAGTTACGTGATCTATGTTTAATGAAGACTTTTTGATGGTCTTTTCTCGGTTGGACCATTGAGTTTTAGTATACAAGGTGTTTCTTAATTGAATGTCAATATTTATGGGGGGATTTTTGGGCCCATTTTAAGAAAAAAATTTCATATGAACATATGTCTTAGACGTCTTACCTTTTGAGTTACAGGGTGGTGAAGTTTTCAAAATAAATCATTTTTCAATAATATCTGCAATATCACCTCAGATATTTTAATGGAATTTGTCTTTACATGTACCGTAAAGTGGGGCGAAGTCGGACGATTTTCAAATATTTTGTGAATAACTTTCTTAAACTGAGCAAAAAAATTCTGAAAAAAATAGTTAAGATTCCATGATGCCCCTCAAATATAATCTGATCATTTCTTTATCCTGAAATTTTAGCTTCTCACTATTTTTTTGTGGTAAAGAGTGTCCGCATTCACCCCTATGTGTGGGGGTCAAGGCGGACAGCCGTATATTTCAATTCAAAAACGTCTTCGAGTCTTGTATTGAATGAAGACGGACACAAAAACATATTTTAATCATACAAAAAGAGGTGACATTTCAATGGATATCAATTAACTCTCATCATGTTTGAAATTTTTATTGGAAACAGATAAGAAAATATAAACTATATTCTGATGAACAATTTCAACATTTTCAACGTATAAAGAAATATATTCTGACAGGAAATGCATATAACGAAAACAAAACAAACCTTATTCTATATTAATATTTTCGGGCAACTGAGGAAATTGAAACCTTTGGCTCCGCAGATCATTAACCTTCCTCAACGACTTTTTTCAAATTTCGAAATAGTCTTTGACAGTGCCTGTGCTCTTTTTATATTTTGGGCTAGTCTTTCTGTCAAGATTTTATTATGCTGTTTGTTTAATAAAATTATGAAACCAATCAATTCCGGGATAGTTATCCTTGAATTGATCAATCTTCACCTCAACTTCTTTCTTTCAAAAAGCTCTTTACTAAAAGACGAATGTCGCTTCTAGTGATTGGAAAACCCATTCGGATAATGTGATTATTCCGTCGACCAATTTTATTGTCGTCTAACTCAGACAGTTTTGTTTGTCCTCCATGTTTTTTTTGTTTTTATTCCTTTCACCTTATCATATAACGCTGACTTTGGTATACCATAACACTCGGCAGCTTCTCTAAGTATTTTTCGATGACTTTAACATCGTCCACAGCTTTTTGTAAATTTTCATGGGTGTAATTCATAAATGAAATGCCAATTTTAGCCTTATACTGCCGGCCCATTGTGTCCGCCTTCACCCCTACAAAGGGAAATTTTTTGAATCTCTTCATTATTATCAAGAAGGAATTATTTGAAGAAGTAATTTTTATAGCTATTTCTTATCGATTAATTCCTTAACGACTCAGAATATTTTTCATGCAAGCACTTCCCACTATTTCTTGTGTGCAAGAGTTTCTTTTCAGGATTTGTAAAAAGTGGATAAATGATTACATTCAATAAGACGTACCTGCAAGCTACAAGAATGATTATGTTCTTGAAACGATCCGCACAGTACCTTTGCTAGACTTCAACTAATTCGTTATAGTCAAAACATTCTAATTTGATCTTACCGGTTCACGTGACTTTGACGAAAACGACGGCAAGAACCGAGTGTCCGTTTTCACCCTACTGTCCGACTTCGACCCATTTTACGGTATAATTTTTTTTAATTCCAATAGTGGCGTCCGTACGTAATTTGACTTTCCTATTTTGACAGACATTGATGGTACGCCACAGATTTTTCCTGAAATAAAAATTATTTTTAAATTCCCAATCATTTCTCACCAAAGTTGATCTCTTGACTTTTTTCACTCCGATGAACGATTTTCGCTTATAAAAATAAAAACCGTTTCTCTGTATGATCATAATAATATCGTTGAAACATACATATGACAATATTTTTTTTTATTTCAAGAAGAGTTAGTGGTGCCACTGATTGTCTAAATAATATTTGGGGTCATGTTAATTGGGTCGGCACCAGTTAACTTTAACCACCCTGTAACTCAAAAGGTAAGACGATTAGGACATAATAGTTCATATAAAGTTTTTTTGCGAAATGGGTCCAAAAATCATCTCCATAAATATTGACATTCAATTAGGAAACACCATGTATAGATGTATACTCAGTGCTACCAGAGATTAGAATCAATATCCGACATCTCAAGAAACTCAAACTTTCAAGACTTCGAGAGAATGTCCAATTTTCAGAATTGTTACAAACATCTCTATATTAACGTTCAGAACTCCATACCCATACTTGACGACGAATTTATTGAACACAAGTTATGAAAACATTTCTTTTAAGAACATCTCCCTCAATACAAGTTTTTTTTTGCACTCGACATAATTATTGACTAAAAAAAAATAGATGAAGTTTAATTCATAAATATGTTATTTCAAGTCCGATTCAGATAAATTTTTTTCAAGTGTAGGTATATTCATCCTTAATCAATCACCAGTTTTGAATTTCGAAAAAACGGCGTACGGTCATTTTATACAGGGTGAAACAAAATCTATTTTTTACCCTTACTTTAAAACCACCCCTGGTGTGTTCCAGTTGTTCCACCGTGTGATTTCTTATTCCATCATCAAGACACATCTTCTAAATTTTTTTCGCTAAGGCTACAACAGTACTACTTCAACAAATTCAACATAAAATTCTGATCAAATGAAAAAACAAACTGAAAACTGAGTAAAAAACAGAACGTGTTTTTTCCGCCCAGACGCAGATAAAGGTGCAATTCGTCTCGGCATGTCCTCATTAAGGTTTTCAATCAATCTGAGCATCACTGAGCTGCTGCAAATTTCAGGAGTTGGTACGCGAGATCCAATTTTCCTCCCAAGAGCATCCAAACATGCCAATTGGGTTCAAATCTGGGCTTAGAGCAGGCCAGTTGAATTCTGGATATCAGCCCTGCTAATACTCCCTGGCAGTCCTAGCCACATGCGGTTGATGTGTAATGGGGCCCACTCACTAGGAAGGAAGAATGCGCAGTTAAGTCTCTGCACGTTGCTGTAACGCAAACGTGTGCATTCATATTTCCCACACACATACACTTTTGCGTGTTGGTTTGGATGTGCGACAAGCGTTAGATGACGTCGAAAAAAAAGACTGATGTTAATGGCAGTGGCGTGCGTGTGTTGTTATTAAGGAAAAAATGTCCAAGGTATAAATATCGAACCCGACACTGTGTTGCTAAACAATGAAACGTGCAGAGACTTGTTGCCCATACACGGTCGTTTTTGATCATTCTTCCACGTACGGTGATGAAGAATGCACACGCCACACGACGGAGATGATTGCGCATTCCAAATTTACGCCATACACACACACTTTTAACTGTACCCGTACAACGCGCATTCAAGTCTTCGGCTTCCCTCTTAGTGAGTGGGCCCTTTTTATAAAGCATTAGCACGAAATCCTCTCCAATAAACGGTGCACATACCAAACAACATGTCTCGCTACAACTTCTATTGTTTTATGTTTTCAGTTTATTTTCATAACGTTCGGATTTAAGGGTAAATCTGTGAAAGTATTTTCATAGCCATAGCGAAATTGTGGAGTTTAATGTTGCTCTGAAAACTCTGAATCTTTAACAAAAATTGAGCTATTCTTATGAATGAAGAATTAAATTGTCAAGAGAAGATGTGTCTTGATGGTGAAATAAGAAATCACACGGTGGAACAACTGGAAACACATCAGGGTGGTTCTAAAGTTAGGTTAAAACACAGAATTTGTTTCAGCCTGTATAAAAGGACGTACGCCGTATTTTCTCGAAATTCAAAACTGATAGGATTGATTAAGGATGAACATACCTACATTTGAAAAAAATAAATCGAATCGGACTTGAAATAACATATTTATGAATTGACAATCATTATCGATTTTTCGAGTGGATCGATACTAGACGGTGAGTGTAGTTTTTTCCAAAGAACTATAGATCAATTTCTTTCCAGATCCACGAGTAAAAGATTGGTTTATGATGAGTTCTCCATTTCCGACAATGTTAATTGGTATTACATACGCTTATACAATGAAGGTGGTAGGTCCAAAGTTGATGGAGAACAGAAAACCATTCCACTTCGGAGAGTTCTCATTGCTTATAACTTCTGCAAGTTTGCATCAGCACATGGTTGTTTTATGAGGTAATATGACCAATTCTATATTTGTCATTGAGAATACTACTTCATTGATAAATTCACTATACCGGGTTTTTTTATATAATTTGACCCTCCCTTTAACTTTGTTACTAAAGGAGATACAAAAAATGTTTCGTATAAAAAGTTTCACAAAATCAACTGAGGTTTTTTGATATGAGTCCGGAAACTGAAATATATACAGGGTGGCCAACATATTGATGGCAAAACTTCATTTTTTCAACTGGAACACCCTGTATATGTTCCATGTTTGGCTAGCTCTTTTTCCCCTGATTTCGAATATGTACATATGTTGGTCTATCTTTTATTCTGAGAACACAGAGTTTCAAAATTTAAGAACCACCTGCCAAGATCTGTAATCATTTCAGGGTGAACAACATTGAATGCAACTATAATTTTTCAAATGGGACACCCTGTCCTGTATATTCTTCCTGTTTTGAAAGGCTATGTCCTCCTGATCTCGAATATAAACGTATGTGGATGTGTCTCTTCCATTTCAGAGTTTCAAAGTTTTGAATGATGACACCGAATAAAAAATATATGAACTACCTGCGAAATTCTTTATATTCAAACAATCTACTTAAAAGTATTATTTTAGAATGAATAGGTACTAACAATCACTGAACAATGAAAAATGATAAACTATGGTATTATGTTAAGAATAACATCGAAAAAAGAAATTGCTCAAAATGACCACCTTCATTCAATACACATAGTTCATATAGTTGTCTGAAGTTGTTTAGGACTATTTTTGATAGCATTATTATGGCTCTGATTCAAGTCAGAAATTAAAGCTATATATTAGCTATATTAATCTATGGTTCTGTTGACACTATGGCACAAAATTTTGCATAAGAATTCAATTAAACAGTCTTCATTCACAACAAAAATTTCATTTGAATCGGATATCCCTGTTTGGAAATATAAAGATTCTTTTTTTCAATATTCCAATTGAATTTTCTATAATTCTGTTAACACTATGGTCACAAAATTCTGCATGAACATTCAGTGGATCAAACTTCATTCATGAAATAAATTCATTCGAATCGGATATTTTTTATGGAAATATGAATATGGTTCCGTTTTCACTATGCCACAAAATTTTGCATGAAGCTTATTATGAGCATCTTGCATATGGCCGCAATATTTCATTTCGGGTGGTTTCGTTTGTGTCTGATATATTGAGGAACAAACATTTGAATGGCTATATTTTATGGAACACCCTGTACAATTTGACTGGTTAGCGAACTTAACCGAGCCATTGAGAATTGAACTCACCCTGAAAATTTCAAGTCTCTAGGACAATTCTTTCGAAGTTATTGTGCTAACGGACGTCCGGACGGCCCCACGGGCAGAATTGAATTTTAACATGAATTTGTCATCAGGGAGTCGAACCTAATCGTTTGAAACCATTTTCGGCTCAAACAAATTCGAAAATATTACAGACATTTGGGCAAAACGATATAGCACTCGTTTAAGTGGAACGAGGCTAACGAGCGCTCAAAAGAATATACAGGGTGACTGGTGACGTAAGGGACAACGGCTAATGGAGATAGAGGACCCAAAACTGAATGACGATTTGGGGTTAAATGTCCCTTACGCTATTAGTTTCAGAGATACAGGGTGTTTTTTGCAAAAGTGCTAAAACTATAAACTTCCATATCTTCGTCAATATGGCAAATTTTTAGCTGATATTTGGCAAGCTTGTTACTATACATATTCTCCATCAGATCGAAAAGAAAAATTCCCAAAAATTGCAGGTCCGTATTAAAATTTCAATTTCCGTGTCAGGTTAGAAATATCACTCGGTATATGAGATAAAAAAAATTGAATTGGAAAATTGGAATCCTCAATAAACACTGAGTGAAAATCTGTTTTTAGTTTGAATGGCACAAATTTTTTATAGTTTTTATGATATGTTGAAAGTCGAATATTACAATTTATTCATATTGAATTCAAGAAACATACTATTCCTGATAGAAAAAACACTGAATTTGAGATGCTAAATAATCCTGACGCATTTTGAATATTCTTCACATCTTGGACTCCTTTTTTATTAATTTTTCATCAATATTATAGGAAAATAAAAAAAAAACAATAGAATACAAAAGGAGGAACAGTAGCACATATGATTCAAAAAAAATCAAATAAACAAATGCTCGATATGCGAGAGCCATTCCCTCCCACATTTAATGACTCTTTTGAACAATTGAAGTACTTTTCATATCCACAAGATGAAAAATTATACTCTTGATAGAACAGAAACACTGGATTTCAGCTCGAGAAAAGTTTGACTTTCTTCTCAGAACCCCTGAACAATAATCCATCTGGTACTTATGTTTTCAACAAAATTTATTCTTCAATGAAATAATGTATGAATTTTGAGGACTTATTTTCCTCTAATATGTACTTAGGTTGTAGCAACTTCATCTTCTTTTGAGAAGCATATGAATTTCTTTAATGCAAACAGAATATTAGGGAAACAAGTGATTTTTTAGAATAAGGGTTTTATTTTCATTATAAATAAAATACATCCTACTACACAGAGTAGGCTTATTTCAAAAAATGACGTTTATATTCATACATTCATTGATTGTGAATTATTGGGAATTGTGTCGTTTGTTTATCTACTGAAAAATGCCTTCAATATTCACGAATGAAGAATATGTAGATGATACTTGTTTTTGGATTGCGCAAAATGAACGGATATAATATTTGGTCTCAGAATAATCCACATCTCAAAAGAGAAAGAAATCATTAGAGTTCAGAGAGAGCCAATAAATGCGTTGAAGCAAATTGTTCTGATTTCGAGCATTTGCTTAGTTGTTTTCTCATGAATCATTGCATTATTTAATAGAAGAATAAATTTTGTTGAAAAATAAGTATCAGATGGATTATTGTTCAGGCGTTCTGAGAAGAAAGTCCAACTTTTCTCGAGCTGAAATCTAGTGTTACTGTTTTTCAAGAGTAATTTTTCATCTTGTGGATATGAAACGTACTTCAATTGTTCAAAAGAGCCAGTGTGTGAGGGGAATGGCTCTCGCATATCAAGCATTTGTTTATTTGATTTTTTTTATGAACCATATGTGCTACTGTTAATCTTTTTTGTGTTTGTATTGTTTTTTGAGTTTTTCTTATAATATTGATAGAAATTTAGTGAACAAGTATTTCAAGATGTGAAGGAATATTCAAAATGCCTCAGGATTTTAAGCATCTCAAATTCAGTGTTTTTTCTATCAGGAATAGTGTGTTTCTTGAATTCAATATGAAAAATTGTAATATCGACTTTCAACATATCATAAAAATTAAAAAATTTGTTGCCATTAAAACTAAAAAAGATTTTTACTCAGTGTTTTTGCAGATTCCAATTTCCCAATTTAATTTTTTTTATTTCATATACCGAGTGATATTTCTCACCTAACACGGAAATTGAAATTTTTGAATACGGACCTGCAATTTTTGGGAATTTTCTTGTCGATCTGATGGAGAATATGTATATTAACAAGCTTGCCAAATAGAGATTTCCGACTTGACTTGATATTCAAGCTATTTGACTTGGCTTGACTTGAAATCAAGTCAAGTTCGAGTCAAGTAGTAGTTTTTCAATGTCAAGTCAAGTCAAATTTATTGTATCGAGTACTCGAAAAATCAATTACTTCTACCAAGCTTCTTGATTTTTAATTTACATTTTTTTTGCATTGTTCACATCAATAAATGTGTGGAATGAGGATGAACGTTGCAAAATACTTATATTTATTAAACTTGAATATGAGAATCAAAAATATTTTTAGAACAATGGGTTTAGTGTGCAAAGCGTGCATTTATCTTGCTTATCATTTTTTTTCGGATCTTGTTCAACTGTAAAATAATCTGTGTTTTTTTTCCATTACTTTAGATTTTTTGTGTATGTCTCTTGTAAAAAGTTACGATCTCTGGATTGAGCATTTTCCTCAATCACATATTCTGACCCGCTGGTTTCTAATTCATTATTTCTGATGAAATACTCATTTTTTGCACAGGTTCAAACACTTATATAATTATGCACAGCCGTCTAAAGTACTCTATAGACGGCTGTGAATTATGTGACGTACGACTCACACACTTGGACAAAATACCTCTCTATTCAGTTAGATAAAATTAAGAAGACTGCGCGATCGCTTCATTCAGCTCGGAGCTCGGGGAACCCCCTGAAACGTTATGAACTGCAGAAGTAGGCAGTACAGTACGACTCGTACGTATCGTATCAAGATCAAGTAATACCAAGTAGCTGATATCAAGTCAAGTATTAAATATCTCATATCAAGTCAAGTCAAGAGTCAAGTATGTATTCGTTACAAGCTTGACTTCCAAGTCAAGTTCTCTTAAAAAATCAAGCTACTTGACTTGATGAATCCCTATTGCCAAATATCAGCGAAAATTTGCCATATTGACGAAGATATGGGAGTTTATAGTTTAAGCACTTTTGCAAAAAAACCCTGTATCTCTGAAACTAATAGCCTTATGGACATTTAAACCCCAATCCTCATTCAGTTTGAGGTCCTCTATCTCCAGTTAGCCGTTGTCCCTTACGTCACCAGTCACCCTGTATATCATTTCAGGAAGCCTGAATTGATTAATATTAATGAGTAATATTTTTTCGAAGATTCAGGAATGAATGAAAGTTTGCGAATTAGGTATTGTTTTCTAATTTAAACGGCAAATGTACTCTAAATCCCCTGTTTTTTCTCAATCCTGGGTGTTTATTATTGTTCAAAGGAAGTATTTTGAAAGGAGCAACAAGTTATAGCATAAGAACACCTACTTGCTTGAGTCTGGGTGCCGTATTCTCGACAGTATATCTTATCTATGATTCTCGAGAAGTGATATTCGAAAGCGTATACGAACTTCATTGCGCGGCGAGTCCTGTTACCTGCAAAAATGAGCTATGTGAAGTTGGCACCCCCAAATTCGATTTTTGATGCCAACCAAATTTCAGGATCGGTGTCCATCGTAGGCTCACGTTTGCCCACCCTTTTTTTTTCATTTGTCCAGGCATCGTTCGAGAGATATTGGGAAGATAAATTTTACGTCACTTTTTTTAGCAGCACCCCCAAATTGCAAAAAAAATGAATATTTATGGCTTAGATCGTTTGTCCATCGTAGGCCCACGTTTGCCCACCCAATATTTTCATTTGTCCACCCCCAGAACGGTAGAAATCAACCCTTCAAATTTTCGGAAAGTGTGAAGTTGGCACACCCCCAAAATTCAAATTTCGACGCGAAATTTTCAGGATCGTTTGTCCATCGTAGGCCCACGTTTGGCCCACCCAATATTTTCATTTGTCCACCCCCAGGACGGTAGAAAATCTACCCTTCAAATTTTCGGAAAGTGTGAAGTGGGCACTTCCAAATTCAAATTTCGACGCGAAAATTTCAGGATCGTTTGTCCATCGTAGGCCCACGTTTGCCCAACCATATTTTCATTTGTCCACCCCCAGACGGTAGAAATCAACCCTTCAAATTTTCGGGAAAGTGTGAAGTGGCACCCACAAATTCAAATTTCGACGCGAAAATTTCAGGATCGTTTGTCCATCGTAGGCCCACGTTTGCCCACCCAATATTTTCATTTGTCACCCCCAGGACGGTAGAAATCGACCTACGATGGACAAACGATCCTGAAATTTTCGCGTCGAAATTCGAATTTGGGGGGTGCCAACTTCACACTCCGCCGAAAAATTTGAAGGGTCGATTTCTACCGTCCTGGGGGGGTGACAAATGAAAATATTGGGTGAGCAAACGTGGGCTTACGATGGACCAAACGATCTAAGCCATAAATATTCATTTTTGCAATTTGGGGGTGCTGCTAAAAAAAGTGACGTAAAATTTATCTTTCCAATATCTCTCGAACGATGCTGGACAAATGAAAAAAAAAGGGTGGGCAAACGTGGGCGTACGATGGACAAACGATCCTGAAATTTTGGCATCAAAAATCGAATTGGTGGGGGTGCCAACTTCACATAGCTGCAAAAATGCAAACGCGCAATGAAGTTCGTATACGTTTCGAATATCACTTCTCGAGAATACGGCACCTGGAAGGATGTTGTTGCACCTGGAACTGGAAGGATGTTTGTTTGATGCAGATTGTTTATTTCAAAGTTTCATTTTTATTCATATACTTGATTGTGTTGTTTTCCACTTTTCCATTTTTTTTTCATCAATATTATCGGGAATCCTTTCTTACAGAAAAGTTTTGCATTGGAAATGGATAAAATCAACCTTAGATATCACATTTTCTTTCAAACAAAAATCATCGTCATTCACCAATAAGGAAATGGACAGAAGAATAGATCACTTTCTCTTTTCCTTAATTGCATTTCTTTTCGTGTATTCTAGCTATTCATTCATCCCTAGATTTTTGCAACTTTCACTACAATAATATCTGAAACTTCCATCTTTTTTTCATCTGTAATTTCAGACAGAGAAACAAGTGTTTATTGACAGTCGTTCTACCGAATAAGTTAGTGTAATTTAAATCAATTTAGAGTTTTTCATAGAAAAACTTCATTGGAAGTTTTAAATACTTAATGTCAAGGTCTTACTTGCAATAGCGAGCAGCATCCTGGTATGTATCCAACAAACAAATTCATTATGAAAAATCAATGCCAGTTTGACGTATTTCATGGAAAATGTTATGGAAATAAGCTATTATTTATGTCATGAAAAACTCACCTAGATTTTTCTTTTTTTAAAGACGAGTACACAAAAATATCATAAAAACATTGGTTTTTCATTAGAAATCTGGTTCGTTAACTCGAAAGTATTCAAGTTGATTTCAAGATACCTGTTATTCGTGAAATTTTGAATTGATTTTTGACCCTTGGTTTGGTTAAGTTAAAGTTGAAGCGACTTAGAAATAACAAGGCTACAAATGTTTGAATTTCAATTAATTAAGTCAATGATATTGATTCTCATTTTTGAGCACTCGTTCTACTTAAACGAGTTTTTGAATTTTGAGCCGAAAATGGTCTCAAACGTTAGGTTAGACTGCCTGATAAGGAATTCGTGGTCAAATTCAATTCTGTCCGGCCGTTAGCACAATAACTTTCGAGGGGATTTTCCGACTTGAAATTTTCAGGATGAGTTCGGGTTCCAAATGCTCGGTTGAGTTCGTTAACCAGCCAAATGGTACAGGGTATTCCAAAAATATGGACATTCAAAAATTTTTTCCTCAATATCTCAGAAAATACGAAACCAATCGGAATGAAATGTTACGCCAAATGCAAGATGCTCATAACAAGCCTCATGCAGAATTTTGTGGCTATAGTGTAAACAAAACCATATAGAAAATTCAATTGGGATATTGAAAAGAAAAAACTTCATATTTTCATAAAAAGATATTCTATTCGAGTGAAATTTATTTTGTGAATGGAGATCGATATACTGCATGTTCATTCGAAAATTCTGGGCCATACTGTTAACAAAACCATAAAAAGTTCAATTGGAATATTGAGAAGAAGAATCGTTGTATTCCATAGCAGGATATCTGATTCGAGTGATTTCTTTTTGTGAATAAATATGATATACTGAATCTTCGTGTGAAATTGTGGCCATAGTGTTAACATAACAATAGAATATTCAACTTGGAATATTGAAAGAAGCATCTTAATATTTCCATAACAGAATATCCGATTCGTGTGAAATTTATTTTGAGAATGAAATTCACTAAATTGAATATTCATGAAAAATTTCAAGGGGATCGCGTCATCAGAACCATAGAATAGTTTTGTAATTATTTGTTTTTTACATATTCATTTTCGGAATAATTTTCAGAATATAATGCCGATTGTGCTGAGATTCTGCATTTATTTATTTGGTATCAATCTCTAATCCCATATAAATTTTGTGGTGGTAATAGTCTTTTTGTTCTACCAAAGAACGAGCGCTCAAAAGCTTCTTAAATTCTTTGACAAAAAATGACAACAACAAGGATATACTTTCGAAAAAATTTCTTCAATTATTTTCCAACCCATCTCTATTTTCGAAGAATTAAGAATTGTCAATCCGATCAAGCTGAAATTTCACAGTAAAATGTTCAATACCAACTCTAAGCAGTGTCCAAAAATTTTGAAAAGTCTATTATTTTCATGAAAAATCTTTCGATTGAAATCAAATCGAGTTTGAGAATTGATGTAAATTGGCTAAGTGAATTATCAGTTGTAATTTAACTAGTGCAATGAAATTATCGAAATTTTTGGGAAATATGCTCGAATGCAATAAGTGAAAAAGAGCACGAGTGCGAGGAGCGCACGAGTGGCCTTTACAGTTTAACTTGCATGAGAGCGATTGTCAAAAATTATCGATTCATTCATTTTCATTGCAAGAGTTAAATTTAATAAGAAAATTTTGTGAATCCATCAAATAAAAAAATTTCAATAACTAGGTCTAGGTTCAACAGTTTTCATGTTACCCTAATAAGTAATAAACGTTCATAATTAACGTCTGCATTTATTTTAAAGACCTGATAATTTGCACAAGTGCGAATATCGATAATCTGCACTAATGCAAAAATTATCGCCTAATTGTATGCTCATTGGCTAAAACAACATAAAAAATCAGTCGGAACATTGTTGTCTGTCGAATTTGACAGATGAATAAAATTTTCATGCAAATTTTC
>CM024243.1:18911403-18959880 GCA_013421045.1 Propylea japonica | reverse complement strand
GGTGTAATGTACCAACCCAGTAGCCATCAAGCTACGCCACTGTTATTTCACTTTATCTCAATCATTGCCAATATCATAAGTCACATAGCGCCATTCCAAACATAAATTAAGATATATTTGTGTATTCATAATGTATCATCCACAATAGTAATCATCATCCATAATACAGATAATTGTAACTGGACCCAGAAAGTCCAGGCTTCGTTTACCTTTCATCTAGAGATAAGACCCATCATCCCATTGAGATATTGGTACGCTACTGACCACTTAGATAATAGTTTTACATAAATAGTTCTTCACCCCAAATTAAGAAAAGTTCGAGTACAGTTTCAGTTTGAGACACATCATAATTTGTTGTCAGCTCAATCCAAACAACCATCAAGTCTTTGTAAAAGTCTTTGTAACAATTTACAACAATAAAACTTCGTCGATCACTAGAGTTACCCATCACAAACTGGTGTCAGAAGTGGGATCCATAAAGGTACGACAGAAGATCTCAAGGAAGAGCAGCCCAGAAGTGCAGCTCTTAGATCAAGAAGTACAGCATTGGATCTGGAAAAAGTGAACAGGTACTACCGACTCTAGGACGAAGAAGACTAGCCAAGGATATTTTCCATCGTACTCCAACTCTAAGAAGAAGCAATTGAGAATTCCAGAAGATCAACAGAAATGTGCAGAATAATTGTGCTTTTGTAAGTGCGAAGAAAACATTTCCTCAAAATCTCTACTCAAATATTTTGATAATTGTACTCATTTCATCTTTTTAAATGCCGTTATATCCTAATTTAAATAACGTAAGTGATTCTGTTCCGGTACAAACTACCTCAAATCTTTCAAATATTAATATGGCAGTTTCCTTCGAACATGTAAAAGATATGATCATAAGATTCGATGGGAATAAAACAAAACTATATGAATTCATTGACAACTGCGACAAGGCAAATCAGATAATAAAACCAGAACAGAAACACCTACTATTCACACTGATAGAAACGCGTCTTACTGACAATGCAAGAGCAATCGTAAGAAACAGAGAATTCAATGACTGGAGTGAACTACGTAAATTTCTTTTAGAAACATATTCAGATAGAAGAACAAGCTGTCAATGGCAGCTCGAACTAAATTCTTGCAGGCAAAATTACAACGAATCTGTGCTTTCGTACTCTAATAGAGTAGAAAATTGTTACTTGAAATTAACTAACTCATTAAATCCGACGTTCACTAAAGAAAAACGAGAAGCATGTGTCGAACTCCTCCGCGAACAGGCTCTGAACGTATTCATTACGGGATTACAAAAGGACCTCCTCATTCTAGTTAAATCACAAAAACCTGATTCTCTGGAATCAGCTATTGCGATCGCGTTAAACGAGGAACAAGAACTCAAGTCGAAACTCGAAATTCATAAATATCAAACCGTGAGTAACGCTAAATTTTGTTCTATATGTCAAAAAACTAACCATAACACTTCCAATTGTCGTTTTAACCAAAGAAGAAATCCTCCTAGTAATGTAAGACATTTCTCGCAGCAAAATGAAAATCCACCAAGGAATCAAAATCGTAGTTCTGGCCCTCCACCGCAAAGCTCTCCTCAAGCGACCAAATTTTGTAATTATTGTAAGAAATCAGGTCACATCATTTCAGAATGCAGAAAACGCGAATTTAATAACCGCAATAGAAACCAAAATTCTGCCAATAAATACCGAGGTTCCAATAACCTATCGGAAAGAAATGATTTCGGGAATAATTTAAACTCGATGGGCACTCGTCCAGCGGCCGGCTCGAGTTCAGCCCGCATTATCCAGGCCGAATCGCAACCGTCAACTTCGCTGTAACTACTTTCTAAAAATCTCATCCCCGCATCTTATCGATAATCCAAATTCATTTCTATTAGACACAGGTGCGGATGTTTCCCTTATTAAACTCAGCAAACTTGAAGGCGATGCCTTATGTTACAAAGATAATAAAATCACCTTAAAGGGCATAGATCACTCAAACTCGAATCCAATTCAAACAATCTGCTACACATTCTTAGATCTCGATCTAAGTGGAACTATTATAAGTCACTGCTTCCATGTTGTACCGGATAATTTTCCAATCCCATACGATGGACTGATAGGTAATGACTTCGTGAAACAATTCCAGTGTAGTTTGGACTATTCGAATAACACTTTCCAAGTACAAAATCAATTTTTGCCTCTTCTTCACTCTGAAATCGCGACCGAAATAAAAGAAAGTCAACCAATTCCCAAAAGTTCAATACAAAATTCATTCGAATTCAACGAAGAAAATAATATTAAATCCGACGATGATTATGATACTGAAACCGAAAAAACGACAACATTGAATCCGCCCTTACTGAATCAGTCTCTAAACCTAATCACATTCCTAATCAAAATAATATAACCCTAAACTCTAGATCAGAAACTGTCATTAGGATAAAGATAATTAACTCCAACTACAAAGAAGGTATCTGTCCAAAAATTCAAATACGTGAAGATGTCATATTATGTCCTAGCCTCGTAAAAGTAGACAGAAACGGTTACGCGCTAACAACCATTTTGAATACCTCCGAAAATGAAGTGCAAATTGAAGAACCAAAGGTTACTCTCGAACCAATTCCCGATAATAATGATTCCAATCAACACCGTCAAATAAATCATATTCAAAATTCCAACTCCTCCGCTGATAGATTAGAAAAACTTAAATCTCAGATCCGGACTACTCATTTGAATGAAGAAGAAAAATCTAGTTTACTAAACCTTTGTTACGAATTTAATCAAATATTTTTCTTAGAAGGAGACAAACTCACAGCTACTAACGCCACAATGCACGAAATTCATACAAAATCCTCAGTTCCTATAAACGCCAAAACATATAGATTTCCGGAAATTCACAAAGCCGAAGTAGATAGACAAATAAACAAAATGTTAGAAGAAGATATAATCGAGCCATCAAACTCTCCGTGGAATGCTCCCGTTTGGGTAGTTCCCAAAAAGTCAGACGCATCAGGCAAAAAGAAATGGCGTGTAGTCATAGATTACCGCAAATTAAATGAAATCACAGTGGGCGACTCGTTTCCGATACCCAACATTTCAGAAATTCTCGATCAATTAGGACATTCGAAATATTTTAGCGTAATAGATCTAGCATCGGGTTTTCATCAAATACCAATGAATCCTAAAGATACCGATAAAACCGCTTTCTCAACACCTTCTGGTCATTATCAATTCAAGAGGATGGCATTCGGTTTGAGAAACGCTCCGTCCACCTTTCAGAGAGCAATGAATAACGTGCTTACCGGAATTCAAAACATAAAATGTTTTGTCTATTTGGACGATATAATTGTCTTCGCAGATACGTTGGAAAATCATAATAAAAGACTGAAAGAAGTATTTCAAAGATTATCAGACTTCAATCTTCAAGTACAACCGGACAAGTGTGAATTCCTCAAACACGACGTAATGTACCTAGGTCATTTAATTACGGAAGATGGAGTAAAACCAAATCCTGATAAAATTCAAGCAGTTGCTAAATATCCCGTTCCCGAATCTCCAAAAGACATCAAAACATTTCTCGGTTTGGCTGGTTATTACCGCAGATTCATCAAGGATTTCAGCGCCCTAGCAAGTCCCTTGACAAAATTACTGAAGAAAAACTCTATATTTTCTTGGACTAGCACACAACAAGATGCCTTTGAAAAATTAAAAACAGCTTTATGTTCGGAACCTTTACTGAAGTATCCCGATTTCTCCAAACCCTTCTTTCTTACCACGGACGCAAGTAACTTCGCGATAGGCTCAGTTCTTTCACAAGGTGATCCCCCGATCGACCTACCAATATCGTACGCTAGCAGGACATTAAACAAAGCCGAAATCAATTATTCCACAACAGAGCGAGAACTCCTAGCAATCGTCTGGAGTGTAAGACATTTTCGCCCCTACTTGTATGGTCGAAAATTCACTATTATAAGCGACCACAAACCTCTCACTTGGCTATTCAATGTCAAAGATCCCGGATCCAGACTAATCCGTTGGAGACTCCTGTTAGAAGAATACGACTACGATATAGTATACAAACCAGGAAAATACAATAGTAACGCGGACGCTTTAAGTAGAATTCCACCTCAAAATCAAAATAGTCCTCAAATTAATCGCAACATCCGAACCTTCGATTCAAACCATTTCCCTAAATATAGTGAATTCTTAGAAATTACAAAAAGTCAGGTAATCGTCAATAACAACTTTGAAGAAACCGGAGAAGATCTTGGCTCTACAAAAAATCATGTTGCGATCTTCCTTCCGAAGGACCTTGAGTCATTGGATCGATCGGTAGAATTATTCCTTAAGAGTCATAACAAATTGTATGAACACATAAAAAATAATCTCGAGTCGAGAGAAATCAACGTATTCGAGGATAATGGTAGAAAATACTTCTACGCGATATACAAAGAAAACTATTGGGAGTCTACTTCATATGAATCCATTTATCTATTGCTCGTCGAACTAGCTAGTTCAATTCAAACGCACAACATCAAGAATTTAAACATGGCAGCTATAGGGAACAAATATGATAATGTCAGATGGAATAAAATTAGAATAATGTTCAGATTTATATTTCAAAAGATTGGTGTACAAATTACAATTCACCATAATTCATTAATCACTCCAACACCAGATCAAATTAACCAAATTCTAACGGAATGTCACTCCAATCCAATAGCAGGCCATAGCGGATTCCATAGAACCTATAAAAGAATCAGGGAACGATATAAATGGAACAAAATGAAAACGGATATCAAAAACTTTATAAAAACCTGTGTTTCCTGTCAACAGAATAAACTTGTAAGGAAAAAACATAAAAAACCAATGGAGATAACGACAACTAGCACCACAGCATTTGAAAAGGTTTTCTTAGATATAGTGGGTCCACTCACCTTAACCGAACGAGGAAATAGATTCATCCTTACCTTGCAGGATGACCTAACTAAGTTCTCCCGAGCATTTCCAATTCCAAACCATGAAGCCGCCACAATTGGCAAAATTTTTGTCGAAAATTTCATATGTTTATTTGGGTTGCCTAGAGTGATAGTAACAGATCAAGGAAAGGAGTTTACATCCGATCTCTTCAAGCAAATTTCAAAATTATTGAAAATCAAGCACATAAATTGTTCAGCTTATCACCCTCAATCGAATGGTGCGTTGGAAAGAAGCCACGCAACCCTGGCGGACTACCTAAAACACTATATAAAGGACAATCAAACAGACTGGGACGATTGGTTGGAATTCGGTATGTTCAGTTACAACACGACTATTCATACTTCAACAAAATTCTCACCTTTCGAATTAATTTTCGGTGTTAAACCAAACCTACCTTCCAGCATAACTAAGTCTCCAGAATTCAAATATACGTACGACGACTATATAGACGAATTAACGTTGAAACTCCGAAAATCTCAAGAATTAGCGAGAGAAAACCTTATAAGATCGAAGGAACAAAACAAACAAATATATGATAAAAAGGCAAGAGATGTCAATTTTAAAGTAGGAGAGTATGTTTACCTCGAAAATGAGCAAACCAAACGCGGACTTTCAAAGAAGTTGACAAATCACTACTCCGGACCATACGAAATTTTGCAGTATAACCCTCCAGTCAACTATACGATCAAAGTAAAAAATAAAAGTATCAAAGTACACGCGAACAGATTAAAATCTGCTTATTAGCGCTCTCCAATTTCAACCCTATAATAGATTTCTGTTATATACTTAAACTAGTTTCTTAATGTTTCAGATCAATACTGATCACTG
This sequence comes from Propylea japonica, assembly GCA_013421045.1. Taxonomy (NCBI): domain Eukaryota; kingdom Metazoa; phylum Arthropoda; class Insecta; order Coleoptera; family Coccinellidae; genus Propylea; species Propylea japonica. The sequence continues at coordinate 18,954,076 of CM024243.1, read as the reverse complement.
CAGTTTCCCCGCAGTACATCAATACGCCAATACTTAGAAACCCTGGCCTATACTACGAACATATTAAAAACGTGAAAATTATCAACTCATACTGGGACATTGTAGCCTACATCGATAGGAGTTCTTTTGACCAAAAACTGGATATAATTTTGAAAAAAACGAAGGAATTATGCGAACCACTACATGCATCAAGTTTTGCTCCGTGTACCACATCATTAAAGGTCTTAGGAAAACTGATACCCAATCTAGAAAAACAAAAGGAAACATTAGAATCCCTTATGAGTCACTCTATTAGCAAAAGAGGATGGTTTGATTTGATTGGAACAGGACTCAAAACGGTCTTCGGAACATTAGACCAACAAGACGCAGAATTCTATAATAACGCCATAAACAGCGTTGGCCGAAATGAACATCAATTCGCAGAACTCCTTAAACAACAAGTTCAAGTAGTAAAAACGACCATAACAAATTTCAATCACACCGTGAATGATTTGAACCGAAACGAAAAATTTTTAGTTGAAAATTTCGAGAAAATTTCGAATCTCAGTATCAATAACACAAATCAATATTTTGACTTAAAATTCAAATTAGCCTTAGACGAACATTTCAATATCTTAACCCTAATGACAACTGAATTAGAAATCCAGTTCAGTAATCTGATTGATACCATTCTATTTGCCAGGTCAAACACACTTCATCCTTTGGTCATCACTCCACCTCAAATGATTATAGAGCTTCGTAAAACTCTTTTCCATCTAAAAAGTTCAACTTCTTACCCAATTCCGTTAAACATCGAAGAAGCTCATAGATTCCTAGACATTATAACTATTAAACATCACCTCTCACCTCACCGAATATGCTTCGTTATAAGAATACCCATAGTAGAGAATACAGATTTTTCCCTATATAATTTAATTCCTTTACCAGTTCATCATCGATTTTCAGGAAACTTTGTTTTTATCTTACCGTCAGCCGAGTATCTGGCTGTTTCAGTCACAAAATGTCCTATACCCTATTTAAAAATATAGGAGCTTGTAAATCAATTTCTCGTACGGATATCATCTGCGAAAATTCAGAACCTATATATTCGTTGAACACCAGAAGGATTTGTGAGACCCAACTTCTTACCCCTATAGATAAAGTTCCGGATTCTTGTGAAACACGAATTATGCCGGGAAATTTCGAAATTTGGCACAAATTACAGAAACCCAACTCATGGATATATGTGTTGCCCGACCGGACAGATGTAACAATTAATTGTATTAATGAAACGCCAAAAACAATAATTCTCAATTCTACAGGTATCATCACCCTAAATTCTAATTGCGATCTTTACTCGTCTACAGTCACACTGAATAGCGAAGTATCAATCAAAGAAAGTTCCTTCAATTCGATATTACCACCTTTTGATCTCCTCGTGGATTGCTGTAGCGAGGACACAAAAAAGTTAAATAACGCAACAATACATTTTGTCCCTTACCGTCCCGTGAATCTCGACACAGAGTCGTTAAAAATGGCAAGTCACAAACTAGACGATATCAGCAGAATGGCTGAAAAACTGCAAGAATCTAGTTATTTCTCACAAATCTCCAATAACAGTTACGTTGTTTATATTCTCTGTACACTTCTTAAGATTGCCCTGATATATGTCGGTTATAGACTATTTAAGTATTTAAAAAACAGATGTAGAAGTCCCTTGAAACTCAGACATTCTCATGAAAATAATTGTATAACTAATTGCCTAACGTTAAATTTTTGTAAAAGTCGTGAGAGAGAAACGACAATAGAATTAGAGGATATAGACGAACACTCACCAATCGGAACTGGTGAAACGACGAAACCTCGTAGAAGTGCTAGGATTGCAAAAATTAAAGACCATAATTGAAACTATAAGTGTTATTTTCCTAAATATTTTAATGTGTGTATGTTATGTATTGTGATTAAAACTTTAATTCATGTACTTTAAGATTAAGAATTTTGCTCCACTCAATTCTACTTAGTATTGTAATTAAAAATTTCGCTTGACTCAATTTTTAATTAAATTAAGGGGGAAGGTGTAATGTACCAACCCAGTAGCCATCAAGCTACGCCACTGTTATTTCACTTTATCTCAAATCATTGCCAATATCATAAGTCACATAGCGCCATTCCAAACATAAATTAAGATATATTTGTGTATTCATAATGTATCATCCACAATAGTAATCATCATCCATAATACAGATAATTGTAACTGGACCCAGAAAGTCCAGGCTTCGTTTACCTTTCATCTAGAGATAAGACCCATCATCCCATTGAGATATTGGTACGCTACTGACCACTTAGATAATAGTTTTACATAAATAGTTCTTCACCCCAAATTAAGAAAAGTTCGAGTACAGTTTCAGTTTGAGACACATCATAATTTATTGTCAGCTCAATCCAAACAACCATCAAGTCTTTGTAAAAGTCTTTGTAACAATTTACAACAATAAAACTTCGTCGATCACTAGAGTTACCCATCACAGGGGTAACTAAACTTTATAAGCCTTAAGACCCAAATCTCTATGAAAAATACCGTGTAATGACGTTTGTGAAATGCCTTATTCCAAAGAACGAATAACAGCAGCAATATTCTCGGCTTGTCCCAACAGCTCGAATTTTTCCACCAATGTCTTTATTGCGGTCTGACAAGGTGCTTCACGACGACCCAAAAATGTTCGAGTTTTACGAACCGTCTCTGCCAAATTTTCACCATTTTCAAAGTGAATTTTAATAATTTCAATGCGTCCTTGAAGTGTGTATCGTTCCACTTTTATTTATGGCGTAGTTTATACTTGTCAAATGTCAAAAATGACAGCTTCAAACGTGACATCTACCGAAATAGCGGGGTATTAAAAATAACACCTCTTATTGGAAAATCCTTCAGCACTATTGTAGTTTTTGAGAAATGAGTGACAATTCACTTTCAAATTACTATGAAATTCTCATTCTCAAATATTAATTGCCCAATTGGCGCCTATTGGTGCTTTCAGATCCAATAGAAAAAAAATTAAAAAAAGCCCTGAGCAGGTGCTTTTGACCGTTCGTCCATTGCTAAGTATATGAATGCAAAATCTCAGCACGATTGAGATCATATTCTGGAAATTATTGAAAAATAAAATATGTATAAAATCAATACTTAAAAATTATCTTCTATGGTTCTGATGATGCGATCCTCTTGAAATTTTGCATGAACTTTCAGTATGTCAATCTTCATTCACAAAATAAAAACTCGATGCGGATATCTTGCTGAAGAAACATAAAGATTCTTCTTTTCAATATTTCAATTGAATTTTCTATAGTTCTGGGTAACCTTTTCGTGGCTTCATTTTAGTTGCGTTTCGTATTGTGTTTGTGTTTATCTATTTTGTGTGTGCATCTTTTGAAATTCAAAATGGTTTACGGAAGATTTTGTATGGTGATGAACTGCAAAATAATAAAAAGGACAATCCTGGTCCTGAGAACATGGAAATGTAGGTATTGAAACTCATATCATGTATCTTTGTTTTTCATTGCTTTTTAATTTCAGTGCTCTAAAATGGATACCTGTAGTCCGTTCACGAAAGTTTGATTTGTTTATTTTTCTGAAGTTGGCAGTATTCATTGTCATAACGATGAACAAAGTCAACGTTGCCGAATGTCCGACGAGCTTGCGAGTTATCAGAGAACTCTATGCAATATTGACAACATTGCGTATCAATCCGATAAGAAAATAAACAACAAAACCTAAAATTTCAATATACACTGTGGAATATGCCAAATTTCCATGGCCAACCGACGGCTCAACCTTTCGTGAAGGGACTATATATAGTTTTCTGGGCGAAGAGATATTGATCTCAGCAGCTGTAATAGAATGTGCGGTGAGCTTTTTTCTACAGATCAAATAAAAACGAATGGATAAGCACTATCTGTTGAAAATTCCATTGCTTTTCAATTCCATCTTCAAAATCTGGTTTATTTTTTAATTGTTTTGATAATACGGTAACTGATATGTAAGAAAATTATTGAATTTTTTGTCAGTAATGATTTGTAATAAAACTATAGCAATACAATTTCGCACTTCATCAATGTTAATTCAATTTAAACAATGTTGCGATGAAAAATAACATCCTGATCACGAAGCAAAGCACTAGCTTTGTTTTATAGATCAGAATGTTTTTTCTGGGCTCGACGTATTTAATGTAATACGTAGTTTAATTCGAATTTGGCGCTCGTTATAACTACACCATTTCCAAGTGTATTTCAGAAAGCGTCAATTGTATTTCAGAATAGTCAATTGTATTTCAGAAAGCGTCAATTGTATTTCAGATTAGTCAATTGTATTTCAGAAAGCGTCACTTGTATTTCAGATTAGTCACTTGTATTTCAGAAAGCGTCAATTGTATTTCAGATTATATCATATGTATTTCAGAACCCGTCATTTGTAATTCAGTGACGTTTTCTGAAATACAATTGACGATTTCTGATATACAATTGACTAATCTGAAATACAATTGACGCTTTCTGAAATACAATTGACTAATCTGAAATACAATTGACGCTTTCTGAAATACAATTGACTATTCTGAAATACAATTGACGCTTTCTGAAATACAATTGACGCTTTCTGAAATACACTTGGAAATGGTGTAGAGTTGTAGGAGCGTTTCCTATCTTTCTCTCTTTGCTTGAATGATTCATCCTTGCTTTTGCAACTTCTAAGACAGAATTAAAACAAATTTCCAGCAGGAAACGATTCGAAACCATCTTATCAAAGGTAACGAAGGAGGAAGAATCTCTGGCCAAAACTCAGTCCTTATTATCATTCTAATGCGTTGAAAAATCAAATTTTCCGTTCGTTCGAAATTCATGCAAATCCGATTCACGTCATGTGAGTAAAAAAACGCCGTATTGACGTACATACCAACAGCACAAATGTTTTGCATAATTTCGGTGGAGTTCAATCTGCATTACTATATAATTTGATGTCAAAATATGTGGCCGGAGATTCCACTGAGGAACAACACACGTTATGGCTGGAACAAAGACAAACCATCAGCTTTGATTGACGAAAGTCGCGAGCGAGAATTAGAATATATTAATTTTCTTCGAAAAACAATTTATAAGAGCCCTGAACAGGTGCTTTCGAGCACTCATTCATTGGTGAAGCAATAAGGTTATTACCTCAAAATTTTTATAGAACCTGAGATTAATAATAAATATTTGAATGCAAAATCTCAGCACAATCTAAATCATGTTCTTGAAATTATTCAGAAAAATGAAATATGTAAAAGCGATAATTAAAAATTGAGAAAAGCTCTGAGCAGGATCTTTTGCGCGCTCGTTCATTGGTGGGACAATAAGACTCTTATCTCAAAATTTAATGTGGGACTTGAGATTGATACCTTATACAGGGTGTTTCCTAAACATGCGGCAAAAATTCAGGGGGCTGTTCCTTAGACTATTTTAAGCATGTTGTGTCCTTTGATGATTTTTGAAAAACCTCTTTGTTTCGAAGATACAAGGCGAACAACATTTTTCATATTTTTAAAATTAATAATAGTTTAAAAAAAATGCGTACCGCACTGTGTTTACTAAGTAGGTACAATTTATTTTTAAATTAACTTTAATTAAATTAATTTTAAAAAACGGCCAGTTTTTTGACTTAAAATTGATAAGTTCAGATGGTAAAGGAATACAGATTAAACACGGTTTTCATTTGAATTCGTTTTTTTGGCTAGAGGTGGTTATTTTCAACAGTTTTTGTAGGTTAAGTTAAATTTTCATGTAATTTTTCATAATAAAACGTTATTATCTAAAATTTTGTTTTCCCTGTATCTTCGAAACAAAGAGGTTTTTCAAAAATCATCAAAGGACAAAATATTCTCAGAATAGTCCAAGGAACAATCCCCTGAATTTTTGCCGCATGTTTAGGAAACATGCCTGTATATAAATGCAGAATCTCAGCACAATCGGAATGATATTCTGAAAATTACTCAGAAAATGAAATATGTGAAAAATATAAATTGAAAAGAAATTAAATTCTATGGTTCTGATGATGCGATTCTCTTGAAATTATGCATGAACATTCAGTATATCAGTTTTAATTTAAAAAATGAGTTTCATTCGAATCGGATATTCTGTTATGGAAATATAAAGTTACTTCTTTCAATATTCCAATTGATTTTTCTATGGTTCTGTTAATACTATGGCCACAAAATTTTGCATGAAAATTCAGTTTATCAGTTTACATACACAAAAGAAATTTCACTCGGATCGGTGAAAAAAAACATTCAGTATATCAGTCTTCATTCACAAAATAAATTTCATTCAAATCGGATATCCTGTTAAGGAAATATGAAGATTCTTTTCTTCAAGATTCCAATTGAATGATACGGGAAATTTCCTGAAGTCATATCTCAAGAGAATACAAGTACCGGGTTTTTCACTATAATTTGACCCCCCCTTTAACTTTGTTACTGAAGGAGATACAAAAAATGTTTCGTATAAAAGTTTCACGAAATCAACTGAGGTTTTTTTATAATGAGTCCATAAACTGAAATATATACAGGGTACCAACATATTGATGGCAACTTCATTTTTTCAAATGGAACACCCTGTATATTTTTCCATATTTGGTTGGCTCTTTTTCCCTCGATTTCGAATATGTAACATATGTTGGTCTATCTTTCTTATTCTGAGCACTACGGAGTTTCAAATTTCAAGAACCATCAGGCATAGCGTTTTGGAAGTTCGTGAATATTTAGGTGGCCAATTTGATCTTTGGATTGGTAATGGCGCACCCATTTTATGACCAACAAATAGTCCCTATTCAACACCGTAGGATACGTTTTCATCGCCGTTCTTGAAGGAAAAAATTTACTTCAGCAATAATGACAATCAAAAAAAGCGGAGAATAATATTAATGATAGAAAATCAACTAGTACGTCAACGGACAAAGAATAATGATAACATTAAAATGATTAGAAACAAATGAATCTTTAATTTCTGATTTGAATCAGAGCCATAATAATGTTATCAAAAATAGTCTAAACAACTTGAGACAACTATATGAACTATGTGTATTGAATGAAGGTGGTCATTTTGAGCAATTTCTTTAGTTGATGTTATTCTTACTGTACTATAGTCTATCCAAATCCGAGAGGCCAAGCGTAAACAAACTAGAAACGCGATTTGGTCGCTCTTATTGGTCGAAGCTTCAGGAACGCCACTTTCGACCAATAAGAGCGACCAAATCGCGTTTCTAGTTTGTTTACGCTTGGCCTCACGGATTTGGATAGACTGGAGCTTTTCTATTTGGATGATTAATTGAAGAAATCACTTCACTTCGACTGAATCGACCAATAGGAACGCTGCGTTACTAATATTTCATCAGTTTGGAAGTGATGCAGAGTCAAATAGAAAAGTCCAAAAATACCATAGTTTATCATTTTTCATTGGTTAAGTAATTGTTAAGTATTCATTCTAAAATAATACTTTTAAGTTGATTGTTTGGATATAAAGAATTTCGTAGGTATTTCACATGTTTTTTATTCGGTGTCATCATTTCAAAACTTTGAAACTCTGAAAATTGAGAGACACATACGCATTTATATTCGAGATCAGGAGGAAATAGCCTATCAAAAAAAGGAAGACTATTCAGAACAGGGTGTCCCATTTGAAAAAATATAGTTGCATTCAATGTTGTTCACCCTGTATATCTTCTCATTGACGTTATTATAACTCCAAAAAGGATCATTGTCAGTAAACGCACTCTGATGCCAAACATGGAAAAATATACAGGGTGTTCAATTTGAAAAAATGAAGTTGCCATCAATATGTCGGCCATCCTGTATACATTTCAGTTTCTCGCCTCATATATAAAAAATGCCAAAAGTTTTTTTTAGTGGGTTATACTGCGAATTTGGTATTGAATCGACACATAAATGAAAATATAGGTAGTTCCATTCGAAATAAGAAAGTAGATATGCGTTTGAGATAGACGTGGCAACACTGTCGACTTGAAAATATTTTAGGCGAAGAGTTCCTTCACCCTCAAGGCTCCTCCTAAAATTTCAGAACGAAATATTCACTAGTTCTCCTAAAACGTCTAATAGGCCAACTTAAAAGGAAAACCCTGTATATTAAAAAAGTTTCGAAATATCTATATAAAAAAATCATAAATTTTTAGTCAATCGATAAAAGTAGGTACAATCAGAGCATGATCATTTGTAGTTTATTATAATTGAGAAAATCTCATATTCCTCCTAACGAAAGCGCTAAATCCGCAAAAAAAATTCGTTATAAAAAAATTTCGTTATACAGAAAATTTTGTTTCTATAGTCGGCAATGTCGCGGTCGACTTCACTGATAAATTTATCATTCAAACTTAAGCACTTCCTTTTAGACATTTTCGCACAACTTTCACAGTAGCGTGATGGTTAGATTGAAACCAAACAGCCAAGGGTGTATTTAAAACTGCTTCAGAAGGATCTCTCTTTCCGCCGTAACGATTAAGTAGGGATTTATTACGTACGTCCGGAAAAATTTCGCAAAAAAACCACCCTTATACCTTCTTAAATATACCTTCAAAGAGTGATGTTCTTTGAATATTTCATTATAGAGATAATTTGCTTCGTTTTAGAGGGAGTTTTTAACATGGAATTTGGATTCGAGATGCAATGTATTGTACGAAATTCGTTATACAGAAGTTCGTTATAGGGAAATTCCACTGTGATTTAGGATGTTCAAAAGAGGAACTCGCAAAAAGACAAGTACTTATTTTCTGATCTTACAGTCATTTGGGGGTAAGAAACTGGCAGTTTACAAAAAATTTTGAACTTTGAGCTGTTACGTGAGGAAATTCATGACTCACAGCGAGTTGAACATTATAAAAATCAGTTGAAACATACGAGAATAAGACAGTCGAGTGCTTAAAATTATTGAAAGAATACAATAAACAATATTTTTAACATAAATAACACAATTACATCAAAGAAGCATAAGTATCTTGATTGACGGGTTGTGTATAACTATTTCCCATATTCACTTTTCGTTTCAACACATCAAATAATCCTAATTGAATAATGGCATATAGTATCACGCACAAAACGAAGAAAAAAGTGAAAAAACGAACAGTTTACGAATTCCAGATATTTCTAGTAGTATTTCATCGATCATCGAATTTTCCTCTCATGTCAATATTACCAGAATTATTAGGGAGTTCAGAAGAAGATGAGGTCTCAAAGTCAAATGGCTCTTTAGTTTTTACATTTTCACAGTCGATTCCCTTTTCGTTGATGTTTGTTTTTGAATATCCAACTTGGCACCAGTTAAATAATGAAGGATATTTGATAAATCTTAACAACGCCAATGGTTTCCAACAAGATCAAAAACTGATAAGGAACGAAACGTTTTTTTAACACAAAAGAGTTTAAATGTGTCAGACGATAATAGCTCGAATTCAACTCCTTGAGCGTTCTCAAAGTATAATTCAAAGTAGTGTCGAAAATTTTTAGAAAGTTCTCGAACGCAATGAGATATTTTAGATTAGGCAAAGGTCATTTTTGGGCATCCAGATCAATCAATTTGTTACCACTCAAATCTGGACTTTCCAGATTCGTTGGGGATGAAAAAACCTCTGGGTATTATTTTAAATAATTAATAATACTAAAATTTTTATTCAATAGCAAAAAGTACAATTATAATTGATCATTAATCACAGCATGATCATTTTTTGTAGTCAATAATTATTCACAGAATATTATTTGCCTATTTAAATCACAGCCTAAATTAAAATAATATATAGAGTGTTCAAAAAAGTTAAATATCAAAAAATCAGTTAAAACAAAACGCCAAAAGTTGCCATTAAGATCCAAAACTAATAAGGAATGGAAAGTTTTCTTCGAAGCGAAAGAGTTTAATTATGTCAAACGATTAAAGCTCAAATTCAACTTTTTAAGCGTCCTAAAAATATAATTCAAAGTAGTATCGAAACTTCTCAGGAAGTTCTCTGATACAATAAGATATTTGAGATTCGGCAATGGTCATTTATGTGCATCCAGGTCAATCAATTTGTTGTCACTACAATCTAGACTCTCAAGTTTCGTTGGGGATGAAAAAACCTCTGGGTATTATATTAAATAACTAATGATGAATAAAATTTTTATTCAATCACAAAAAGTACAATTAAAATTAATCATTAATCACAGCATGATCATTTGTAGTCAATAATTATTCACAGAATATTATTTGCCTATTTAAATCACAGCCTCAATCAAAATAATATATAGGGTGTTCAAAAAAGGAACTCTCAAAAAGACGAGTACTTCTTTTCTGATCTAACAGTCATTTAGAGGTAAGAAACTGGCAGTTTCAAATGAATTGATTTTTACAATTGAGCTGTTATGAGGATAAGTTAGTGAAATACAGCGAGTTAAATATTAAAAAATCAGTTGAAACATACAAGATTAAGACAGTCGAGTGCTTTAAAATATTGAAAGAATACAATAAATAATATTTTCCAAATAAATAGAACAATTACATCAAAGAAGCATAAGTATCCTGATTGACGGGTTGTGTATAACTATTTCCAATATTCACTTTCCGTTTCAACACATCAAATAATCCTAATTGAATAATAGCATAAAGTATCACGCACAAAACGAAGAAAAAAGTGAAAAAACGAACAGTTTACGAATTCCAGATATTTCTAGTAGTATTTCATCGCTTTGTTGACTATATTATCTATTCGAGCTTCGTATTTTCCACTTATGTCAATATTACCAGAATTATTGGAGAGTTTAGAAGAAGATAAAATTTCAGTTGAGGTTTCGAAGTCAAATGGCAGTTTAGTTTTTACATTTTCACAGTCGATTCCTTTTTCGTTGATGTTTTTTTTTGTTATTTCCAGGAATTTCCAACTTGGCGTCAGCTAAGTAATGAAGGATGTTTGATAAATCTTCGCAACGCCAATAGTTGCCATTAAGATCCAAAACTGATAAGGAATGGAAAGTTTTCTTCAAAGCAAAAGAGTTTAATTGTGTCAAACGATTAAAGCTCAAATTCAACTCTAAAAGTATAATTTAAAGTAGTATCGAAACTTCTCAGGAAGTTCTCTGATACAATAAGATATTTGAGATTCGTCAATGGTCATTTATGGGCATCCAGGTCAATCAATTTGTTGTCACTAAAATCTAGACTCTCAAGTTCCGTTGGGGATGAAAAAACCTCTGGGTATTATATTAAATAATTAATGATTGATAAAATATTTATTCAATCACAAAAAGTACAATTAAAATTAACCATTAATCACAGCATGATCATTTGTAGTCAATAATTATTCACAGAATATTATTTGCCTATTTAAATCACAGCCTAAATCAAAATAATATATGGAGTGTTCAAAAAAAGAACTCTCAAAAAGACAAGTACTTCTTTTCTGATCTAACAGTCATTTAGAGGTAAGAAACTGGCAGTTTCAAATGAATTGATTTTTACAATTGAGCTGTTATGAGGATAAGTTAGTGAAATACAGCGAGTTAAATATTAAAAAATCAGTTGAAACATACAAGATTAAGACAGTCGAGTGCTTTAAAATATTGAAAGAATACAATAAATAATATTTTCCAAATAAATAGAACAATTACATCAAAGAAGCATAAGTATCCTGATTGACGGGTTGTGTATAACTATTTCCAATATTCACTTTTCGTTTCAACACATCAAATAATCCTAATTGAATAATAGCATAAAGCATCACGCACAAAACGAAGAAAAAAAGTGAAAAAACGAACAGTTTACGAATTCCAGATATTTCTAGTAGTATTTCATCGCTTTTGTTGACTATATTATCCATTCGAGCTTCGTATTTTCCACTTATGTCAATATTACCAGAATTATTGGAGAGTTTAGAAGAAGATAAAATTTCAGTTGAGGTTTCGAAGTCAAATGGCAGTTTAGTTTTTACATTTTCACAGTCGATTCCTTTTTCGTTGATGTTTGTTTTGTTATTTCCAGGAATTTCCAACTTGGCGTCAGCTAAGTAATGAAGGATGTTTGATAAATCTTCGCAACGCCAATAGTTGCCATTAACATCCAAAACTGATAAGGAATGGAAAGTTTTCTTCAAAGCAAAAGAGTTTAATTGTGTCAGACGATTATAGCTCAAATCCAATTCCTTGAGCGTCCTGAAAGTATAATTCAAAGTAGTGTCGAAACTTCTCAGGAAGTTCTCTGATACAATAAGATATTTGAGATTCGGCAATGGCCATTTATGGGCATCCAGGTCAATCAACTTGTTGCCACTTAAATCCAGACTCTCCAATTTCGTTAGGGGTGAAAAAACTTCTGGGGTTATGTAAATGAGCAAATTTTTTCTCAAATTCAATGTTTGCAATTCCGTCAAATTTGCGAAAGAAATGGGGACAAATTCTTCAATTTATTATACGAAACATCCAGATCCATCATATTTAAATTATTCTCGAAAACCATGGCTGGCAATTCCTTCAGTTTGTTACCACCAAGTCTAAGAATTTGTAGATTCGGCATGCCTTCGAATGTTCTCCAAGTTAATTCTGTTATCGAATTATTCATCAACTCCAAAGATGCCAAGCATGTCAATGATAGGAAAGCACCATCTTCAATTTTTTTAATGTATTTTTCATTCAGAAAGATTTTCATGATGTGATCTGAGTCATATGTAACGAATGCATTCTTGTTGAGATTTTCCAAGGATTGGAAAGTGAACATCACATAGTTTCCGTCCTTAGATTCTGATGGGTCGAAAGGTTTTTTGTTTGCTTGAAATTCAAGTAATGAGGAGAAAAATCGCAATTTTGGATTTTTCACTTTCACACATGTTATTGAAAGAGATCCTTGAAATTCAGCGAAGAAAAACAACAATAGTACTGCAAATCCTGTGTAACACCCCATGGTCTTCCTGAAAAGCAAAATGAGAGGTTTCATTAGAGATAAAACGAAAATTTACTCTATTTACTTTCATATTAGTTTTTGCGCGCTTGTTCTTAAGGTAACAGCGTACGAACATTGTGCCCAAATGTCTGTTAATTCTGATTAATCCATTGATTCTCATAAGGAAGTTTTTCATTAATGTTTTTGTTTCAAGTTGATAACACACACTGAGACGTATAATGACGAAAATTGAAATTATCCAATACAGTAGAGACTCGATAATCCGGATCAATTAATGCAAGGGATGATCCAGATTAATGAGGAATCCGGAATACCGCGTCTTACAATTTAGTAAAGATGCAATTTAAAAAAACGGTTGAAATAAATATAAACTTTATTATCGAAACTATAAAACAAATACAGGGTGTCCGGGGAATAACTGTACATACTGTTACCAGAGATAGAGTCGCACTAGCTGACTACTGATTGACTATAAAAAATTAATTTCTGGATTTCCCTAGAAAACTACAGGGTGTTTTTTCAACTTCATGGAAATACTTAGACCATTATAAAATCCGAACTTATTGACGGATATTATTGAAATTTGCGGGGTTATTGGCACATGCTAAGGTCGAATCAGAAATACATCAATTATTTCATTATTCCAGGGCCGGACTCATTAATCTTCATTTGAAGTGTTCAGGGTAAAAAAAACACTTTGTATTTCGAATTACGAATAATTGATCCGCTGTTTGGAAAGAAGCTAAATTATGCTTCAATTTGTGGTATCGCTTAAAGTTGTCACATCAAAAATAATTTTTTAATGAATTTTTGAATTTGAAAAAAGTTCGAAAAAGTGAATTTATTTACCTGAACAGGACTTAATCACCTTGCGGAGGTCGAAAATAAATAATAAATTTTCTTTAAAAAGTCACTGAAGGTGAGGAAGACTATAATAATTTGTTGATATACTGGGTGGCCACCCTAGACGTGGATCTCATTGCGATGAAGTTAATGAAGGAATATTGCGAAAAAAAATTATTGGCGACATTTATAGGAAATACATAAGCATATTCCAAAATTATTCGTATGTATTATGTATACCGGGTGTTCATTGGAAGAAGTGTAACTTTGGTCTATATCTTTGTTGTCGAACACCCGGTATACATACGAATAATTTTGAAATATGCTTGTATTGTGTTGTATGTATACCCTATACATCTCGCCAATATTTTTTTTCGCAATATACCTTCATTCACTTCATCGCAATGAGATCCGCGTCTAGGGTGGCCACCCAGTATATCAACAAATTATTATAGTCTTCCTCACCTTCAGTGACTTTTTAAAGAAAATTTATTATTTATTTTCGACCTCCGCAAGGTGATTAAGTCCTGTTCAGGTAAATAAATTCACTTTTTCGAACTTTTTCAAATTCAAAATTCATTAAAAAATTATTTTTGATGTGACAACTTTAAGCGATACCACAAATTGAAGCATAATTTAGCTTCTTTCAAAAACAGCGGATCAATTATTCGTAATTCGAAATACAAAGTGTTTTTTTACCCTGAACACTTCAAATGAAGATTAATGAGTCCGGCCCTGGAATAATGAAATAATGGATGTATTTCTGATTCGACCTTAGCATGTGCCAATAACCCTCCAAATTTCAATTATATCCGTTAATAAGTTCGGATTTTATGATGGTCTAAGTATTTCCATGAAGTTGGAAAAACACCCTGTAGTTTTCTAGGGAAATCCAGAAATTAATTTTTTATAGTCAATTAGTAGTCAGCTAGTGCAACTCTATCTCTGGTAACAGTATGTACAGTTATTCCCCGGACACCCTGTATATTATTTGGAATAATTAGATATTTTATCCACTCCTACTAACTAATTTCTATGTGTAATAGTAGCTAGAACACAACCGTAGACATGTCTATGAACCGAAAAGCGAGTGTTATAATAACTCCCGCCCATAACACCCGCTAATAAAAATACCTAGGAAAAATGAAATTGCTTACAAAAAAAATGAATAAAAAGTAGGATCGATCCAAAAATCTATTTCAGCCATCAAGATAACGTTCTAGCGATTCATTCCAGATTTATTTTTGGAAAACGTAAATTTTTGAAGTTGCGAAAGTACTTGATTTGATTAGTTAGAAACTCTGATTTGATTCCCGACCAGAGAGTACGGAGGTTTGACGGTTGGACGATATGTTGTCAACGCTTTTGACAACTTTTTAAATGCAGATTAATTCGAATTTTACTGAAGAAGTCGTGGATAAAGTATAGTATTCAATTCGCGGTAATGCTCAAAACACACTTGATGAATTACACCACGGTGCAAAATTCATCTGCGTGTGTTTTGACCTGCATTACCGCTCATCGAATAATATACTATTACGTTTCCTACTGTAAGGGAAAAAAATGCTGAACAATAGCTTTCTCCTGTATATCTTTCAGAAGCTGAATATCAGTAATTGCCATGAGTTATGGAATAAACAGACTGCATCGAATTGATCTATGCTCTAAATGCATTTGCTAACATTATCCCCGTCTTCGAGGATCGAAAAAATATGTGCTAAAAGGCCTTTTCGGTATTTCAATTTTGTTAATTTAATATCATTATGATCCATATGCTGTATAAAAGCTGTATGGTTTGGAGGTAGAAACATTCCATTCCATTTCACTAATTAATTATTCTTGTCTGACTTTTTTGTCTTATACCATTGTGCACTATTATATACCAAAAGAACGCCCGATCGTCGTCATAGAAATTGAGTTACGACAAGTTAGAACCGTAAACCACGTATGCAACTATCGGAAATTCGGATTATTGAGTCTTGCAATCCGGATTATAAGGACCTAATACAATCTTGACGGCAATCCGGACTAGTAAATATCCGGATTATCGAGTCTCTACTGTATATGGCTTTTAACAAAAGAAAACATATGGCATACTGAGTTTGTCGAAATAAAAATGAACGCAATATGCCATTATTTTTTAGACGTTTTGGAGAACTAGTGAATATTTCGTTCTGAAATTTTAGGTGAAGCCTTGAGGATGAAGGAACTCTTCGCCTAAAATATTTTTAAGTCGACACGTCTATCTCAATCGCATATCTATATTTTTAATTCAAATGCAACTTCACCTATATTTTTATTTATGTATCGATTGAATACCAAATTCGCAGTATAACATGCTAAAAAAAATTCTCTACCATGCACTGTCGCCAAGTTATTCACAATTTCTCGACATTTTTGACATCTGCATTGCAAGTTTGGAAATGCAATACATATCTCGATTATTTTCTATGCGAACGGAACCAATCTCAGCAGTCTCATAGTAAAGACTCCATGCATTCATGTGGTACCTATATTCAGTATTTTGATACATCGTAAGGTTCTTCGAAAATTTTGATCCGAAAATGTGGAACTTAAAATCGAAATATTTCGAGATTTTCAAATGGCAACCTAATATTTATTTTAAAGCATTCGATTCGAAATGAAAAATGAATGGCAGTCTTCTTTTACAGGTTTGGATAGTTTTCGAATGAGATGGAAATTACTGAAATTTTTCAGTAATTAGAGTCAGAATTTATGGACATAATGCTGTGTGATTATAAGGTGAATTATCGTAAGTTCTGAGGGTATTATACGGTACACTTTTCTCAATCGCCAGATCAATATTAAACAAAGAATCGCTTCCAAAGCGACTCATTTTCACGATATAAGCTGACTAACTATAGTCCGGTCTATTTAGACCAAAAAATGACAGTGAAGTTACATAAAGTCCCAACAAGCTGAATTTCTGTGAAGTTGTTCAAAACATAATTATAAACAATGTCTAAAAGTTCCTCATCATTCCCCTGTGAGAAAAAAATGTTATTCGAGGTCAAATGTCAAAAAAATGAGTTTTTCGCGATTTTCAGCAAAACGATAAGTTTTATCATAAAAGTACCTCAGACAAAAATTGTAGATCATAAAATTATCTATAAAAAATGTATCAATACTTTTTTTCTTACGAGCCACCCTTTCTGAGATATAACGATTCAAAAAGTTATAACTACGCGCTAAGTACACTACCTCATAGGTGGCGTGGAAACATGTACATATTATGACGATAACGACTTTTATAACTTTTTGAATCGTTATATCTCAGAAAGGGTGGCTCGTAAGAATAAAAGTATTGATACATTTTTTATAGATAATTTTATGATCTACAATTTTTGTCTGAGGTACTTTTATGATAAAACTCACCGTTTTGCTGAAAATCGCGAAAAACTCATTTTTTGGCATTTGACCTCGAATAAAATTTTTTCCTCACAGGGGAATGATGAGGAACTTTTAGACATTGTTTATAATTATGTTTTGAACAACTTCACAGAAATTCAGCTTGTTGGGACTTTATGTAACTTCGAATGTCTAAATAGACCGGACTACTAGCACTTGACTATATAATCTTTGTTGACAATAAAATCAGAAAAAATTGTTGAGCGTCGTTTTCTGGTGTCCTTGGAGATTATAATTACTACGTTTGTTTTCAAAGGTATTGTAATTTTTGGTGACAACAACTGTCAAGTTTTGCCGCGGGTAAACGCGAATAAACTGCTGACAGGTTCTGCCAATCAGTTTTTCCACCTAGAAACCATTTGTAATTCAAAATTGCGCGTTTCAGATTGGTGCAAATTACGACGAGGGAAATAGTCGGAATGAATACTATGGTTGAGGTCATGAACATTAAGTCAAGATTACCGAAAGCTATAACAGTTTTCGGAATTTATTCTCAGTCATTCTTGCTAAATGTTTAATGATTGTTGAAGGTCCTATAGGTCCTTTTAATAATTTTTTGAAATTCCCTAGAATTGTGAAACAACCTGAATCGTGGTTAACTTTTTTCTATGACGTCCATGATCATCGAACACTTTTTATGATTTCAACTATAGAATCTACCCCAATAATTTACATCATAATCATAGAGCCATTTCATCGTAAACACGACCATAGATGATAAGTCTGAAAACTGAAGAATTTTAGTATTTTTCATCTCATTGGAACAATATCCAATATAAATAATTAGTGTAAGAGAAGACTGCCATTCATTTTTCATTTCGAATCGAATGCTTTAAAATAAATATGGGGTTGCCATTTGAAAATCTCGAGATATTTCAATTTTAAATTGCACATTTTCAGATCGAAATTTTCGAAGAACCTTACGATGTATCAAAATACTGAATATACCACATCTCTACTATGAGACTGCTGAGTTTGGTTCCGTTCGCATGGAAAATAATCGAGATATTGCATTTCCAAACTGGCAAAGCAGATGACAAAAATTTCAAGAATTTGTGCATAACTTGGGAACAGTGAATGATAGAGAATTTTTTTAGGAGTTTTACTTCAAATTTGGTATTGAACCGATACATGAATAAAAATAAAGGTAGTTGCATTTGAAATAAGAAAGCAGATATGTCTTTGAGATAAACGTGGCAACACTGACGACTTGAAAATATTTTAGGCGAAGAGTTCCTTCATTCTCAAGACCCCACCTAAAATTTTAAAACGAAATATTCACTATAGTCCGTTCACGAAAGGTTGAGCACATAGTAGGCGTTTCTTTATTCATCTGAAGTTGGCAGTATTTACTGTCATAAAACAAAATAAAGTCAACGTTGCCGAATGTACCCGGTCTCGTCCGACGAGCTTGCGAGTTATCAGAGACCCAGTTAACACAGGATATCTTATGGTTGTCCATTTCAAGTCCTATTCAAGGCGGGATATCCGTGGACATAAACCGTATATCCATAGGATATCCTATTGCAGATATATTTAGGATATCCGAAACGAACTTCTTGGATACATCCATAGGACATCCAAATAAGTTTCATTCTAGATATCCATATCAGGTAACATCTCGGCATCCATAAGATATCCATAAGAAATCAAGAATGGATATATCATCTATGGAGATCAATACGTATACATATTAAGTTATAAGTGAGAAAAATTAATGTAACTTTCGGTCTGATGATGAATAATTTTTTAACGGTTGAACGCATGAATCCTAGGCCAAATTAATTCAACACTACTTTTATTTTAGTATTTTGTCAACGTTTAGGTTCTATATTTATAAAACCCTACAATTACTATCCGACATTAACTAACTCAATCATAATCATTAGAAACACCGTGAGATGTCGTAACATTTTTATAGTTAAATGCCAATCAGCTCCCAAAATTTATCAATTTCGTAGTGCTTTCTTGTCTATGTTTCATATTATGAATTCATTCAACACCGCTGAATGACCCCGGTGGTGCAGTGGGCATGACTCCTGGCCGTGGTGCCGGTGGTCCCGGGTTCGAATCCTGGTGAGGGCATGGACGTTTGTGTGCGAGTTTGTGCACAATAAAATTGTCTAGTCCTAAAAACAACTGGAATCTGGGTACAGGTCATTAAATAGAAAAAAATTCAAAACCGCAGAGAATTCAAAAATCACAAATCAACAGTATTTAATTAAGTCGCCATCCGTTCGGATGTACGAAGGGTGGCCAGACATATGTCAAAAACTGTCGTCTCAAGATTTGTATCTTGTATAGAGAACTACTTGTTCTATGATTTGTATGTTTCCTTTTACTTTTTGAAAAGAAACAGAAATTCCAATAAAAAATTGGATATCCTGAAGACATACATAGTATATGCTAACTCTTGCGAATGTCCGTAGTTGATATCTCATGAATATCCATAATGGATATCTATAAGACATCCAAAAAGGTCACACTGTCCTATTCTATGGACGTCCATAGGATATACCAGAGCCTTTTCGGTTATCTTATGGACATCCCCAATATCCATGATCGATATCCATAGCATATCCATAAGATAAACTTGTGCTATCTGGGGAACTCTATGCAATATTGACAACATTGCGTATCAATCTGACAAGAAAATAAAGGACATAACCTAAAATTTTAATATACACAGTGGAATATGACAAATTTCCATGGCCAACCGACGGCTCAACCTTTCGTGAACGGACTATAGTTCTCCAAAAACGTCAAACAGGCCAACTTGAAAGGAAAACCCTGTATGTAATTAATAATTTCAACGGAAAATCGCAACATACTTTAAAGGTAAATAGTTCAGTAGTGATGCATTCCACCCCAAAGTTAACTGAACGAAAATTTGTTGCAAAACAGAAGAAAATCGCTTCAAAAAAATCTCATAATACAATATCCAAACACTCCGTATCTAAGATTTTATCGATAATAGATTATAATGAAGCATTTAAATTTATCGAACGAAACCCAATCGAATCAAAACAAGATATTATACATATATTTAACTGATAATCAAAACATTAAAAATGAATGCTATACTTACCAGTCCCTTATTAAAACAAAACAATACAATCACATGTGAATCGGTCAAGCAAATTGGAGCAACAAACTACGAGCCAAATTCTAATCCGACCAAATTAAAACCTATAATAAAAGTATAACAACGTCGGTTATCTCTTGCCAGCTGATCATTTCACATTGTTTATCTGGAAATGTAGACAATGACCGGACAGTATCTGTAATTCAACCAGTTATTACAGCATAATGTTACTTGTTCGAGGCAGATATATCGACGCCTCATTTATTGCAACTTTACAATTTGTACATTAACGCTGACTTCAGAAGTTTGCTACTTATAAACCAGAAATGAGGTTTTTGAAAATGGTAAGCATGGAAAAAAACTTAAGAAAAGCCCCGAGCAGGAGCTTTTGATCGCACGGTCATTGGTGGAGCAATGAGATTATTACCTAGAAATTTAATATGGGACTTAATATTGATACCTTATACAGGGTGATTTTTTTAAGTGTTTCATTAGACGTTTTCGAGGAAGGAATTGTAATACAGATTCAAAATTTTGGATTTTCGTTTTAGAGTACATGAACTTTAATTGTAAAATATTTTCAAGAGGAATCTACTTCCGGTTTCACCGGAAACGAATGTAACTTCGTTATTTCAAATGCAACACCCTGTATATTTATACATATTCGAATTCTTCGTCCAATTCTACACTGATTTGATTTATGATATGTGCAACCACTCAAGCGGTTCTTGAATTATAGCCTGATTATCAAATTTTTTTGAAAAAAAGGTCACAAATTAGTGTTAATATCTTCAAAATCCCTCATTACAAGAATTTCTTTTTGCAAAAGTGGAACAAAAGAAAGTACGCTGATACTGTTTCTTGTATAACTTATGAGGAATTATTATACAGGGTGTCTGAAAAAGGGCCCCAAAGTGAGCCTCAATAAAACTATTAAATCTCACTTTTTTCAAATGGCAACCCTATAATTTTGTGATTCCAATCGATGGCTCGTCAAAAACCAGTTAGGGTGTCCCGAATATTTCATGCCTCCAAAATCATTAGTTTTGCCGTTATTGAATAAAATTCGAATTTCAGGATTGAATCAAGGTTTCTTAGTCTAACCTTAGATTTATTAGGATAGAAGTTTTCAAGAAGGCTATGTCTGTTGATTTATAATGCATTTTAGAGAACTGTCATTTATACTTTTTTGATTAATCGGGCACTATGCAAAATATGAATTACAGTGACAGTGATGTATTGAATATGTTCTTCATTTATGGTCAATGTAACAAAATATTAGAAAGGGCAGTCAGAACCTTTAACGAAAGAAATCCACATTTACCACCTTTAACAAAAAAAGTCAGTAAATGTGAATTTCGTTCGTTGAATTTCTAATTACCTTTTCTAGGAATTTGTTACATTTGCCGCAAATAAAGAACATACCCTTGATATATCATTCCAGTGAAATTATTATTGCATGTTTTGCTTAGTGCTTGATCTGTAAGAAAAAGTAAGAATGACAGTTCCTAACATAGCCTACTTCAAAAATGCAAGCTTACAAACTGTGCGAACCTGTCTTTAATCGTGAAATTCGAATTTTATTGAATAACGGCAAAAATACTGATTTTAGAGGCATGAAATGTTCGGGACACCATAACTGGTTTTTGACGAGCAATCGATTGGAATTACAAAATTATAGGGTTGCCATTTGAAAAAAGTGAGATTTCATAGTTTTATTGAGGCTCACTTTGGGGCCCTTTTTCAGACACCCTGTATAATATTTTCTCATAAGTTATACAAGAAACAGTATCAGCCTACTTTCTTTTGTTCCACTTTCGCGAAAAGAAATTCTTGTAATGAGGGATTTTGAAGATATGGACACTAATTTGTGACAACCTTTTTTTCAAAAAATTTGATAATCAGGCTATAATCCAAGAACCGCTTGAGTGGTTGCACATATCATACATCAAATCAGTGTAGAATTGAACGAAGAATTCGAATATGTATAAATATACAGGGTGTTGCATTTGAAATAACGAAGTTACATTCGTTTCCGGTGAAACCGGAAGTAGATTCTTCTTGAAAATATTTTACAATTAAAGTTTATGTACTCTAAAACGAAAATCCAAAATCTTGAATCTGTATTACAATTCCTTCCCCGAAAACGTCTAATGAAACACTTAAAAAAATCACCCTGTATACAGGCTGGTCCAGATCGTAACCATCAAGAAATTTAAACCACGTATTCTACATCAAAAATGAGCCCTAGTTTGTCATATAAACATATGTCGAGAAATTTTTCCTCTCCGAGATACGGGGTGCTGATATTATAGAAAAAAATGTTTTTATTGATAACTTTCACACTGCTTGAAATATTTTTATGAAATAGGTTTTTGCATAATATCATTTATTTTCTGTTCTACCAGTGGCGTCCGTACTGCAGCGAGACTTAAAATTTTCAGATAAAAAAATGATACGCCATTGGCTTTTCCGACAATAAAAATTACTATTTAAATCCTTATTTATTTTGGACCATTTTCGGTCTATAGGCTTTTTGCTGTACCTACAAGGCACCTTTTCCGTTAAAAAAAATCCAACACATTCTCATGCATGAAGAAATCTACAAAATTTGATAAGGAATGTACATGATAATAGTAAGACTATTTTTGTGAACGAAATTTTGGCGATTTCTTCATGCATGAGAATGTGTTTTATTTTTTCAACCGGAAACGGTGCCTCGGCAGCAAAATGTCAAGAAATCGAATATGCTCCAAATTAAATAAGGATTTGAATAGTAATTTTTATTGTCGGAAAAGCCAATGGCATGTCATTTTTTTATCTGAAAAGATTCAGTCTCACTGCAGTACGGACGCCACTGGTAGAATAGCAAAGAAATTATATTATGCAAAAAGTGTTCCTCGACGCTCAAAACCTATGTCTCAAATTTCATAAAAATATTAGTAGTGTGAAAGTTATTAATAAAAAACATTTTTTCTAGAATTTTAACACCCCGTATCTCGGAGAGGAAACATTTCTAGACATTTATTCATATGACAAACTAGGGCTTATTTTTGATGATGAATACGTGGTTTAAATTTCTTGGTTAGGATCTGGACCACTCTGTATAAATGCAGTATCCCAGCACAATCGGAATTATATTCTGAAAGTTATTCAAAAAATAAAATATATGAAAAATATAAATTAAAAAAATTGAATTTTATGGTTCTGATGATACGATTCCCTCGAAAATTTGCATGAACATTCAGTATATCAGTTTTCATTCACAAAATGAGGTTCACTTGAATCGGATATTCTGTTATGGAAACATAAAGATTCTTCTTTCAATATTACAATTTAATTTTTTATGGTTCTGTTTACACTATGGTCACAAAATTTTGCATGAAAATTCAGTATGTTAACCTCCAGTCACAAAATAAATTTCACTCGAATCGGATATCCTGTTGTGGAAAACTGAAGTTTCTTCTTTTCAATATTCCAATTGAATTTTCTATGGTTCTGTTCACACTATGGCCACAAAAACTTGCATGAGGCTTGTTATGAGCATCTTGAATTTGGCCGTAACATTTCGAAGATATTGAGGAACAAAAATTTGAATGGCCATATTTTATAGAACACCCTGTACGATTTGGCTGGATTACAAACTCAACCGAGCCATTTCGGACCCGAATTGAGCTAACGGACGGTCGGACGGCCCCACGGACAGAATTGAATTTGACCACGAATTCGTCATCAGAGAGTAAACCCCTATCGTTTGAAACAATTTTCGGCTCAAAATTAGAAAATTACAGACATTTGGGCGAAACGATATAGCAATTTTCGTATTTTGAGCCGAAAATGGACTCAAAACGATAGGGTATACTCTCTGATGACCACTTCGTGGTCAAATTCAATTCTATCCGTGGGGCCGTCCGTTAGCACAATAACGTACGAAGGGATTATCCTAGAGACTTGAAATTTTAAAGGTTAGTTCGCTTCCCAAATGGATCGGTTATGTTCGTTAACCAGTCAACTCGTACGTGTATGTTCCATGAAATATGGCCATTCAAAATTTTTGTTCCTCAATATCTCAGACAAAACGAAATCCATCGAAATGAAATGTTGCGGCCATATGCAAGATGGTCATAACAAGCTTCATGTAAAATTTTGTGAACATGTAAACAGAGCCATAGAAAATTCAATTGGAATATTGAAAGGAAACTTTATATTTCCATAAGAAGTTATTCGATTCGAGTGAAATTCATTTTGTGAATGGATATCGATATACTGAATGTTCCTTGAAAATGTTTTCAAACAATGTTCTTATTATCCCCTCCCACGAATAATGTTCCCGTACGCCACTGCGTAGATGGAAAAAACTCCTCCCTCAAATCCTTTAGAAGTACGGTGAAAATAATGATATTCGGGGAAAACTACGTAAAACGATTAATTTCTATACTTGAGATTTCATTCTGAAGCTTCCAAGAATTGAACCAAGTAAACAAAACATAAGCATAACCTATGAATATGAAAATTATAACCTATTTTTATGAGGCATTTCTAAGAACTCACCTCTGAATTCCAATGAAAAGTAGAAGAGTAGGTTGATGGTGGAAAATTCTTATTACTACTACACATCGCAATACACTCTGGAAACTTTTCGAAAAACACTCAATCTACCGTTGAAACTGCAGAACAAAGAATGTACCTATAGAAATGAAAACAAGAATATCAAATCAACCAGTCTCACGAGTCTTGACTGCTTGAAGAATGTCGAGCCGAGAATTAAGTGCTGTCAAATAATTGATATTATTTAATGTCTATCTATTTCGGTTTACAGATTTGATCAGTTTGAGAATTCTTTACAATTGAAGGTATGGAAGGAAAGGCAATAGTTTTATAATCCATTGTTGGATTTACTGCCATTTCAGTAGCAATCAAATCATTTTATGGGAAAGTAAAATAACGTTTATTTGATAACCCAAAAATGAAACCTTTCGATGATATGTAAATAAAATTTAATGATTTGAATTTTAGAAGCAATTATTTTCATTTGTATCGAACCATTCCTCAGTTGATTTTATTATCAGGAATCGTCATCGTGACTCCATCTATGGATTGTCTGATGTATCATATAACATATTGCAGAATTCTGCTGTGTAATTTCCATTCATACTTTCATCAAAGATTATATAGTATAAAGATCGGAAACGACACGACTACAGTGTATGAGCGCCATCTCTGGGTCAAATGTGAACTAATGTCACTATAGAAGGGTTAAAATTCTGGTTCTATGATTATAAATTTCGAAATCAATATACATGGGAAATGTCATTGATATAAAAAAGTGCCAATCAATTCGTTTGCACAAATATTATTTCACTTCGAACGGCTTTTGCCGTTAGTGTCGTCTCGAAAAAAGTGGAAGAAAAAGGATTAGTTTGTACCCTTCAGTAATGCAGATTACGAACGAGATAGTGAAACTGGACGATCAACTGGTGTTTTATGGATGTATGCAGGTAAAGCTATATCTTGGCTTGATCAACGCTCGGATCAACGTCAAACATCTGTTGCTATTTCCACGATAGAGGCAGAAATAGTGGCTGATAGTGAAGCTGCACGGAAAATGAAATGGTTAAAGTGACTATTCAGGAAAAGTTTTCCGTCAATTCAAACAGTGATGGTGGACAACGAAGCTGCAATTGAACTGAGCCAGAAACTGGAATTCCACAGACGCACTAAGTATATTCTTATTCAATCCTTGTATAAATCTTACAATAATACCCTAATATTTCTGTAATATCTTCTATAAATGCATAATAAAAATATTACACATGAAATACTGAATTTTATTGAAAATTATGGATTTAAAATATGAAAATGAAACATCCTGAAGGGAATACGAATTTCGCATCAATTCTTATTACAGTTTTCTTTATATGATTTCTAATCCAAATTACAGATTTTATATAAAAATTGATCTTCAGTGCCATCTCTGGGTCAAATGTGAACTAAAAAATGTAGTCGTTTTTTAGTACTACGAATGTAGGGCCGTTTCCTATCTTTCTGTTTCTATACTCTATAATCTATGACTTTCATAGCACAATCTCTTCAAAGAAAAACTAAATTTCTATGAAATAATAAATATTCTATGCTCATTTTAGTTGTTTAACCTCAAATTCTATTGTCAACGAATTTAATCAAATACTGATCTAAACACAAACAAACAACAAAAGTATAATTCAATATGAAATCACAAACAGAATATAAATTGGCATCTCCCCCTGATGGAGCAATTTCAGCAGTAAAATTTGGTCCAAACACCAGTCAATTTCTTTTGGTCAGCTCATGGGACAACTATGTTAGGCTTTATGATGTGACTGCCAATAATTTGAGACACAAATATGCTCACGATACCCCTGTTTTGGACTGTTGTTTTACCGATGCTGTACATTCATATAGCGGAGGGTTAGATAATACACTCAAGTCATTCGATTTTAATACAACAACTGAAAGCATTATCGGTAATCATAATAATGCTATTAAATGTGTAGAGTATTGCCCTGAAGTAAATGTTGTATTGAGTGGTAGTTGGGATCATCATGTTAAATTGTGGGATCCTAGAACACCAATGTGCAGTGGAAGCTATAATCAAGGAGAAAAAGTGTTTACCATGAGTGTTTGCGGTGAAAAATTGGTAGTTGGAACAGCTGGAAGAAAAATTTTGGTTTGGGATATTCGTAATATGTCTTACACTCTTCAAAGGAGGGAATCTAATCTCAAATACCAGACGAGGTCCATCAGATGTTTCCCGAATAAACAAGGGTTTGTACTGAGCAGTATCGAGGGTAGAGTTGCTGTCGAATATTTAGATACAAATCCTGAGATTCAAAAGAAGAAATATGCATTCAAGTGTCATCGTATCAAGGAAGATGGTACTGAAAAGATATATCCAGTTAATGCTATAAGTTTCCATCCTGCCTACAACACATTTGCCACTGGTGGCTCGGATGGTTATGTAAACATTTGGGATGGTTTTAATAAGAAACGATTATGTCAATTCCATCAGTATCATACATCGGTCACATCCCTAAGTTTTAGTCATAATGGTGATGTTCTAGCTATTGCTTGTTCATACTTCTTAGAAGAAGACAATCCTCCTAAACCATATCCTGAGGATGTTATCCATATAAGGTCTGTAAGTGATCAAGAAACGAGACCTAAGTTTACCTCTAGCAATTGAATATTTTTATTATTACCAAAACTGTACTTTATGTTCTTTCTCCTTTGAATAAATTGTGTAATTTCGATTATTCATTTCACTTCTGTGATGTTTTTCTTTATTTTACCATTGTTAACTTTAGAAACACAGTCTATAATTTCTAACATTGAGTTGGTAACATTGAAATTGGTACGTACGTTTTCAGCTGATCGGATTTATTGTCTTCAAAAATTACTATTCTAGGTGTTCCATCAGGAAACGGAAAAAGTGGACGATGAATAAAGCACTTCTAAGCTATATTTTATGGGTCTATCAAGTTTCATTAAAAAGATACAGGCTGTTTTATCTAGTTGGCTAATTTCTTGGAGTGGCTAAAACTCACAAACCACGCAGAATATATTTATGATATTTGGACCGAACATACTATTTCTACACGAGGGACCTAACTCTCTATCACTTGGGAAATCCAGCTCCGGATTGACAAAGATTGTACAAGGTCTTTATAAATGATTGTAACAGCGCAGTTGTCTTTGGATTGCAGAATACCAATCAGAGCATAGCATGATCACAGAATTCTGTGGTTTGCATAATCCAAAGCCAACTGCACCGTTACAATCATTTATAGAGACCCTGTATATGCCTTCGAATCCCGAAAAATCACACTGTTCGAATCTTTGAAATACGGTTTGATGTTTCGGAACAGCATAAAAAACTGAAGCGAACTATATGCTCATTTCATTTTCACTCATGTTCTTTGTCTACTATTTTATAATCTTCGCATTTCACGTGTATGCATTTTGAGAATAAAAAATTTAAGAAAAGCCCTGAGCAGGAGCTTTTGAGCGCTCGTTCATTGGTGGGGCAATTAATCAGACCATATTTACTCAAACTTTTATATGGGACTTGAGATTGATGCATAAATGCAGAATCTCAGCTCAATCGCAATCATATTCTGGAAATTATTCAGAAAATGAAATTTGTAATAAAAAATAAATAATTAAAAAAAGAACCCCGCACATTTTGTATGGAAATTGGCTCCCAGTGGATTTGGCTGAAAATTTGATATGATGTTCTACTAATCCTTCTGATCAAATGTCTAAACAGTCACGAAGCTGAAAAATGCATACTTCTAGGAGTTTTTAGCGATGTTTTGTATCCATTATGGCTTACGTATTATGGGAATTGGCTCCCGGTGGATTTGGCTGAAAATTTTATATGATGTTCTACTAATCCTTCTGATCAAATGTCTAAACAGTCACGAAGCTGAAAAATGCATACTTCTAGGAGTTTTTAGCGATTTTTTGTATCCATTATGGCTTACGTATTACCGTTCACACAGAAATGTTTGAAAATATTTCGAATTGACAGGATCTGCCTTCAATAATCACGAAATATTCTCAAACATTTCTGTGTGAACGGTAATACGTAAGCCATAATGGATACAAAAAATCGCTAAAAACTCCTAGAAGCATGCATTTTTCAGCTTCGTGACTGTAGAGACATTTGATCAGAAGGATTAGTAGAACATCATATCAAATTTTCAGCCAAATCCACCGGGAGCCAATTCTCATACAAAATGTGCGGGGTCCTTTAATTCTTTGGTTCTGATGATGCGATCCTCTAGAAATTTTGCATGAACATTCAGTATATCAGTCTTTATTCACAAATTAAATTTCAATCGAATTCGAGATCTTGTGTTGGAAATATGAAGTTTCTTCTTTTCAATATTCCAATTGAAATTTCCATGGTTCTGTTCGCATTTGGCCGCAAGATTTCATTTCGATATTGAGGAACAAACATTTTGAATGGTCATATTTTATGGAACACCCTGTACAATTTGGCTTGTTAACGAACTTCACCGAGGCATTTAGGAACCTCACCCTAAACATTTTCAAGTCTCTAGGACGATCCCTTTGGACGCGACGGCCGGCCTCACGGACAGAATTGAATTTGACCACGAAGTCGTCATCAGGCAGGGAGTAGAATCCTATCGTTTGAGACCATTTTCGGCTCAAAATTAGAAAATTACTGACATTTGGCAAAACAATCAACGTTTAAGAGAACTAGAGCTCAAAAATTGTTGATTATCTACTTTGATGAGTCATTATACTCACTAACCTACAGTAATACAATTATGTTACATATACTATATTAATCATCATCCAATGAATATAACAATGTATTTATCACTTTTATTTTTTCATTCTTTAATATTTTACACTTCATCAATTCAATCGGACTCGATACTGACTTCAAGTTCAATACATCCAAGTTTTTCATTGGTCGTCTTATCGTGTATGTTATCCACCATCTTAAGTGTTCCTTTTGGTACATCTCTAAATTTGAATTTGCTGAAGTCAAGAGCATGATCCTTCACGGAATATTCTCCCTATAAGTACAAACTCGAATTAGTAGTTAAAAGTTCACAAAAATATAATATATACAGATATCAACTGACGTGACCCCCCTAACACTGGCTGTTTCTAAATTCATGCGACAAACTTTAGGAAGTGATTACTCGTATAAAATTAACTTGAGTCTTATTTACAGGGTTTTACATAATAGTATGTATGTCACAACTTGAGGGGGTGAATCTACATGTAATTTTAAGAAAAAAGTTTATAAAATCATGGGTCCGTTAAAGCTTCGTTACACGGAGCTACAGGGTGTTGAAATTTCCAAAAAAATTGTTTTTTTCTTCATCACACCTGCAGTTTTTGAGATATTCAGTCCAAATTTGGAATGCGAGCTATTTTCAACAGTCTCCATAATTGCATGTCCTGAATCTTAAATAGAATCTACAGGGTGTTTTCTTTTCGGAGCCATGCCTCCTATTTTCCTTTCAAACTTCTTTGCGGTACGCCACTGGTCAGCGTAAAATCAATTTTGGATATCTTCATTCAATTTAGAAACTTTTTGACTCCTGTAATTTTTTCGTATATCTAACCGTTTTCGAGTAAAAAATTATTGAACGATTGTGTGAATTCGCATAATAAGCTTAAGTTGAGTCTTAGTCCAGATGACGAGCTATCAAAATAAAAGCAAATTTTGGGCATACCTATGGAGTATTTCTATTATTTTCTATTTAGCGAATAACATACAATCGTTCAATAATTTTCTACTCGAAAACGCTTAGAGATACTAAAAAATTACAAGAGTCAAAAAAGTTTCTAAATTGAACGAAGATATCAAAAATTGATTTTACGCTGACAAGTGGCATACCGCATAAAAAATTGAGAGGGAAAAGGAGACATTGCTCCGGAAAAGAAAACACCCTGTAGATTCTAGTTAACGTTGAGGACGTGCAATAATGGAGACTGTTGAAAATAGCTCGCATTCTGAATTTGGACTGAATATCTCAAAAACTGCAGGACTTATGAAGAATAAAAACCCATTTTTTTTTTATTTCAACGCCCTGTAGCTCCGTAACGAAGCTTCTACAGACCCATGTTTATATAAACATTTTTCCTCAAAATTACATGTAGATTCGCCCCCTCAAGTTGGGACATACTATTATGTAACACCTCCTGTATAGAATAATATAATTATTTCATGCAGAATCTCCTCCTGAAGGTTGTGGCTCTCATTCACTTGGACCAAGTGACTTGGATCCTGTATATATTTTTTGATTGGTGTGCGTAATACAATAAATTACCATTTCATACTTACAGCAGGTAAGGGACAAGTTCCTGGTTTAATGCCAGCTGCTTTTTGCATGTCGTAGCCAAATTCACCCATGTAATTATGAAGCGCATTGCACCATGTTTCTTTCACGTTAATAAGGAATTTGTATTCACCATTTTCCAATGAATAAATATCTACATTATTCTGAAAATCGAACAGACAATAAATCAATATTTCAATGAGTAAAAAATTATCCGAAATGAATATGGACCAGTTCACCAGTCCAACAAACAGCTTTTTGTCTATTTTCAACATGGATGCTGGGAGTTAATTTAAATAAGTAATCAGTTTTGAAATTCGAAGATTTCGTATTTCAACAATTGATCTCGCAAAAATAAGAAACCAATAGCATACATAAATCAAAAATAGTGAAAATATAAAGAATGGAATCACTTCCAAACTTATGAATGAAATTAATTTGTTTTCCTTAAGCTCCCAGATCGTGACACATCGTTGAACTGCGGGGGACCTATCTGATTAACTGAAGAAATCACTTCACTTCGACCGAATCGACCAATAGGAACGCTGCGTTACTCAGAGTAAAAAGTAAACCTAGAGTTGCCCTCAGGCATTTGTTATGCAGCCAAGTAGAATCTGTTAATACGCACGAACAAACTTCCGGCGTTGCGAAATCGTGCCGTATGTTTATTCCGTATTGGGATAATTGGTTTACCGCTCCCCTACTCTGATACTAACGGCTTGTGTCTGTTACAGATAATTCTGTCAGTTTGGCAACATTGTCTATTAGTGTTTAGTTTCATGATGCGATGTGTTTACATTTTCATTTCGATTTGACGTTCATAAACTGAATTATTTCAATGATTTGGTGGCAGTTTATTGTTGATTGAGGCTATTCCGTTAATTATAGCTAGGGCAAAATTACAAAAATGTAACAGGATGTTACAGGAATTGGAGAAATGCAAATCTAACCAATTGTTTACTTCTCCCCAGAGTGGCAGTGAAATGCTTTCCATCTCACTCTAATGCTTGGTTATTACAATGCAGTACTATACACGCGTCTACGTTTATTTCTCACTCTGAGGGTTTGACAAATAAGGATATTGTATCAAATGGATTCAAACCTCTTGGCAAAACCATCCGATGGCATATCAATCATCTTCGATTTCGAAACGCCCTAAGACAGGGTTAAATTTGACCGTTTTTTACTTACTTCAATATTGTCCCCAGTTTCAATTTCTGTTTTTAAAGTGCCACCTGCTATTTGCATACCACCTTCTTCTCTCAGATGGCTGTTCAATATAATTTTATATTTACCATCGTCACATTGTCCTATTTTTTTAACATGTACTTTTCCTTTGACCACCTATAATAATAAATCAATAGTAAAAATTATTTAATAATTGAGCGCCACAAACTTCAGGGGCCGAATACTTGTCAAAAAAATTTGGTGGGTCTTTTGAATGAACTTTTTAAGCCTTCTCTGCTTAGTAAGAGTATAGGTAGTACATGTACATGTAATGAGACAATAAAGAATCGGAGAGGGAAAAACTCTGGTGGAATCTCCGAGTGATGGATCATTCCACTAAGTTCCTTCGGAACGTTGAAACAGCAAGATCCAAAAGATATATGGATCTTAGTAAGAAACAATTACACCTCCTCACTGGCTTTCTTACAGGACACTGTCGCCTTAGAAAGCACCTGTTGAGGATGGGATTGTCGGAGACGGACGAGTGTAGGTTCTGTAGGGAGGAGGAAGAAACCGACTTTCACCTAGTCACAGAATGCTTTGGCATTGCGAGCCTAAGG
Source organism: Propylea japonica (assembly GCA_013421045.1). Lineage (NCBI taxonomy): Eukaryota > Metazoa > Arthropoda > Insecta > Coleoptera > Coccinellidae > Propylea > Propylea japonica. The sequence goes on along the minus strand of CM024243.1, from coordinate 18,921,134 downwards.
ATAGAATGCCTTGGGCGAGAAACCTGTATGAGTGAGGAAGTAGCCTCGTTGAAGCCTTCACAGATGTTGGATTTTATCAGATCTCTGGAACTGGAAGGCGAGCTGTGAGGGTATGTACCGAACAGCTCTGTAAGGGGGCAGAATAGACCTTGTGGTCGCAGTGAACTGTAACCCCTTTTTAAACTAAACTTAGTTATAGACTCTAGACGGTGCAGTTGTCCAATTTTTCGATAAAAACCAAAAAACTGACACGAATAAATTGAAACTGACATATTTTATGAGAATAAGGAATCATCTGCTGAAGTTTGGCGCGCTTATTTAATAATCATCCAGTATAAAAATACATTTTACGTATTTGAAAAAAAATGGAAACTTACTGATACCAAGAGGAAGGCACATAAAACCACAAACTGCTTCATTTTCTTGATCAAACTGAACTGATGTCCTGTATTCCTCGTTTCTGTTTATATTTAGAGTAAATATTTAATTCTAGAATAATTAGTCTGCTCATCCCCATTCATGAAATATCATTAGGGAAACTCCATGACCATTATTGTCGAAGATCATAGAGATATCGGATGAAATAATTCATTTTTAATTGCTTATGCATACATGATATCTATTTTCCTCATTTTAAACATGAAAACTGTTATAATTAAAGAGGACCAATGGCTAATAAAATAATTATAGAACTGGTCTTCACTTACCTGGTACCATTATTTTATATGTTGACAAAGTAACGCCAAAAATCAGAGCTTAACCCGATTCTATTTTCCTTGAAATTTCAAGTAGTTTTCGATTTATATGATGCCATCCACAACAGTACCTTTCATTTATTGTTTCTTGCGTAGTTCAGTGTTTCGAATCTATTCATATTACGATTCACTAGAGGTAACCAGTGCTTAGTGCTTGGTGCTTCGCGAATTTTTTGAAAGGGCTTAGTAATTCGAAAAAGTGCTCCTAAGCACCGCAGTGCTCCCGAGCACTTTCAGAAATTACCAAGCACTAAGTCTTGGACTTGTCGGAACATGAAAATGACGAACTTTCGTCTGATTGGAATAGACAAAAAAATAATTTTTTTTCGGTCAATCTCTAAGTTGTTATATTTTTCCTTCATTATAACTTTGGTGTTAAAAAAAAACGATCTCGCTGTATGTTATGGACTGAAGCAAGTCTTTATATTCCCATTATTTTGAACGGAGAACAAATTGTTATGTGGAATGGCGAATTTTTTTTTGGGAAGTTCTATGGAGCTATTCGACTTTTTTTTTATATACGATGCAAGTTTCTATAATCATGCTTTCAAGTTTTTATTGGTGAATATTCAAGTTACAATCTGTTTAGCTTCGCCACGAGAAAAATGTTCATTTTATTTGTTACCAAGACGTCATTTTCTTTCTATAACTTTTAGAATTTTATTTTCTGTTTCGCGACTACATGCTTTTCTTCCAATTTTTTTCATATGACGATATAGTAACTTTATGTTTGTCTATGAACGACAATGTTGGACTTGCTGAGAAAAAAAACTATTGTCAATTTCAATTAGGCCAGTTCAAAACACTCGAAAGAAAAAATCAAGACATTAAAATCAAAACTTCAAACTAAGAGACGTTGGATGGAAAATCCAAAGGTTCATTTTGAAAAGTGCTTAGTGCTCGGTGCTCGTGTAAACGAATTACTTTCCAAAAGTGCTTAGTAATCGCGAGCATTCCTCAAAAATTAAGGGCTTAGTGCTCGAGATTCCGGAGCACTCTTCAAAAGGGCTTAGTGCTTTGTGCTCAAAGCACTTTTCTTCAGTGCTCGGCATAGCTCTGGTTTGACCCCACCTTAACAATAGTGTTATTATTTTGTAATCAAAGTCATGTCGCTTTGGATGTTGAGATATCAAGTTTTGCACGAAAAAGAATGCATTTCAAAACTTAGATGCCCTGGAAAGTGTCTTCCCCTATATGAGGGAAAGAATAGATAATAAGTATCTTCTTAAGATTGTGAAACAGAACATTCTTTCAATTCTCAGAAGCTGAAGGAATAAGATCGAATACATTAGAAAGGTGTCAGATGCGCTAAATGTTCACACGAGCAAGACATAAAGGCTTGATTACCTTTTCCCTTTTTTCATTTTCCATTATGGCACTTGTGGATGAAGCATCTCCGAAAACTGCTCGGAAAATCTTGTAGTTCTTTATTAAATATATATATATATATATATGTTGTTATATTCAGTTGTTTCTTAAGATTAGAACGTTTATTTTATGTTTGGAATCTTCAGAAACACATTATACACAACATATTATTTTAATTTTTCCAATTATATGAAATGAAACGCGATGTGGTTGATGCAAGACATAGAGTGAGCAACTAGCCTCGTTGAAACCTTCACAGTTATTAGATTTCATTAGATCTCTGGAACTGGAAGGCGAGCTGTGGAGGGTTTAGCCAGAACAGCTCTGTATGGGGACACAATAAACTTTAAGGTCGCAGTGAACTGTAACCCCTTCTTAAACTAACTAACTAACTATTCTGAAACAACCTGTTTAATCTTAGAACAAAAATTATGACCTACTCACCTGCTAAGGGTATTATGAAAAAACACACAACTCTTTCTAGAGCTTGCGAAAGATGAGATTATTCTTCAGTGGGCTTAAATCAAACTAAGTCAATGACAATCAAAATTTTAATAATAGAAAACTTATTTACAATTCGAAGAACTCTTCTTCTGTACAATAATAAATACATAAGAACTCAAATCTACTTATGCCATATCTAACAATCTACTTAAAGACACCGGAAGCCACGTGCTGTTGTTATTTGAATAAAATACTACATTTCTATCTATATAGCATTGAACACCATTGGTACCAATTCTATATACTTGTTTAGCTTCTCGGAACTTATTTGTTATTGGTACAAACAAAATTCCTTTCTCTTCACATCTTTTTGCGACAAGGTCCTTGAATCCTTGCGGAATCTGCGAATTTAACCTAACAGTCTCAGCAAAGCTCTGAAAAAAAGGAAAATCCAAATATAGCCAACAGAGCTGCCAGAAGGATTTATCTTAGGTACTTAATATTAGTTTATATTTGAAATACTAACAATGGGTTAAAATTGTATTCTTTTGTAGAAATTTTCGAAAAATCTGCGATAGAGGAAAATTTCGTAATTTTCTCAGATGAAATAGCATTTTATTTTTTTTCTCAGAAAGTATTCGTCACAGGTAAAAACTCAAGATACCATTTTCAATGTGAATTATGTGAAGATTACAAAAATAATTTTGAATTAGAAAACAAGCATTGGTGTATTATTTTTTTGATCGAATTCATTCAGAGAGAAGTCCGCACGGACGCCACTGGTGAAAATGAAAAATAATTTTGAATTAAAAAAAATGTGTTTTAATGCGTACTCATAACCTACCAAAACGCAAAGAAAAAACGAGTAGGGTGTCAAAAATATTTTCGAAAAACCAATGTTTTCATTGGATTTCAACACCCCTCATCTCAGAAACAAAGCGTCAGAGATCCATAGTTCATAGGAAGTTTTTATGATATAAAGTTCAACTTTATATCATAAGGCGTTTTCGGAAACTTACTCAGGGTTATTAACTCGATCCATTTAGTCACGTGACGGATCTACTCGGATCACAGACCTGGGTTCTGAGTATACGAACACATCAGGTTTAGGATTTGAAGTGTCAGACGTATCAATAACATAACCAAATATTTTATGAATTTATTTTTTCAGTCCCAGTCTATTCTCGGATTGTCTATAGCTTTTCTTGCATTTATTGACTTTTGAGAAATCTTTCTTATAATTTCTGGTGTACCCTTGCATGTTTGATGTTATTTTTGAGTACCTATGTGCATGAAGTAAAGAATTTGTTTTTCCAGTCCCAGTTTATTTTCAGATTGTCTCTAGCTTTGCTTGCATTTATTGGCTTTTGTGAAATCTTTCTTATAATTTCTGGTGTACCCTCCCATGTTTAATGTTATCTTTGAGTAACTATATTAAAGAAGTAAAGAAAGCTGTAGCTTAGCACAGAAAAATCTGTATACAAAATTATGAAGAAGTTGTTTCACATTATTTTCTTGGCTCATGGAACCACACATTTTACATTGAGCCAAATTCTCTTCTCTTTCCATAATTTTTGGGAATACATATAATATATGAAATTACTAGGAGAAGAGTAGAAGACTAATTCCCGCCTCTTTCAAATACAAAATTAAACTGTAGTGCACATGCGGTGACTGTAGAATCCTGCTCTCGTGTAGGGTTACGATAAATCAACCTGGGTCAGTGATCGAGTTAATAGCACCGTACTTTCCGAACACGGGTTGGATGTTCGGGTTAGGTAAACGAAGGTTAGGGATCGAGTTAACCCGAGTAAGTATCCGAAAACGCCTATAAAAACATCTGATTCCGAATTTACTGAACCTTATTCTGAAACACCCTATATAGTTATAACGTTCAAAATTCCAGGTTATGTCAATCATTTGTTTACATCTAATGGCTTTTGAAATGACTCTAATTTTGAGATTTTAAAATGAAAAAAATTATAGCAAAGGAATGCGCTGGATTCATTTTGTCCAAGAGAAAGACATTTTCAAAGTGGGTTTGAGCCATAGAGATAGGATAGTATAGAGCATAGACTATTGTCTATGGTATAGAGTTGCCATCAGTGAAATAAACGTGGTATCAGATGCGCCGTATTACTACCACCTAACGTCAAACTTGACAATCGTTGAATTTTCTGGAGGAATTGTGATTCTTGCGCCTGTTTATAGTTAAATTGTGATTTTTTCTGCTTAATAATATACAATAAAATGGTATCGTGCAATGTAAGGCTTCTTCAAGCAAAGAAGAAACAGATAAAAAGAAAATTAGAGGAAAAACATATCACAGGTAGGGACTGAACAGATACGCATTCGAAATTTTTGCTAGTCTTTCTTGGTAATCTGATATCTTTTTATATGTGTATATTATCGCCTGAAGAAAAATTGTTTATTTGATATTCAATTGATCTTATTTGAACAGGATTCCTAAAGACCCAACACGTCGTATTTTTTGGGTGAAATTTGTGAACAGAAAAAACTGGCAACTTAATTCAACCCTGAACTTTCCGACATATTGGTCCCCGACTTAACCCCGCTCAGTGGTACTATTTTTCCTTACTCAATTGTATGTCATAGCGTCTCTTCTCTATTATATCTCGATGGTTTCAGCGGTTTTCATCTGATTCGTCAGAATGAAAGAGATTTTTTACGTGAGTTTATCATAATGGATGAAGAGGGATCAACAAGAAAAAACTTACATCGACTTTTGGTGGTGGAGGCGGAGGGGGCACATTCGTTTCTATTGTGGTCAAATACGAGATGGATTCCTTGGCTCCTGGTTGCTGTTCTAAGTTGACGGCTCTGTTCATCATTTCCAATGCCTTGTGGAAGTTTTCTTTGATCGTCGGTTGGGCTAAAAGATCCTCAGATAGCATGCGCTTCCATCCAGAATACCATTCCGTGACTTGGGTGTAGTTAGGATCATGGTTCAGCCACAGGGCCAGGGTTTGAAGCCATCGTGGAAAGAAGAATTTATCTAGGATGAGAGTCATGTTGCCGACAGATATCATGTCGTTCCAATCCATAACCCAGTGCCAATTGTCTGAAACAATAACAGTAATAAATACAAAATAAGGATTAAAGAAACGCAAGTGAATATAAACAGAGAAAGAAAGCAGAGAATAATATTAAAATCAACAAATACTTCGGAGCTTATCACGTCAACGTCCGAAGAACATGCAAGGTGGTAATAGCTATCAGAGCATCCATAAGGCGTTTTCGGAAACTTACTCTGGTTCACTCGATCCCCAACCTTGATTTATCGTAACCCTGCAAAAGAGCAGGGTCTTTCGAATCGTTAGAGTCCACCGCATGCACCCTGCAGTTTAATTTTGTATTTGAAAAAGGCGGGAATAAATCTTCTATCCTTTTCTTAGAATTTTCATACATTCTATTCCTAAAAATTATGGAAAGATAAGAGAATTTGGCTCAATGTAAAATGTGTGGTTCCATGAGCCAAGAAAATATTGTGAAACAACTTCTTCATAACTTTGTATGCAGATCAGCGCTTAGCTACAGCCTTCTTTACTTCTTGAACATAGGTACCCAAAAATAATATTAAACATGAAAGGGCACACCAGAAATCATAAGAAAGATTCTATAAAAGCCAATAAATGCAAGCAAAGCTAGAGACAACCCGAAAATAAACTGGGACTGAAAAAATAAATTCTAAATATTTGTATGTTATTAAGCGTTTTCGGAAACTTACTCAGGGTTACTAACTCGATCCATTGGGTCACGTCACGGATCTACTCGGATCACGGACCAGCGTACTCAGTTTACGAACACATCAGGTTTAGGATTTGAAGTGAAGGTCGTATCAATAACATAACCAAATATTTATCAATTCATTTTTTCAGTTCCAGTTTATTTTCGGATTTTGTCAAGCTTTGCCTGCTTTTGTAAAATATTTCTTATAATTTCTGGTGTACCCTTCCATGTTTGATGTTATTTTTGAGTATACAATATATGAAATTACTAAGAAAAGAGTAGAAGAATTATTCCCGCCTTATTCAAATATAGATTGAACTGCAGTGCGCATGCGGTGACTCTACGACCCTGCTCTCGTGTAGGGTTACGATAGATCAACCTGAGTCAGTGATCGAGTTAATAGCACCGTACTACACGGGTTGTATGTTCGGATTAGGTGAACGCGAAGGTTAGGGATCGGGTTAACCCGATTAAGTATCCGAAAACGCCTATTGATACACTTCAAAAACTGTGCTCGTAAACTTAAAATCGGTCCGTGATCTGAGTAGATCCGTCAGGTTACCTCAATTGATCGTGTTAGTAACCCTCAGTAAGTTTTTGAAAACGCCTATAGATAGTTTTTTAGCGCTATGGGGGCTCATCAGTATAGAGAATAGCTCTGAATGATACAGAGGGTTTCTAGTAACCTCACTTCGATCTGGCGCTTATCTCTGAGTATACATAATCAAAACGCCATCTTTGGGGATCCTTACTAACAACCCTACCTCCAATGCAAGAACCTGAACGAAGTATCGAAATTAATGTTGTGAATCATTCAAACTGACGGTAGTCCAACTATGCGGATTTAACCTTCAGTAGAGGCAGTGGAATATTTTTTAGAAATAACATTTATAAGTTCTCAACTGTAAATTGAAATAACCAATCACCAAATTCTAATTATAACAAAGTAATTAATCCTTTATGATACACAATTCAGAAAAGACTTCTCGTAAATATTTGATCGATCAGATTTTGGTGTAATTTTTGTTCCTATGAATAAAATTAGTGAAACCTCAGTTCATTTCTACAATTCCTGAATATAATAAAACATTTTCGTAATTTTGCCATAGCTATAATAACCGGAATAATCTTAAGCAACAATAAACTGCCACCAAATCAGTAAAATAATTCAGTTTATGAACGTCAATTCGGAATAAACAGGCGAACACGACGCATCGAGTAACTAAACACTAGCAGACGATGTTGCCAAACTAACCCTAGCCGTTAGTATCAGAGCAGGCGAGGGGTAGACCAATTATCACAATATGGAATGAGGATACGGCACAAGTTCGCAACGCCGGAATGTTGTTCGCGTGCATAAACAGATTCTACTTGGCTGCGTTAGCAAATGCGTTTACTTTTTACTCTGAGAGTGAAACTAATAGGTACCGAATTCAAAATTGAAGTGACAAGTGAATGAAATGTAAATGATAAATTAGTAAGTTCAGTTCTCGAGGGACTAGCCCCCAAATACATGGTTTCTTTCTACCCTGTATAAATATGCTAGCAAAATTTTTGAAAAAACTCCAGAAAAGTTTGTTCTAATTCCAAAGAATTCAACTTCAATTTGACGTAGAAACAATCGACATTGTCAACAAATTACTAAAGTGCTTGGACAAAAAACTCCCGCGAAATTTTAGGTGGTCGAGTTTTTTGCGATCTGGCATACAACTCTGCCCTGAAATAATAGAATATTTTCGAAAACGTAAGATAATGAAGAGTTCACATTGGTTAAATTCAGTTCCGAATATTCGCTGTGGAAAAAAAAAACAATTAGACTTGTTACCTAGATGTTGCTCAAGGGGACTGATAACAAGTGACTGCATGCATAGTTGCAATTTAGGCACAATATGCTTTATCAGAAAACCAACAAATGCTCCTTCGGGTAGTGCACGTTTCCAAGGGTTGTAACATGAACTTTGCAGAGCGATCTGACGGATGCCAGTTTGTTAAAGCTGCACCCAGCTTCTCCTGTATTGGATATATGACATCTTGTAGTCTGGAGTCTGAAAATGAAAAGCAAAAGATTTTTAAAAATCTCTGACGTGAAGTCAGATATTCGATTTTTTTTGGTAAACTGGCCAAAAATTCCAGTGGTGTCCAGAAAAACTTGACTCCTTTTTTAAAAGTCTAAGATCCGGCATAAGAAAATATATACCCTCAGTGTTATTTTATTAGGATAAGAAAGAAATGATAGATAACATTTATATCGACACATTCCACATGGGCTGCCCAATTAAATTTGGTGCGGATGATGTTAAATTCTTAAAAATTCAACTGACATTTTTTCAGTATATTTCCATCGTCTGTTATTCGAAAAAATCGTCAACCAGTTAAGAGAATAAACCATAAAGAAGCGAAAAAGTAATGGTTGCCTGCTTTTTTCCGGGTACCACTGTAGGGTTGCCAGGTTTGAAGAGGTGAGTCAAACAGGTGAAAATACCCTCATCTGTTATTTGATCGTATCTGGTATCAAATGAAAGCTTATTTTATTCTCAATACGACTGTTTAGGGTTGCCTCATTCAAAAGTGGATTCAGTACAGGGTTTGCCCAATTTTAGATGGAGATTTTAAACAGGAGCCGCGGTGACAAATATGAGTTGCGCGCTCAACTTTAAGTTTCAGACAATGATGAAACGAATTCCTATTGATGAAGATTTCTCTCATTATACAGGGTGTCTCACCGGGAGTAACCATCAGAAATTCACGGAGAAAACATAATTCGAATACTTTCAAATTTTGTGTGAAGATATAAGTAAATAAGACCTTCATTTATGAAATATTTTTAAATTTCAGTGACTTTTGGTTGCACTGAAAATGGTATCAAATTTCTTGTTTCTAATAGAACATACTGTTTATTATGGATGTTTCGGATATATCGTCGAATTCCATATTCAATTTATGTATCATTCCCTATAGCCATTTTCAGCCGTTTTCGAGTTAGTCACTGTTTTATTATGCTCGTAGCCAACAGTTATTCCTGAATATCTTGAAAATGGTACATTGTAGATATAGAGAACCCTTTTTAAATTCCACTTATTTTTTCCTCGCAAATCGTTATTTGAATGAAAAAATTCTCTTCCCATTTGAAAAACACCGAAAAAAGTTTATAATGGGCTCTCCCGGTGGAACATCCTGTATAATGAGAGAAATCTTCATCAATAGGAATTCGTTTCATCATTGTCTGAAACATAAAGTTGAGCGCGCAACTCATATCTGTCACCGCGGCTCCTGTCTAAAATCTTCATCTAAAATTGAGGCAACCCTGTACTGAATCCACTTTGAATGAGTCAACCCTATACAGTCGTATTGAGAATAAAATAAGCTTTCATTTGACACTAGATACGATCAAATAACAGATGAGGGTATTTTCCC